>VXBB01010423.1:0-53375 GCA_013399915.1 Illadopsis cleaveri
CGCAGGCGCGGAGTGGGATGCCCTGAGGGGAGGGGAGCGTGCACAGTAGACGGGTTCGGGACTGCGGTTCCTTTTCCTTGCCTTTTCCCTTTCTTTTTCTTTATTTTTATCCTTTCCTTCCCCCCCGCTTTACTCCCTTCTTTTTTCTTTTTTTTCTCCCTTCCCCTTCCCTCTTTCCCTTCCTTTCGGCCCCGCTAGCGAGTTTCAGTCAGAGCGGGACATTTCGGGGAAGGCTTTGTGAAGCGCTCTGGGGATGCGCGAGAGCTCCTGTGCCTCTGCTGCAGGACACAGATCCTTTTAAACATAGCAATCTGACCCCAAAACACCTTGGAGGGCTTAACGTGTTTTTTTTTTCCTTGCTGTTCCTAGGATGTGGTTTTGAGCTGCATAATAACAATACTTAGAAGAGAATAGTGTCGCTTCTAGGATACTTTGTGCCCTTTATTATTCTATTTCTTGTGCAGTACATGATTTTTGTCCCTTTTTGTTTCTTTGTCTTTTCCTTAGTTTACTCATTTAATTTTTTTTGTCTTTGATAATCCTGGACCAGTTTCAAATTGGGAAAAAACTAATTTTTTTCAGCTTGTCATGAGAAATTGGTTGAGGGATAGGTTTTACTTGCAGCTGGACAATGCAAAGCGTGTTTGACAACAACTGAATCCACTCTAGAGGCTGTTCTGGGGGTGAGGGTTAATTGTAAGGCTAAGGGGACAGTAAATATATCACATAAATATATCACATAGATGCATCACTCTGCACTAAAAGAGAGAACCAGTCTTCCACTAATGACTCGAGCAAATAAATAAATAAATAAATAAATAAATACCTGTTGAGTTTTTTTGTGGTTTTGGTTTTGTTTTTTTTCCCCCCTTAAATTGATTTAACTTCATAATAGCAACCTTATGCTTGACTTGTTACACCTTCCAATGGTAAGATTTAGTTTAGTACAGATGGATACACTGGTGGGTGCATACCTGCTCCAGTCAACCCTTTTAACCACTTCAAGCTACTGAAAATTTCCCAAAATGCAGGATAAACTTTGACAGAGAGGTATGTTTGAAGACATTAAAGCTAAACCATCCTCTAGAAATCCAAGAACAATTTCCCAGCTACCCAGCCCAGTCCATTCACGCAGGTCTGTGAAGCTTTAGTGGTTCATACTGGCTGTGTGAAGAACTATTATTTTGAAATCCAGCTTTTGCTAATGATATTGCTACTAAATTATTTTATGATTGTGCATTAAATCCCCTCCATCTTTGTAGAATGGTAGTTTAAAGACTGGCCTTATTAAGATTTATTTAAGGGGTTGGCTTTTTCATTTTCTTTTTAACTGTTAACTGTACTGAAATATGGTAGTTCTAATTAAGTGGGATGGATCATTCCAGTCCCAGTACTATTGATCTATAATTTATTTCTTTCCCAGCACGTTTGTGACATCTAAGCCTGAGTAGATAATGATTTACCCAACTCAGTTCACTGTAATCTTGGTAACTGTAGTCATTGGTGATGCAGTAATTAAAGGACACCATGTTAATATTCTGGAGCAAAGGTAATTTGTAGAAACTATGGGAGCTATCACTCAATATATGGGTGGGAATAAACAGTATTCACGTAGAGAGGGTAGAAAACTAGGAAGGCCATTTTAACAGCATGAGTTTTATAACTTAGGAGGAAAAGAGCTACAGAAACATGATATTTTCCATTACCTAACATAATAAAATTATGATCATAGAATCACAGAATGTGCTGAATTGGAAGGGACCCATCAGGATCATCGAGTCCAACTCCTGGCCCTGCACAGGACACCCTGAGAGTCCCAGTGTGTGTCTGAGGATGTTGTCCAAACACTTCTTGAGCTCAGCCAGGCTTGGAGCTGTGCCCACTGCCCTGAGGAGCCTGCTCAGTGCCCAGCCACCCTCTGGGTGAAGAACCTTTCCCTGATATCCACCCTAAACCTCCCCTGACCCAGCTCCAGCCATTTCCTCAAGTCCTGTCACTGGTCACAAGAGTGAAGAGAGCTGCTCCTGCCCTTCTGCTTCTCCTTGTGAGACCACAGTGAGGTTTCATGCAAGATCTGATCCCAACTGAACAAGTGCTTGTACAGCTAAAGGGAGTATTTTGTGGTTCACCATGGAAGTGAGGATTTGGGTTAATATTTATAGAAGGGTTCGTTAGCAAGTGTGGGTTGGTTGTTTGTGGCTTTGGGGGGTTTTGTTTGTTTGGTACTTGTGGAGCTTTTCAACAAAATGAGGAACTGTGATGGAAGAGTAGTTATAGGACAAGGAGAAACGGGTATAAATTGAAAGAGGGGAAATTTAAGTTAGGAAGAAATTCCCTACTGTGAGAGTGGTGAGACACTGAAACAAGTTCAGGGAGGCTGTGGATGCCTCAAGCCTTGAAATGTGCAAGGCCAGGTTGGAAGGAGCTTGGAACAACCTGGTCAAGTGGAAGGTGTCCCTGACCATGGCAGGGGAGGATGGGACAGTGTGATCTTTAAGGTCCCTTCCAATTCTTTAATATTCATTCTATGATTATTTGGGAAAGAATGGTTGTAAATTTTTTAAAGACTTAAATCTGAATTCAAATTCCAATGCAGTTAGAACAAAAATAAAACATTAAAATATTACAGCAAAATGTAACTACATTCTGTTATCAGAGTTCAAAAAAGAATAATTTTAATTGTAAAATGACTAAGCAAATTCAGGTGTGTAGGTGTCTCTGAGAACTGTTGTTCAGCTTGTATTACTGAGCATCAATACTGAGCATTTTCCAGCCAAACATGAAAGTAAAATGCCAGCATGGCATTGTGTAAACCATCCAGGCAGACCTCTGTGATTGTTTTCGTGCATTCATACAGGCATTAGCCTCATGTAAATTTATACTGCTTAATGTTCCTGTCCTCCTAAAGTTAAAAGTTCATTTGCATCAACACAAAAGCTCTAAGATGTCAGGGCTGCAGCATTACAAAATAGATGAAAAGTATTGTAATGCTTTTGGGTATGTGCAGTGCCTTTCTCCATGTAGAATTCATTCTCCTGTTTGTTTTCCTTAGAGATAAAGTGCAGAACTTGTATGGCTTTTTGCTAAAATGTTGGTCACCCCAGGCAATTTGATCCCAGCAGAAAGTTATCTTTCTTTGAGTTCTTTGTCATCTTGCATCATTTTTATGCCCTGAAAACTCAGTGTTACTAAACTTGAGACTTCAGGATTCGAATTGTTGATCTTTTTTTTCTTTCTCTCTGAGTAAGCTTGTTCAGAAAATAAAACCCAAGAAAACAAACCGCCAAGCTTCACCTGTGGGGTGCTGTTAGTACAGAAGTCACTGTTCATCAGCTGTTTAGATAAGTGCACCCTACTCTGAGAGCAGCTCCAAATGGCTGCAGTGGTTCCTTTGCAGAATTAATGTCCATTACAGTGATTTTGGTCTCATGGTGTGGCACTGGGGAAGCTGTCATAAAAATTTGAAGATAGATTTGTGTATGCAGTACAGTTTGTTTAAGGTTAAAATTATGGAGACCCTTTAATAGTTAGACTTTCTTGAATGTTGTTTGAAGTTGGTCTGTTACTTTGAAAAGTCACAGGGTGTGATCTAAAGGAATGTATGTGAATGTGAGGAATGAAAATGGACAGTAAAAATGAGGAAAACTAGGAATATTTGATTGGTCAAACATTTCTCTCCAGCTACTCAAATTAGTTGAAATGATGACACCTCAGTGCTACAGTCTAATCTAAATTCAGGTCTTTTTCAGTCAAGGAAGAGCTAAGTTCAAGTATCATGAGGGAGGAAGAAATCTGCTGGCATCTTTTTACTACTCATTCTGTTAATGCAGGAGGAATCAGCAGGTGTTCACAGCCTCAGCAGCCATCTTATTCTAGATCTCTTACAGCCCTGCTTGATAAGGCCAAGATAAATTGCCTGGAGCAGAAAGGCATGGAATATCTGTTTCTGACAGACATGCACTCAACATTTGGTGTGTAAAATACTCAAATAAGAGATAAATATGAAGAAAACATATTTCTCCACTTTACACCAAAACCAAAACAAAACAAAAAATCGAAGCACACGAAGCATTCCACTGGGCAGAAAGAATAGGATTTTCTGAGTCAGTTATAGAGAGGAAAGAAAAAAACCCGTTGAAGGAAATTAAATTAAAAGAGCAAGCCTAAGATCTAAGATTACATCAAAGATTTGTAATTATATAATTGTGAGATGGACACAAAGAGTCACATACATGTGAAATTGATAAGATCTGCTCACACAAATCAGAAATGGCACCAAAAGGTGTCTGACCAAGCAGGAGCCAAAGGCTAGATGAGAACTGCCTGGGGCAGCATCACAGGCTGCTCAGCAAGGCAGCAGCTAAAGCCTAAATGAAGTTGCATGGAGCACCATCAAAATGTCAGTTTGAGAGGGAATATTCTCTCCTTTCCTCTTGTTTTCTCTCTTTACATTTCATGAAAAATCCCTGACATTTCTTGAAGGATGTGTGTTTGACTCTCATCTGGTTTCCACTATTATATATTATTTGCTTTTTATGACACCTGCAGTTGGAAACAAAACCTTTCTTGACTAAAACCTGAAAGGCTGAACGAAGGAGAATCCTGGATTCTTTTACTTTGCTTAGCATTTCTTGCAATTAATGCATTTGAAGAACCCCATCCTGTGTCTGATGCCCAGCTGACAGTGTTTGTGTGGGTGAGAACAAGAAATTCTCCCCAGATCTGTGCATGGGAAGGGATTAGGAGTTACTGGCACTTCCCAGTCTGCCGAGTGTCACTGCCCTGCCTTTGGCTGGTGAAACCCCAGGTGGTGTTTAAAGCTTTAGCTGTACATGTGTAACAACTCACTCTTCTGAGATTAATAGAAAATCTCTCACAGTTGCACAGTTAAGCACAAAGCTTACAGAGTATTTGTAATGTTTCAGAGGTCCGTAAATTATTGGTTTGTCAGAATAACCATCTTCCTAGGACTACAAAGCAGAAGCAGGGAGGAGAATAGTGGCACCTGAGCTAAGCTTACTGCTTGATGCAGGGCCAAAAAATCTCCCCTACTACTGTGTGTGTAGATATGCCACTATGAAACCTCAGTGAAGTGGCAGAGTAAGGAGGGCGACATTTAAAAAGTGACAAAGGAAATCATTTTGTCTCAATTTTATGGTGTATAGTAAAGATCTTGATCATGGTTATGCTCTCCTGTAAGCTTTTCCCTGATGCAAGGTTGCTGAACCTTGGCTTCAAATCAGCTTTAAACCAGCATAAAGCAGATAATGGCAAAGGAAGAGCTGTTTTGTAATGCTTGGAGCTGTTGGCAGTACAGAGCCATGCCATTAGGAGCTAATGCAATGAAAGTGTCCCCATGTCAGAACTTTCTCCCTTTCCTCCTCCTGACAATTGCTGTGCAGAGGCTTTGCCTGGAGCCTTTTCTCCTCTGGCTGCTGCAGCAGAATTGTAGGAGCTGATTCTCTGATGCTGTTTTACGCTACTATGATACAGACTCTGAGCTCCAGAAGGCTGAAAATGATTCTTTTATTTTTGGGATGTGTCTCCCTGTTATACTATTTTACACAGACCAATTTGATTGGTGAAACAAAGGCAAACCTCTTCAATCACATTGGTCAGACCAGAGGGCCATCAAGAAGTCCCTCCTAGGAAAAGGAATGAATAACATAGTACAGTTTACAAAAACATCTCTCCTATTTCCAGAAAATTCCTTGGGAAAAGAATTTCAGCAAACCAAAACACCTCAGGCATGAAACCAGGGCTACAATTCTCCAATAAAGGAATTGCAGTGTTCATCCCTGCCTGGCTGTGAGCGGGGCTGCTGCAGCTCTGTGTGTGCAGGGACCTCAGCACTTCAAAAACACCCTGCTGAGAGCAGAAACTGGGCCTGCCCCCACACTGCAGCTTGAGCTCTGGCTGTGATAAAGGGTAACCTGGGCCTGAACTGAGCTAACTGCCACTGTCATCATCACCTAAATTATCTTAGGGCTATTTTTAGGCACCAGCTTCAACAGTAGCTTGTGGAATAATGCAAAAGATTTTTTTTTTAAATCATCTTTTTTTTTTTTTTTAATGTGATGCCTTGATTTTCCATCTTTTATATATAGAAAGAATAAATAAAAACCTTTTCCTCTCTTTTTGTGCTTAGTTATGAGAATAATTATGCTACTGAGGCTGCTCCTAATTACTCCCAGTGGAATTACTCCAAGTTTTTAGATTGGTTATATTTCACGTTTTCATACTTTTAGTGACCCTTGGTGCAATAAATAGACATATACTAATGAAATCTGCTGAGGCAAACTTACAAAACATTCTTTACTGAGGGAAAAATCAGAATATAATATAGAAAGAATTAGAAAACTTTTTTGAATTTAGGATGAAACTTAGTATCATGAAATACAAGAACATTTAAAGATTCACACCAAATGTTTCTACCACAAATTACAGATTTTTCATCAAAAGTGATAGAAGAAGAAAGAAGATCTAGGTATGTGCTGGATGATCAAAGTATAATGTGTGTTTGAAATATTTAGTGGGATACTGGGATTTCCAACTTGAGGTTTTCAGCAGATGCAGGAAATAGTAATTTTATTATACAAAGCCACGTAAGAAGAAAATTCTTCCTGAGTCATCGAATGTGTAAATGTTTTTCTCAATTTGCCAAACTTACTTTTCCAAACAGTTCAGTGAGTGTGTCTCTGTGGGTCAATCTTGGGGATGTCAGATGATAATCTTGGTTGTTGCAAATTGCTGTGGAATGCTTGTTCCGTTAAATAAACAAGCAATCTGAACTGAGCAGTGCAATTGAGAGCAAATACACTGATTTCAGTTATTGAAACACATATCCCTGTGTGCTTAGCAAAGGAAGTCGATGTGAATAAAAATGCAGATTGTGCTTCAAAGCTCATTCAGAGGAAATGGCTAATTGCACAGGATTTTTACTTTTCTTGAGCCAGGGATATAGATTAATTTAATGATGCTGATGTGGGATTATCTGAGAAGAAAGGTGCAAAAAGGGTGATTTTTGCAGTGCTTATGTAAATGCATGTATATATTTTGTCCCCTGTTACAGGAATCCTCATTGCTGTCAGTGGTAACTCCGTGTGTCTTATTAAACTATTAATTATTGACATTAAAAAATAATTGTATTAGCTAGAATAAGAAGGCCTGGTACAGCCTTTCCATTCATATAAATCTTTCTTTTTTTTTTTTCATATACTGCTACCGGCTCTTCATTTTTCTTAATTTTTTTTTCACTTTAGTTATTGCAGTTAGGCTGAACAGTGCCAAAGGGTGTCGTGGCATTGTGGTGAAGATGCCTTGTGTGAAGACATGGAATTTGGAATTTTCACTTGTTTACTGTAGTCTGAATAGACAGAAGAAAATACATTATGAAAGGGTCTAGTTTTCACAGCATCCTTCTCGAAGTCTGTGTCATGTTTAAAAGAAATCTGTTGCTGCCTGTCCTTAAAATTAAGAACATAAAGAGGTGCCAGAGGACCAGGTGAACGCTGGCAAGCAATTTACAGCCCAGAATGGAAGCAATGTAAGGTCAGAGCTCTTTGCCATCATTAGCTTAAGTGGGGCACATATAAAATCTTTACAAAAATAACACAACCTTCTTTATTATCAAGAATAACATGAAAAGAATGCCATGAATGTAGTGTAGCAGGGTGAGCAATAGGTTATTTATTATCTACATTTAAAATACATAATATGTCAGAGCTCAGAAGTTGTCTTCTGTCTCAGCTTGCTTAATCTGTTGCCAGACACAGCAAAGATGTTTGGGTACAGGAAAAAAATTAGGCTTCTAAAATACTGCTTTGTATTTTCAGAATTTCACTCCAGGGACACTCTAAAGCAGAGAAGCAGTTAAAAGCATGAACAGGGTGATTCTGTTTGGTTCTTTAACACAGCAACATAAGCTTCACTGAAATATCTTCCTCAGGTTTGTCTGTGTGGGAAAGTTGACCTCAGTGCCACGCTGGAATGCGTCCCCAAAGGAAGGTACAGCTCCCAGTGGTCACTTGGAGTGGATTTGTCACCCACACTGGGGACAGTCCTGACACTCAGTGTGTTGCTACAGGTTGACTTCTGCCCACAAGGTCAGGTCTATGAGATAAGAACTCTGTGTTAAAAGAGGAAATCAGTTCAGCTCACAGTGCAGACTCATTTGATAATAAAAGCCACTTTAGCCTGGAGTAATGAATAAATTAGTTATTTAAAAAACAAGGCTGCTGGCACAAAGTCAGTGTTGGTTCATAGGGCAATGAGGGCCCATGAGTGACATTTTCTAAGGAAGGGACTTGTCTGTAATGACACAAACAGTTAAAACAGGCAGAAAATGGGTCTGAGCAGAACAGAAGATATGCTGAGAAACTGGAATAAAACCATGGATCCTGTAGAATATACTAACCAGGTTTCTTAGAAAAATACAAAAACTGCCTGTGGCACCAAAGTGATAAAGGAAAATAAAGCAATATATTCTGATTACACTCTTAGAATCAGTAAAATCATCCTGATTCCATAACAGCCTCGTCCTTGGTTCAAAGAAACAAACCCCCATTACTTCATTTTTAAAAGTGTGGTAGAGCAGGACGTAATAGACAGGTGAGAACTTCCAAATCTTAGAATTCCAAGGATGTGATCTGAAGCAGATCTTGGGGAAATGGAAGTGATGAGAATGTGTTTGGGCTCAGCAGCATATCCCAGGATTATAAGTGGCTGCATTTCTTGGTTTGATGCTATTCTTCAAAGTGAAAGATGATTATTGAGAAGAGTTTCTGTGTGGTTTGTGGGCTCTTTTCTTGGGTGTCTGACACAAGGCATTTTTTATTTGTTACACAAACTTTTATTTATTTGTAGAAACAGATGAACTGTCTCTATATGGAATTTATTCTCTGGCAGAAACTTCACCACAGTGTAGTAGTTACACTATCATGTCCAAATTTACTTTCCCAAGCAGAGAACGAATAGACAAAAATAATGTTAGTTAGAGTTCAAAGCTATTTTTGTACTTTATATATACTGGATCACTGATTCACATTTTCAAGGCAGTTCTGGACTGGCTGTTTTTCAATACACTGCTTCATAGCAGAACAGGCTATAAATCACTTCTTGGGTGTTTATGGGCTCTCCCCTGTGCTCCATGTAATAAATATGCAGGACTGAGAAGCAGAGATTTTTTTCAAGAGATTTTACATGTGCTTTTTTCATATTTGTTAAATTAAAGGGCAGGAAATTAAAAAGGGTGAATTTACTTACAATTCTGTAGGTGAACAATTTATTTGCTGAATTTAGGATCCTGTACTTCTATGAATATATTAATTTATTACGTCTGAGAGGATGGACAGCTGAATTGGGATTAACTAAAGTTCAGTATTTTGGAGAGTAGGCTGTGGTCTCTGTTTTCATGTTCATCTTTGTGTAACCTTGGAGATTGTTCTTCTCTTTTATGTTTACTTCTCTTTTTTTCCTTCTTCCTTATTTTTAAAAAATTTTAAGTGAGATTTTTTTTGTGTGTGTGTGTTGAAATAAAAGCAAAGGACCCCAATAGGAGGATTTAGGCCTCCATCTCCCTGTGGTTTAATTTCCTAGGAGAGCTTCTGCTGGAAAAGTATGACCTGTGTAAACTCATTCTGCAGAGTATTTGAGTCTTTAAGATGCTTCTTAGTTTGTAGAGGGTTTTTTTGGTTTTGTTTTGGTTTTGGTTTTTTGTTTTTGTTTTTTTACTTTTGGTTAATGCTGATTAACAATTGATCTCTCTTATCTGCCATGACTTCCCTTTCCAGGAGGAAAAAAGTGATTTAACATATTACTTTTTAAAAAAGCTTAAATTAATGAACACAGTAAATGTAGGCACACTGGTAAGCAGCAGCCTGACCTAAAGAAGCAATTAAAAATAAATCATCCATCTCTAAGAAAGATAAAAATAATACTCGTAAGAGCTGTTTCTGCAGCTTGAAAGCAAGAATAAATTTCTTAAAGCAAAATGAATGTTATAAGCACTTATTTTTGTGTGTGGAAAAAAGAGCCTAAAAATACTTAATACACCAAAAAAACAAGAGCAAAGGCCAAAATAGCATAATCTTTTCATCTTCAAAATATGGAAATGGGAAGGAATAGAGAAGGGAAATAGATCTTTAAATATTGAAATTCATTATCTTAAAGGAGTTGCTCTGAACAGCACATTGGCAGTGTTAGTGCTGGCAGGAAAATCTGCCTGTGGGAGCATGGAATGAAAATCACCCTTCTGAGCTGTGGAAATCACTTTTCCATATCGAGTTCCCATCAGATTTGCACAGAAGTACACGAGCAGGGTGTGGTTGTCCTTCACCCTCCAGGATGGAGCAGACAGATCTTGACTCTCACGACTGTCTGAGCTGAAATCTGTATTCCCTTCCTGTTGCAGGTGCTGGGTGACCACGCTGCATGATTTCAGGGCCAGAGCCAGATCTCAGTGAAGTCTGCTTTTTACTTTAGTAGTGAAAGAATTGGGCCAGCCACAGTTACTTATGATCCCTGTCAAAAATGTATCTGTCTCAGTTACTAGTGATATCCTTTCGGGTTGTAAAATAATTTGGGGCTGTCGTGGAGCCTATAAATAGCAGATTGCATTGCCATGGCAATTCTTTTTTTGTGCCTAAAAGAGCAGTGTCAGCCTCAGAGCCACAGCCAGCTCGGAAATGAAGTGGCACCTGAGCTAGTCAGGAGGAAAGGAACAGGCTGTTTTGTTAGAAGCACTAAGGGATGGAGTTCAAGGCAGTAGGTCAAGGATGAAATCCTGGCACTGTTGAGTTCAGTGAGCTGTGTGTTGACTTAATTGGAGGCAGAATTTCACTCGAGATTTCCCTGAATAAGGGAAATTCTTTGAACAGTTGACATGTGTCCACCCTCTTGCCATCTTTCCCTCATTCTTCTCCCTCCTCTTGGCATTTCAATATTAGAAATTGTTGGATAATTTATCAGTTCTTTTTGAAGCATGAGGAAACCTGGCAGAGGGTCCAAAGTTGAAAGTAACTCATCCTACAACAGTGTGAGATCCGTGCTAATCATTAGTTTTGAGTGGAGGTGATTTTCCCTTCAAATGGCTTCTCAGAGGGTCATCTCCCCCCGTGACTTCACGGGCAGGGCAAAGCTCCCACGAGCCCTGAGGGCAAAGAGCAGTGGGGTCAGAGCCAGCCTGGGCAATCCAGTGACTCCAGCCAGTTGTGTGGCAGCTTGGCCTCTTTCTTTGATTGCAAGATCACCTCAAAAAATGTCACAGAACCTGAGGTGAGCATGTACTTCATACATAGGCCCCATCCCTTAAGGGCAAGGGGATTCTGACAAGTAGCAGGGAACAATATATGACTTTAGGGAATTATTTTCATTTTCCAGTTCCCCGTGTATTTGCTTGAAGGGCTAAAGAATTACAGATTGAAGTTTAGTCAAAGACAACTGTCAGTTGCATTGTCTCAATATTCATATTGAAGATTTTAAGTGGCTCACAAAATGCTTTTTACGTTTTTAAATTACTTCATGAGTATGGATCAATCAGCAAAATATAGCAGTAATGAGTTCCTTTTAATAGCAAAGAGCTTGCTAATTACCATGCTGATTATATGAACCAAGTTTTTAGCCAACAAAAAAGCTCCTGCAGGCAGTGTCCTTCCACCTGCTGAGGGGCTGGCAATTCTCATTAAAAAATAAGAGGAAATAATTATTCTTTTCAGTCTGTTTCAAATCTTAGGGAATAAAAAGTATGCTCACTCTCTTTCTATGCGTGACATCATCTGAAATTAGTAGATGCTTTCACGGGTATTTGAAAGGAAAAATTTAAAAATAGCTGCCCACAAAGCCCATCCTTTCCCAATTCAAAAGAAAGGCCTTCCAGGGCTGAGGTTTCATCTGGAGCCTGCCTGTGAGCAGGTGTGCCTTTGGCCAGGAGGTGTTTTTGATTTCTCCCAGCACCAGGGCCACCGAGGGATGAGTTCTGAGCACGGGGTGCTGCCAGCTCTGCCCGGGCTGTCAGGGGCTCTGGGGGGCTGTCAGCATCTCAGCCTGGCAGCCACAGCCTTCCCCACATGCTCAGATGATGAGTTCTCTTGGAGGCAGCATCAGCTGGGCTGAAATCAGACTCAAAATGAGCTTTTGAAACGTGCTCTGGGTTCTCAGCTATTGCAAAGCCAGGGGATGGGCTGTTGGTCGTGGAATTAGGCTGGAGTTTGAGAAATCCTTGGGCTCGAGGGCAACTTGGGCAATTTCCTTTGTCTCTGTATCTCATCTGAGATGTTCCTTGTGTAATACATGAACAGTCATGAGGTGCTTAGTGGCTGGGGCTAAACAAGGTAATCAGGGGTAGGCTTTAGGCTTTTTAGGAGAAAAACAAAGCAAGTTTGAAAGCTTTTTTGTTATTATTTTTTGTCCTGTATGCTAAAAGTCCTTATTTTTCAAAGGAAAAATTAATTCTAGCAGATGCTTAAACCCTTTTTACTTTAGGTAATTTGGAAGAAAAGAGAGGGAACTGTGAAATATCCCTTGGGACTCCTGCCTGATCTAGACCTAGGAGTCCATGCATTCATGGCACTAATGCAGCCCCACTACTTCCTGAAATAATTCCTTCCTCTTGGATTTATGGCTACCACACAGATTAGATTGTTAATGTTATGCAAATAGTAGTTGTCCAAATGTTCATTTTCACAATTTATTTGTCTTTCTAAGGAACTTCTAACACAATGAATCTTAATTTTGAATCAAGGCAGGTTTTTGGTTGTGGTTTAGATAGGAAAGTTTTGTAACACTGGTCAGATTCTGTAAGCAAGGATGTTGGAGGGGATGCTGAACAGTATGCAATAACAGCTGGCACAAATCCTAATTTCATCTAGGAAAATCACGGGTGACAATGTTACTGATCATTCACCATCTCATTTTAAATGTGGGTGTGTGCTCAGCCTCGCTTCTTGAGGATCATTGTATCAGAAATTGAAGCCTTTACTCATGCTCCAAGCACGGTGTGTACATTGCTTGCTCCTAAAAATACCATATTGATAGCATAACCTTGGGTGGGAAACAACTTGGATTGTGTTTTCCACAGATTTTGTTTTCTTCTGTGGGTAAAGAAAGAAATTCACTTTTATCTCCTGGAAAACCAGTATTTTTGTCAGTGGTATAATTCTTTGAAACGTAAATGAGGGTCCTCTACCTTACTTTTCTCTGTAGGAAAACAGAATATTACCTTTTTATATTTGAACACTGAAAAAATCTTTAATTCTAAAAAGAAAAAAAAATGATATGGATATTTCATTTTAGTGGCACAAAATTGTTTATTTGAATGTCAGTCACTGAATATTACTGTTTTTGCACAGAGTAGAACATTTAAGACCTGTGCTATTGTACATTTTATTTAATTTATTTTGCCTGTAGGTACTAATTTAATTCATTTTCATTGATTTGAGGAATGCATTTGAGCTGAAATAGTATGCTTAAAGGCATCAGCAAGTGATATAATAGGACTGTACCTGTAGTTCAGAAGGAAAAGATAAAAAGAAAAGGAACTGTTAGTCCTAAGGAGAATTAAAAGGGAGGAGAAGAAAGCCCTTTTTAATAATGGTTCATTTTCTTTCTTTTTAGTACAAAGTGATAAAAGGACATAAATTCATGTTCCAAGCCTCAGACAAAGTGTGAGGTCGTTTATGAGGATGTTAACTTCAAGGGTGAGGAAAAGTTTGTCAGAAGTTGTTAGTGTTGAAAGTATGTAAAGTGGATTAAAACATCACAAGGCAAAATCAGATTGTCAAGATGACAGAACAAACCTGTACACATTCCAATTTTCATCTCCACATGAAAACACAGCATGATCATGATTTTCAGTGAAAAGAAACAGAATATACTGGTCAGCAGCCTGGTAGGAGAGGAATCATGGTTTTAGAAAGCAGATATTGGGTTTGATAAAACAGAAACATATCCATAAATTCATGCTCGTGTTCTTTGTAGCAAGAACTGGTTTTTGAACAACATCCAATATTTACTCAGAAAAACCTCTTTTCCAAATGCGTCTGTCTGCAGTGGGAATTTGAGGAGAGTTTCAGGGAAGGCTGTGGTGTTGTTTCTGCCAGGGAAGTTTGGTGAAAAACGGGGGCCAGGGAGCAGCTCTGGAAGGGAGGGGGTTCCACAAACAAAGTGTCTCTTTGCTGGGTGCCCTAAAGAACAAACAGGGTGTGAAGGAGAGAGGGGAGGGTACCACAGGTATGGATCCTTGTGGGGCTGGAGAAAGGGATGAGATAGGGAGGGATTGAAGGGGAGGTGGAACAGGGCCCACACTCGTAGTGCAGGGTGAGAGCTGCTGTGTGTGTCAGCAGGGCTGCAGGAAGGGATGAGTGTGACTGGTTTGGAGACACAGCACCTTCCTGGAGCAACTGGAAGGGAGAATCCCTCAAGAGCATTGTCCCAAGTGCCAATGGGAACAGAATGGCATTGCCACTGGAGCACTTTTTTCAACTGGTTCATCCAAGGAGGGATGGAACCTTCAGCTCTGTGTGAAGATTTATCCCTCTGGTTAAAGGGATAAAACTCCCTTGGTTAAGGGCTGTTTGGCTATTTGTATCATAGCAAAGTAGGATGATTTTTCTGCTGTTGCTCTCTTGTTTCTTGCACTGACTGTAGGTATCTCTTGGCTTTACCTCATTTCTCCTGGCAGCACTGACAGAATGAGAGGACACAATTTTTAACTGCGCCAAGGGAAATATAGGCTGGATATTAGGAAAAAGTTTTTCATGGAAAGAGTGATAAAGTACTGGAATTGTCTGCCCAGGTAGGTGGTGGAGTCACCATCTCTGGATGTGTTTTACAAGACTGGATGTGGCACTCGGTGCCATGGTCTAGTGGAGGTGTTAGGGCATGGGTTGGACTTGATGATCTTGAAGGTGTCTTCTAACCTAGTCATTCTGTGAATTCTGTGAATTCTGTGAATTCACTGTGCAGTTAGAAGAAAATGACATTCTTTGCCTCAAAGAAAAAGGAGAATTCTTAGGCGTCAGCCTGCTTTACCAAATATTGCCATGAGCTGTGTGAGTCTGCTTATGCCAGTTGTGTAAACTCAGCAGAAAAGCCTGAAGTTTAGAAGCATGTTAAAATAAATTAAAAAAAAAAAGTTTCTTTTCACCAAAAAATATAAATTTTTTCATTTTGTACGATGACAACTTCATTACCATGGACAAATTAGGACTACTTATTTTCTGGGTAACTACACATCTTCTGCTTGGCTTTGGGAATACACTCCTCAGCAGATTTGTCCAAAATAATGGCACAGTTCATTAGTTATACAATAATGTAAATCCACTCAAAAAGTTGTCTTGGCTCAAAGAATGGCTTTATTTTTACCTACCTACTGCAATTCCATTTGATTTACTTTTTTAGCCTTCCATTCTTCCTCATAAATCATTTTCTGATTTCATTGAGGAAAGAAAGGAGAGATGTAAAATTTGAGAGATAAGAATGTTAATGGGTGTATATCAAAGTTGAAATACATTTGAATTATTGGGGTTTTTTTCCTTTTGTCACTAGTAGTGCTTAATACCAAATTCTCTAGAGGCGTATGATTAAAACTGTTTTCATTTTCACTCCTGTTAGAGAGAAGTATTTTCCTCTACAGAGTTTTCCTTCTTTTTTTTTTCCAAAATTGTTTGCTTTGAATGAACCTCTAACAGAAAAACCTGTTTAAAGCATCAACTCTCCATTCATGCGTGGTCCCTACTGCATATACTCAGCATCATTAGGGTTTTATTTATTTATTTTTAAAATTTGCAGCGGTCTTTTGAAATAGTTTTCCTTTGTTTCTGGATGAAATGTGTAGCAAAATATTACCAACACCTTTCCTCTTTCTCCAGATGTCCTGTTTTGTTCTTTTTTGTTTAGTTTGGGGGTTTCGTCGTTGTTGTTGTTATGGGGTTTGTTTTGTTTGTTTGGGATTGTTATTGGGTTTTTCTGTTAATTTGCCTGTGTCAGCTAGTCCATAATTGCAAAATATTTGTGTTAAAGGGCGTATTTTACACTTCTTTCTCTCCGTGGTGAGTTTATCCAAGGCTGCTCCACAATCTCCTGAACTGATTCCCTCCTTCCTTAGGGAAGAGGGTTGGTTTCTTCTTGAGAGAGGAGAGAGCACTGCTAACAAAACACGCAGCTCTGAGGTGTCTGCCTCTGCAATCCTCTCCCCTGTTGCCTTGGTCAAAGAGAATCTAAAAACCAATCTAGGTTGTCTCTTGGATTTTCTTGTGATATATTTTGGTTCATTATGCTTCTGTGTATGGAAAAAAAAAAGAAATTTAATTTGGATTTTATGAGTTGCGAGTTTTGATTGAGCCTCCAGTGGCTGTGGGGGTGTATTTATTGATCTCCAAGTGAATAATAAAATGTGATAATTTTCTATCCACCGTGTGCCCATCGTTCTTCTCCTTTCATGAGTGAAAGAATTACTTTTTTAAACAGAATATTCGGAAGGAATTGACACCATAGTTTTCCCACCTTGAAAATGAGGGAGATAAATTCATTCAGATGGAATTTCTTCTTGTGCTCACTGGTCTTGAAGGGCCCTTTGCAGTTTTCTCTGTGATCAGCTGTGACAGTTTTATGGGCAGTGTTGGGCACGAGGCTGCTGTGCTGGGGGCTGCAGGAGCTCCTGGGGTGCACTGGAAAACTCCAGGGAATCAGAGGAGCTCCAGTAGTTCTGTATTTCCCTTTCAGAACGTTTTCTCTGTGTTTGTCACAAGGAGCATCCTGAACTGAATGGTGGAACTTCGTATAGCTTATGAAATACCCCGGGTTTTTGTTATGCTTTGTAATAACTTGCTGTTTATTTCCTTCTGATACCACAAATGTTTGCAGAGACTTTGACAGGTAATAACGGATTTAAATAGTCAACATCAAATACAAAAGGTTTATGAATACTAAGGAAAACATCTTGACAAAAGGTGAGCAGTCTTTGCAAGGGTGAGATAGTCTGCATTTTTCGATGTCTCTTTCAGTGGAATCACATCTTTACTTTCAATTTCATCTTTAATGTAACATTAAATGTAACATTGTTCTGTAAATATTGTTGCTACTGACAAGAACATCAATTCATGTTATTCATAAAGAGACTTTCAGTATCTGAGCAGTGAATAGCAAGCAGGAGGAACAACTGTTTGCATTTTTATTTCCGAATACACATCCCTTTGCTAAAAAAGGGAAGCAGAGTCAATTTTACACTTATCAAACACATACTGCTTTTGGGAAAAGAGCTGATTTTTAGCAAAAAAAATATTCAAGTGAAGGAAGGTAAATTTATTAAAGTATATTTATTTCCTCTACATATTACAAGTTGTTTGCCAAATAAATGTGATTGGGGAACTGAGATATTTTTGCAAGAGTTATAAAATTAGTGGTTGCCACAGGCTCATTTTGACAGGCACTGCACTGAACAGTTTTTGCTCACAGTAACTGGTGTAAGAGGTGTGGGATGGGGACACTTTTGGAGACAAAAACCCAGCTGGGATCAATTGCCCTGAGTAAGGCAGTAGTGAGTGTGATGATGTGGCAGGACCCAGGACTGACTGGATAAATAACAATTCCACTCACACCTGGGGGTTTGCTGGAGTGGTGTTGACTCTGTTAAAGAGCTGCAAGTCCCAAAGGATAGGGTTGGGGTGGGTAGAAATCAGCAGAATCCATCACCTTGGGGTGTGCTCAGTGGCTGTGGGAGGAGCCCTGTGGAAGAGGGTGCAGGGTATAAATGTGTATTTCCCTTTCCCAAACCTGCTGTCACTCTGCCACTGTGTTTGCCCAGGTCCAAGCAGAGCTGCATCTCTCAGAGATGGGAAGTGCTTTCCTAAAAGGTCAGTGCATAAGTGCCAGGGAAAAGCTATTAAAATCCTCAGAGTGTGCAGTGAGCTTATGATCTCAGGGCTGCACGAGAAGTCACTGGATACTCCCCACTTTCTAATAATTGCAAATTTCAGGTGCTTGGCACGTCTGAGGATTTAAGCTAAAATCAGGAAAAAAATTGAGTCATTCTGACAGTGCAACTTGACAAATTGCCAAAGGTGTCTAAGCAAGAGTCACAGCTGCCTTAAACAGCTTAGTGTACTGTTATCTTCTGTTTTTTCAACTGCAGAAATTGCTTTGCCATGTAAAGCAGAGACCACCAAACCCAGAAATCTTTACGAGTCATGTGAATGTGCCAAGAGACACTGGGAGGGGAGCAATGAGCCTTGAAAAACGGTCTGCTCCTGCCGTGGTAGCTCTGATATATGCAGAAAAATATTTTGTTTCTGGTCTTTTTAAAATTATTATTATTCTTTTATTTTTATTTTTAAGCTCTGTTCCTTTTCTAATGCCCAGAAATGCCTTTTCTTAAAGGGATAAAATTCAAATTCATTTTTGCATTTGTGTGCACACACATGCATGTAATTTTCATACATAAAGTGGAAGGAAAAAGAGGTGTTCTGTTCCAAAATTCGGTTTAATCTGGTCCATGTTATGTGATGAATAACAGTGGTCCTGACAATGCTGCATAAATACTCTGTGGTATGACTGCAGCAGTGATACTGTGGTTCTGCTGTTACCTATTGTTATTTTTATAGACTGGTGTTCAAAGGGATGGGATGGGAGCAGGTCTCTACTTTATGAAATGCCCTCTACCAACCAATGTTACTTTTGTGATATGTGTGTAAATCCATAATAATAATTTTACTCAGCTGCCCTTTAAGTAACAAAAAATACTCAGCCATGGATTTTGCCATTTACAGCAGCTGTCAGAATGGATTTCCTACGTGTTTGGTGTGTGCATCAGGACAGATTTGTCAGTTTCCTTAATGATACTTGGGTTTTCTCTGCTTATCAGAGGGGAGTCCAAGTGTGATTAGATCTACTCATTAGGTCTCCACAATAAAAATGATGTTCCAGCACCTTCACTACAATGTGCTTTTCACTGTGTCTTTTGTGAAATTCACTCTGAGTGATGAACAGCACAGAGCAGGGAAAACAAGAACCTGCTTCCTGGAGACAAGCATTCCTGAAATGTAAGGCTTATTAATTTGAGATGTTACAGATTGGAGGGGATAAGCTATATTAACTAAGTGCTTTCCTTTTTATTTTCTATTCAACACTGTTGTAAAAGTAACCTTTATTTTTTCAGCATTTTGGATCTATAGCGATGGAAGACCCTGTTCAAAAGAAGTTCACAAAAGTTCTGCTTAATGAAATTCGATGAAGCCTCGGGGCACTTTGAGAGTTGCCATCAGGAGGACATACAGTTCATCATTTTTATTAGAGGTTTGCATCATTGACAAGAAAAGTTGTTCTCCCTCTGTTATTTTTGTGTGAGTATATGAGGTTGCTGGTCATGGGCAGTTTTAAGTCCTTCTAAATATGCATTTCCTTTAATTCATTAAGAGACTTTCATGTTCCAACATATCCATTACAATGACAAACTGACACTGTAAAATTAAAAAGCCTGCAATTACTCACTTGGTTTGTATTTTAATCAAAGCTATTGTAATATGACTCTAGGGAGCCATAAATGACCAAACAAAGGGGTTGGGATTATATAGGACTTCTGTATACAGAATATCTAAGTGGAAGGAGCTAGTGAAGAACAAAAATGTTGGATTTCTTCCATGCAGGAAGGATAGCTACAAGTGCAGTTTGACCAGAGCACAAGACAAGTGTCTGGCCAGACAGAGAGGTCCAAACCAACACAGCTTTTCCTTTGTTTTGGCTTTTGGGCATTGAGACCATCTGGCAAAGCCATGGTGGACTCAGACATTATTTTTATGAATCCCTGCATGAAGAACTAAAGGAAAGTAAAGAAATACAGAGAATGGTTTCTGCATGCTCTGTGGCTGCCAGGAAGGCAGCAATGGTATCATTGGCTTCTCTTAGAAAGTGCCCTTGTGTGTGTGGGTGCTTGTGTGGGATGCTTATTGGGGTGTAGGCAGGAGAGAAGGGAAGTGTGCTGCTCCTCCTTTGTGGTCTGTGATTTCAAGAGGAATTTTCTCATTTGGTGTAAAATAAGCAAGATTGTGTCCCCCAGGCTGCAGAGGTCAGACATCAACCAGTAAGGAGGGCAGTAGGTGTAGCCAGAGTGAAACTTGTCCATGCACTGCTGCAAGGAGCTGTTCTCACTGCTCTCAGGGAAATTGTACCTCCTGTCCTTGCTCAACTCATGGATTTTTTGGGTGCTCTTCCCTGGGAAGGAACAGGGACAGCTCATGTGTCACAAAGCAATTCTCTCATAATTTTTATAGGAAGTTTTATGCTTTTCTGTATTGCCTACAAAATTTACACAAGACTATAATTTTGAAGGAAGTTAAGTGAATAAAATTGCTCTGAAGCTGGAATGGCAGCTGTGCCTTAGAACTTGGGAGTTTTTTTGTCTCCAGGATTCACATGGAAACTACTGCAGATTTAATGAGTATTTGTCACTTGCACAGCAAAGATATGAACAGATATTCTCATTTTGGATCCAAATCTGTCTTTACAAGAGATGGAATAGAAAGTTCTGTAATAAAGGCAGCAGCTTGCAGTGGCTCTTTCTGCATAGAGTTCCCCTGAGGATCTGATTGAGATGACCTAAGGTCACCAGCATCCACAGTAACTAACCAGGCTCTCTGTAGATTTGTGAGCAGCTGGAATTTCTATGTCCTCCTCAAAGAATTTGCAAAAGCTCCATAGGTTAAGACTGAGATGTTCACTTTAGAATAATTTAGCAGAAGCAACACTCACAGTTAACCACTGCTTCTCTTTTCTTCTCACCTTGTCAGCTGATACATTGACCACGCTGTCAATATTTAGGGTATCATGAAAGGGGCTTGCTCTGTTCTGTGAGCAGTTACAGGTACAAAGCTGGCCTGTGTCCAAGTACCCATCTGTCTGAACTAGTGAGTATTTCATAGACTATTACTTGTTAAGCTGATCATAGTCTTTTCTCACTCCAGCAAATCAGAGTTCTGTTTTGTTCATGTTCAGACCATTTTTGGGTTATCGGCACAGAGCTCTTCCCACTTGTGTGTCAGAGGGAGAAGCAAGTAACAGTGATGGAGAAAAAGTAGCCCAGCACATAATCCAGGTACTTAATGTTGTGACACTTAAAATGTGTGACACTGATTTCAGAGTGACAATTCACCCAAAGGCAAGACTGGAAATATTTTTCTAATGAAGCCATACTCCTTAAATCCTAACAAGGAGCTCCCATGGCCCCAGTGGAGAGGCTTTCCTCCCCTTCTGGGCAGGCAGTGGTGGTGCTCTGGGTGCAGATATTTCACTGTCTGCCATCTTCATCCCAAGGCCTCGTTTGCACTAGATGGCACTGTAATAACACTTGTTACACCACCCCATTTATTGACAAAAAAACCCCACAACACCAAAACCAGGGGAGTTATCTTGGAGAGCAGCAGTGAGTGTTTCCATTCTTTAGCCCCCTTTGAATATCACTGGTTTATTGGCCCATGAATGCTGTTACACTTGTGGATCTGCTGTTATTGAGTGTGGGTGTGACTGGGAGCCCAGAATCACTCTGGACACAGCCACAGCTCTGGTGAGCCTGCTCAGATCAGCTTCCAGGCTACACTTGGAATCCTCATTGGATTACACAGTGCCCTTTTAAAGCCCTCTAGTTCTGTCACTCCTGTCATAATTCAGAGCAGGTAATGTTGATAGAGCTTCAGCGTTTAAATATTTTTTCAAGTAGAGCTTTTTCTCTACCAGAACCTCCTACCCCACCATTTGTAAATCCTTACAATCAGCAGATCCTTTATGTCTGAGTAGCCTTTCAACTATTCACCTCAAGTGCATTTCACTGTACTTTCTTTTTAAGCCTTAAAAGCCTAACTTTAGCTTAGGTTAAAAGTCTTTGCACCTGTGTCTCATAATAAAACTTTTCAATTTTGTCTGCTTGCTCAGCCACCCCTTCTAATTTCTAAATGAGTTTTACATCTCTCTGGCATTAGCAGCGGGTTTTGGTCTGATTAAGTCTTGCATTTCTGTGATGATTCTCATCCAAGTAGATCCCCTAGTGCTTTATAAACTTTATTAACTGGTGGAACATTCTACCTATCCTTTGCCCTTGATCAAATTAATAAACCTTTAGAGTGAGAGACAGTAAATAATTTTGCTGAAGGTGGAAGGAGATGATGGAAAGCATGTGATATTATATACAAACTACTCCAGGCTTCAGGATTCTTTCACATGAACAGGAAAAGTGAAATAACTTATTGGTGTTATATAGATTTCAGCAGTGTCAAAATGATTATGTGACTTAATTCAAGGTCTGTGGTTTCTACTTCAAAGCCCAAAGATGGAGCTCATGCTTTCACAAAAGAACATCTGCTGTTCTAGATCTTCTTAGTTGTGTACAGTGATGGTATGTGTAGCCTTGGCTCTTTGCTGCAAAGAGGAACAGCCTCCAAAATCCATCCAGGAGGGTTTGTAAGAAGTATTTCCCTGTGAGGATGTTGCTGGAGCTTACTGTTATTATAATGAGAGGCAGTGAATGGCACATTGCTAATACACGTGTGTTGAGAAGAGCTGTTCTCCAACATTCCTGAGCAAAGCAGGCACTGGGATGGGGAAGGGCAGAGCTCTGCTGTGGGATGTGCACAGGGAAGGGTGGAGCTGCCCTTCAGTCTCAGTCCTGACAGGACACCCCAAGTAATAATTTCTGCTTCCTGAGACTTGCAGAGATTCTCAAAGCTTAGTGAACAGCAGCTGCGACTGCAAGTGAAAGAACACAGCAAAATATATATATGGGCAAAGCTGTGGTACCAGAACGGGGTGTAAGGGAGGTTTGTCTGCTGCCAAATTGGGATTTTTATTTACTGCATCTGCTGGGAGTTTTGCTTAATAACACTGTGGCAAGAATGAAACCATTGGGCTTTTCTCAACTGCTTTTCACTGACTTTCAGGGAGAAAAAAGATTGAGGTAATTCTGTACATTAATTTACAGAGCTTCATTATACATGGCTTCCAAAATGGAACTGAATGTTTCAGGGTAGTCACTGTGAAGTGTTTTAGTTTTGGATCCTCAAAGTCTGGTGTCATCTTCAAAGTATCTTTGAGAGTTCTGCCTCTGGCCCCAAGCCTGGCACACCCTGATAGTTTTCTGTTGACATCTATGGAATTCTGCATCCAACTTCATTGCAGGATATGGATTTTTATCTCTTTCAATTTATCTCTTCTTAGCCTTTCCTGAATGCTACCCAGCAGTGTCTTTTAATGCAAGATATTCTCTAATTCAGAGGTATTGCAATAAGCATTTTCCTCCCTTTCATCTGTAAGGTTTTCTGACTTTATCCCAGTGCTGAACCAACAAAATGTTGTTTTCACTGCAACTGAAATCCAGTCTTTAGTTAAGTTATAAAAAAACCTGTTTCATTTAAGCAGCAGCTTTAGGTCTTAGTTTACAATGAAACCAAAGCTGTGCTCAAGTATAAGTGAGGAACATGACATTAAATAATACAATAATTTGTTTTATATGGAAGCATTCACTTTGAATGAATAACTAAATATTAAAAATAATTGAATATAATTTTATATCATTACTTTGTGCATGTGACACAGCAAATGTTGCCGTCAATTTTAGCCCTATGGTCTGGCTTATTTTTTCATGTGAACCTGATACAAAGTTTAGAAAGGATATGATGAAAAATGCAACATTTAAAGAACTTGAGAAGCTCTTAAATTTATCTATTTACTGTCTGAATTTCCTTGAAAAACCATGTCGGTTTCTGACATTTTGAAAAATATATTGATTTTTCCTATTAAGTGGAATAAACTTGATCATAACATACTCCAGCATTTAACACTATCCCTGAATTTCTACTTCACTGTATTTTAATCACTTTTGTTTGCAAGGATTAGGAAGGTTTTACCTGTAATAATTAAAGCTGACTTGCAGAAGCCTTGCTGATGAAAGTATTAATGTCTGATTTTATGGGCCTGCAGTGCACAGAACACACTAATGGGAAACAAGTGATTTAAATCTGAATGGTGGACACTGAAGGACCCCAGCTAATTAAAAGGCTTGTGAATGAAGCTCTTGAGAAAGCCCACCAAGAACTAATGGGCTGCCTTACAGCTTCACTCATAGCACTGTGATTATATATTGAGCTCCACTCTAAATCAATTAAATGTTCTTGCTTTTCACCACATTATTAAGTTTATGTGGTCTGATCCTTTTAGCTTTACCTCCACACCGTTGCCAGTTCTACACAAAGGACAGATTGCATTTAAAAACAAAAATTGCTTTTTTTTTTTTTCTTTAATATAGATATGAAAAAACCCAACACTGTGTTGAAAGCTCTCAGAACTGCACATAAATACAGATGGGCAGGCTGGGCCTTAAAAATAGGAATGGACCAACACAAAGGCTAAAAAACCTCTTGGAAAAAAATGGAATTTGGATCTACTAAAACATTTTATCAAGATATATTTGTTGTATATTTTCAAACTGTTCTTTTCCTGATGAAATACACTGTTATTATCTGATACTGCTGCCACAAAACTGCTGGTAGAGTCATCCTGGATGCTGGTGGTAGTTTGGGATGTGAGGGGAAGACTTCTCTCACCTCTCTGGGATTTTCTCTTGTGACAGTGTCTAAACACATCTCTGGTCGTTTGAGTTAATTGACATGGGAGGAAGAAGTGGAACCAAGTAAATGCAAATTGACAACCTGCCTTTTCTTCAGAACAAACTCTGGGAAAAAAAGGAACCCAGGAAAGTGTGAAAATAGTGCAGTTGTATTTTCCTGCTTACAGGCAATGCTTAACAGACCCAACTGGAATTTTAGGGAATCTGAAATGGTGCTAGGTGTGTGACACAGTAAATTTGACCAGCTGTAGCTGAGTTGGCCATGTGTGAACACCAATTAGTGTGGTACATGGTAAAATAATTAGGAATATCAAGAAGAAATTAAGAAAAAGGGAAAGGTAAGCTGAATATCAGGTAGTTTGTTATTCTCAGGGGCTTTTAAAACTAAACTGCGGAAGCCATAAGGAGAGTCTGTGCAAGACACAATTTCATTCTGAAAAGGCTTGGGCTGGCTCATTTTTCTCTCCAAGTTCTATGGTTGTGTGCTCAGTGAAGCATCTCTGGATGGCCCCGACAGCTGGTATGTGTGGGAGATGTTGACTTCTCTGCTAATGATCCAAAGCAAACAAAATAAATATTGGTTATTGTGTGCTGCCCCACGGAAGCTGTCCTGCTTCTGTCTCACACTGCACAGCTCTGGTTTGTGCAGCAGCTCTGTGGTGTGTCCCACACTCTCTCCTGACTCTTGCCCAGCATCAGCCAGATTCTTACAGATGGCATTGGAATCTGCAGAGGAGCATGAGGAATCCTCAAAAGTTCATGTGTGAAGGGTGTATTTATGCTTCATTTACTAAGTAACATGCAGTGAATTTAAAGAGGACAGTAGTCCTTATTTCTCTTCCCTGCTTCCCTGCCGAGTGATATTGTAATAATGGTGAAGGAGGAGGTGGATGTCAGAAATGAGAAATGTTATTGCAGAAGCATGAGGAATATATCTGCCCTATAAAAGCCACCTGGCATGGCAGGCCTATGTGTGGCTGTGGCTAGATAAGAAATCCTTTTTCCAGCTGCTTGGTCTTTGCAAAACGACTTAAGCCCCAAAAAAGTTTTGGGGTAATAGATGAAATGACAGCAAAATGAGTTTTCAAAATCAAAGTAGTATGTGAAATTGTGCAAAGGAACTTTAATGTCAGCAGGATTCTCTTCAAGGTAAAACTCAAGTGCACAGAAATAACTTCACTCCACTCTGATTGGAGAGAACAGTTGTGCATCTGAGGACTTATGGCTGTGTCCTGTGCTCTTGGTTTCCAGGTCAAATAAGTGCATGATGTCAAACTTTATATTCTATCCAGGTAGTAGTTTCAAACTCTCTGAATTCTTGTTAGCAGGAATTAGGACATGGAAATACTTGCCAGTGCTTGATTGCTGCCCCTAGACAATACATCAGTACATTCTTGTAATAAAATTCACAACTGCCTTCACATCACTATTAATCTCGGTGATGCACAACTGGAACAGCATTTGGAGCCTGTCCAAGAAAAAAGGTTTCTTAGATTTGCAAGGCAAAAATTTTTATGAGAACAATTTATTTTTTGGCTTTTTTTTTTTTTCTTAAGTCCTGTGGTGTTCACTTCCTTCTGTAGATGTCTGAATACAGTTAAAGAATTATAAAAAATAGCAAGATTACTATTATTGGTTAAATTTTCCTCATTTGAATTTGAATGTTTACAGAGAATCCCTATGCTAAAGTATTATAGAGAAATTAACTTTCCCTAAAGTGTAAACCTTATCTTTTTTAACCAAACTCTGTCAGAGCTTATTTCCATTAAGCTAATCACAATATTCCTGATACACTTTATAAGAATAAGAAAATTTAATGTTATTTAAGTATGCTTGTCAAAACAGTACCATCATCTATGACTTTGATTTCTTGTTCTATGATATACTTATTTGAGCATACGTTGTTTTATGCATTGAAAATTCTTTTTGACTCCAGCATTATAAACAGGCTTCTCCTTGAAAATTTTCAAAACTGTGGATATGAACAGTGGTCAAATTAAAATTCCAAGCATGTGAGATTGTTTTGATGTAGATGTATCAGCAGTTCCACCACGCTTCTATAATTAATCTATGAAAACAAAAAAACTCCCAACCCCCCCCACCCCGAAAAATCAAAAACACAAAAAACCCCAAGAGATGATAGAGTCAATAAAAGGACAGTTTAACACATCATAAAGCATGAACAAGGAATGTCAGATTGGGGATATGTTTAATGCTCCTGTTGGAATGGACAATCCATCCAGGACCACTTTGATATATGATACACCCTGGGCACAAATAGAGTCCAAGTCATTCCATCCTTATCCCACAAAATGTTCTTGTTCTACTGGCATTGGTAAAGGACAGCAAGAAATGTTACACAGCTGAAGCCAACTCCAGTGTGCAGTCTGGCATGTTTGCTGAGACTTCAGTTACAACAATAATATTAAAGATGCTTAATTACTGTATCTGAGATCAGTATCTAATACAGGTGGGTGGGAAGGAATTTGCAGTCTCCTTTCTCTTCTGTTTCTTTTCCTGGGCCACTAGAAGACAAGATGATGTTTTTAAAAAGATAGTCTGGAGAAGGGAATAAAAACAATCTTATTTAAGAACATTGCAGTGACTCATTTTGGTAATTATGAAACAATTTCATCTTTTGCAAAACCAGATTACTTACAAATTAACTTATATGTCAGCATGTAATTTTCTTTGACTCAATGCTGGATATATTTTTCATCTTTGTGACTAGAGATGAAATATTTTCTTCAAGTAGTTGAGAAGGGACAGGGTTCTCTGGTACTTTTGTACCCACTTCAAAATCTTTCTTCTGAGATTTTATGATGCATTATATTTCTTCAGTGGGGGCCTGAACCTTTCTGTTACTTCTGATATTACTTAGTGGCATACATGGCTCTGTAAGACTGCTAATGGAGTACTCAATAAATAATTGTCAGCAGACACATGGGATGGAAAGGGCTGCATTTAACAGAGTGGCATTTTCTCTCTTCAGTCGTTCTGGGTAGTGTGGGATGCCCTGGAAGCAGCCAGGGGGGATTTGCAGTAGTAGAACCGCTCTCTTATCAACTTGAGTTTCAGAGACCAAACGGTCTCACTGTGGAACTGGCAGCACTTTTGTTGTCAGTGAGGTGTGTTGGGTACTGCTCTGTACAAAGGGAAACTCACTTCAGTGTCAGGAAAGTTAACTGTCCCTTGCTGAGTCCAGGTTTGTTACAGCAGATTTGTTGAAACTGGAATTGTTTATAGTGAATTTTCAGCACCCTCAGAAAAAGCTGTGTAGGAGTTGGTAGAGAGCTCCTGTTTTAAGCATTAGTTGAAATCATTAATGGCATTAAGATGTCAGTGATATTTTTTACTCTGTTAATAAGAACAGACATGTTGTCTCAAATGTCAATAAATTACCAGTGATGTTTTCTTCTCATTTACTGATAAGCTACTGTGATTTCAGAGTGCTTGGTAAGAGCAGCATACCAGAACTGGATAACAACAGTGTTTTCTCTGATGATGTTTGCCATGTCTGAACTAGTTCATAATGTGTGTTATTGTGCAGTGCCTTAAAAATCGAGTTTTTTCCAAGGTCTTTTTTGAGATCTTAATCATATACAAAGTCCAACCCAAATACATGAGCTTTTGGATGAATAAGCAAGTTCTTCATTATCATTAATCATTACCATTTAATCAGGTTGTATTTCCATGGGATTGATTTCTTCATTGAGTTTTGATGGTGCCCTGAGGTCCCCATGGTGTTGATCTCTTTTGGCAGAGCTGTGCTGCAATGACTGAGTTTGGGAGGGGCAGTGACTGCAGCAAGGATCCCAGGTGCCCACAGCAGCCTGGCACTGAGACACTGCTGCTGCCCAGACAGCAGCTGCAGGGCTCTGGGAAGGAGCAGGTTAGCATTTTGTGCAACTTGCTAAAGGTGTGCATTGGAATCTGCCCCTGTACATCCAAACTTGAGGTTAATAATAGGAAAATAATACATAAACCAGGAGACCGTATCACTGAATGAAGGATTTTTTGCTATTCTCTTTTCTTGCATCTTTACCTATTTTTTTCTCCCTGTGCTGCTGATGAACAAGCCACTTAGCTGTTTTTTCTTCCTCTTGAAAAGTGGAATGAATTTTTAATGTATCATTGATATTTGACCCTTTTAAAAATTACCTGCTTCAGAAATATATTTGTTTGTCTAGGGCTCAGCCAAATTAGCTGTGTTTGAAAAGAAAGAGAACAAATTAGATAACTTTCTCACTATATTTAATATGCTGAAATAGAGTAACCCTTCCAAGAAAGTTTGCTGGTTTTGCCATAAATGCCTTGTTTATAACTGTGAAGATGGCTTGTATATAATTTTTATGTGTAAAGACATTGTAAAGGTACATAAACTTGGAATGACTCTAAAAAATGCCTGTGGTGTATAAATTATACAGTAGGCCTATCCCACCTATAAAAGATCTTTTGTGAGTATCAGCCTTTGCTCTAATGCTCTGTTTCATGGAAATAAAAACAGTGGTATTGCATTTCAGGATCTCTCATTAATATATTCAGGAGTTTTTAAAGGTGCTTAGCTGCCTTATTAATCTTGAAATGTCTTTTTCTTTCAGGATACTTTTCCATAAACTTTTGTTAACTCTACTTGAAGAAAACCCGTATTTTTACTGCTAGAATAGTTTCAAATGGTATTAAGATTGGCACATTTGGCATGTTTTGCAGGGAACACATATTGCCAGAATCCCTCTGGCTGGATGTAGGTTGATCCGTTTCTCCTGTCACCTCCAGGGTTCTGATTCTGTAAAAACCTATCTGTGCATACTTTTAGAAACCCAGTGTTCAGGGCCACCCTTCACATCACTCTGCTGCTGATACGGTGTCAAGGGGCACACGCAGCACTCTGGTATCTTAAAGCCCTCACGGGGACAACAATTTGTTTTGTTTGACACAAAATCTGCTGTAAAATCCTTCAGAAATACTGATTTCTCCAGTCACTGGGGTTTTCAGAAGAGAGAAGTATTTGCTTTTTGTGTTGGTCGCACTGCAGCACTTTTCAGAATTATTCCAAGTCGTAAGAAATTATCCGAATTGGGTCTACACTTGCTGTTTTTCTGTGCATGATACGAGTTTGGCAGCATGGATTTTCACCAAGTGATTACTTTCACTGTTCATTTTCCTGTGTTCCTCTTGAGGGTTTATATGCTTATTACTGTTTAAGAAGGACTTATGTTTATGTTTATCTGCCATTGGCATCTTGATGTTTGCTCCACTTCCCATATAACTGATGAATATGGAACACACAGAGGTTCTGTAACAGTGTTTTCTTCACCAGATCGTTGAAAGTTTATTCCTGTATTTTGTTCTTCCTTTTCCTAGTCTTTTATAAAAACCTGTAATTAATCTTCTGGCTACCTGCTTTCCCATACACTGCACTGAGCAGTTTTATCTCACTCAGACATTTGTTTCTCTGGAAGTTTGTCTTGAGTAAATTGAAAGCACGGCTGTAATGATAGCAGCCAACTCACACAGATAATGAATGTGCTGGAAATGGGGCGACTGAGGATCAAGCACAGATGAAGAGGCAGAATACATCCCTAGCTTTGCATAGTTGGGGGTCACTCTGGGGGTGAGTTCCCTCTCTAAATGTCTTCACTAACTCTTTTACATGAAGTTAATCGAGGATAATCAACCAGTTTGATCAGCAGATACACCACAGTTACCAGTATATATACCAGTGGCTCTGCAGGTATAATGTAAACTAAATGTGCTTTTGTTCAATGAAGAAAATCCACTGATGAGACTTCTGGGCTGGATAGCTCTGTGATCAACACTGAGGCAAAGAAACCATTTTTATTCCCTGCTATCTCCTCATTTTCTAGCATTGCTATTTATTTGCTGATATTCTATCAGTTTGTGATGAGAGATGTCACAGAAATATTTAATCAGTTATGTAATTCTTTACAGTATTTTACATACATCAAATAGTTGTACTACAAAATAATTAAAACTGAACTAAGACTGAGGAGGATTAGTCATCACTTTCTTGTCTGCCATTGATTTAAAAAACCTGCTTTCTTCTTATTTGAAAAAAAGGCTCAATCTTGATTATTTCTCTGTCAGCCTGTGAACAAGCTTCTCAAGTGCCATTAATTGTGTTCAGAAATGTGTAACATTGTTCCTAGATTCTGTAAGACTGATGCAGCCTTACAGCTGAGACCTGGAACATGGCTTCCTCCATGAGCAATTCATATCAGAACAACAAATCCCCAGGATAGGCTTAAAAAAATAATGTAAAAAAATCCTATAGCAAAGCAAGCGTGAATTGGGCTCACATTACATCTGCATGATCAAAACAGTCCATTAAACTTTAATCTTCTTCTGAGACTGACTCAGGCTAATACTTAACTGACAGATACTAAGACTTTCATTTTTATATTCAATTCAGTTTTATAACTTCATATTAGCTGAAAGACTGATTCTTTTTATCAGCAACGCCCTCATACAGCATGGCAATGTAGAAATAGCTTGAAGCTGTTAAAACACTTTACTTTCTGAGATTTCTAGATCTCTATCTGCTGTTACCTGCTGAATTTTGTGCAACCTGTGAAGGATGATAGATGAATACTAAGCTGTCACTAGGATGACTGCAGCAACTGGTGATCAGAATGCTTAAATTTAAATTTTTTATAATTCCATTAATAGTTTCAATCAAGGGAGGAGCAGCTGTAAGAATCATAAAACCTTCCTGACCTCATTATGGTTGTTAGTTAACTCCTGTCTTTCAGGCTAGCTGGAGTCTGTGTGCTGGACACTTGCATAAAAACATGTTTTAAAATCTGCGCATGAGGCCATGTAGCTGAACAAATGGCTGAGATTTATGACAGAACATAAAATCTGAATTGACACTTGAAAATGCAAAACTTAAGACTTCCTGGATGAACAGTCACATTTTCTAATTTAAAAAAACGTCCCAGACTTTTCAGTAGCAGTGTGCAGTTTAATCCTTGTTGTATCTGACTGTATGTCATGCAGTACCAACTTGTTCACGGTCTGCTGCTGAGGAGTTGGGTGCCTCTGCTCTGTTTGAGTACAGGAGGTGATGCCTGCACCTCTGACTTTATATTGTGGCCCTTTCCAGTGATGGCACTGAGCCCTTTATAAAGTTCCAGTTTGATGGATGTCCATTTTGACTTGGCACCTTGGTCTGGATTTGGTGCTGTGATGCTCTGTGACATCCGGGCCATCCACAGAGCTGGGGTCAGGGATTGCTCTTTTCTCTGAATTACATGAATTTGTAGCAAAGGAGACTCTGGAAAATGTGTTTTTAAGGGAGAAGAGTGTGAACATTTCTACTCTAGCCTTCCTTCTGAATATGCAAATATTCATGTTGGAATATTCTTTTATTGAATATGTATAGCATGCACTCAGTATTAATCTGTCTTTTGCAGATGAGCAAGAACACAGTATTCTGAAAATGATTCTAACCTTTGCTAGATGGCAATGTACCCTTTGGTGAAATAGCAGCTGCCAGGTATGAGAATTGGGAATTTACCCACTCCCTCAGGGATCTACTTTGAACAGCAGCCATTTGTTCTGCTTTGTCAACAAGATAGCAGAGAGATCAGCCTGGGACTGAGGACTGACTGCTCCTTTGGTCTCTTCCTTCTGGCCTGGTTAGGTGGGAGTCTGAAACTTTTCTCTTCTCATGGCACTACTTTCAGCAGTTTTGTGACAGTGTGCCTGTGGGGGAGGTTCTGCTATCTTGGTGCCTTAATGATGCAGCTTTTAATTTGTTGTTCACTGAGAGTCAGGCAGATAAATGGCAAAAAGGCTAGTGGGTTTACAGGCACTTGTTCAGTAGGAAAGAGCTGGTGGCAGCACTAAATATGCCATTAATATGAATATGATAAGCTCTGGTGCTCCAGTGCTATGATTTAAAAGGTGGGACTTGGTCTGTCCACAGAGAACCGTGATCAGAAATCATTGCTGGGGCTGTGACCTCCTTCTCTTGAGCTGTGCTGGGTGGGGTGGTACAGTTTAGCTCAGCAGAGTCCTGCTCTGGAGCAAGATGCAAACTTCTTTCTTGGAGGAGAAGTGCTCTCAGCTCTTGCTTTCAGCTGCCAGTCATGGTGTTCACGTCAGCCTGGTGCTGAGCAGCTGCTGGGTGCTGTGTTCTCACACAGGTGGCAGATACAGGACTTGAATCGTTTTAGCAGATGTTAGGCTAATTAGAAGGTTATGACAGGCAGCTACTGCCATCCCTCCTTAGAGTGCAATGTCATCTTTTATTCCCTTGGTGGGACCCAGCTGGGCTCTCTCAGTCAGTGTCTGTTTTAGGCTAATTTCTTAAAGAACACCAAAGGCAGGGGTTGGGGCTGGGGGAGTTTGGTTTCCTGTTATTCGTTTTGGTTGGGTTGGATCTTAGGGATTTGGTGTTTTTTGACTTGTTTGTTCGTTGTTATAGTGGTTTGTATCCATTTCTGAAGTGTCCAGCAGGAGCATAAATGGAACTGGAAGTTTGTACCATCTGTGACTATTTACAAGAGTATTCATCAAACCTGAACTAAAGACAAACTAACAAATGTATTTGAAAATAACCTCCTTCATACAGGCCATGATTTGAAGTGAAAATAGAAGCTCTACTCCCACCAGGATCAGTCATGTAGAGCTTGTTCCTATGCAGAACTGGGTGCAAATTTTACCTCAAACTCGCTTATTATGCACATCTAGCTGGACACCTGCATTTCTTCTCTTTTACCAGCTCTTTTCAGACATGAAAAGCCTTTCAGCAGCAAAAAAGCATTTCAGAAAGTGGCTGGAAGCACTGGAAAAACACTGAAGTGTTTCTGGGTTTATATAATTTGAGGGTGAGTGAAGTTACATGGCAAAGCTTAAGATGGTCTAGCAGCTGTATCAAAACTGGAAGAAAAAAGCTTTTCTGTTCTATTCCTTCTGTCTGCCATGGTCTCATTCCTAGTCTTAACTGATTAGCCCAGCAAATATAAAGTTTTGTTTGTTAAATTCAGTCCCAATGATCACAAGAAATAATGCAAGAGAGAATGATCTCGGGTCTGTCTAGCCAAAAGATGAAGTAACAAGGGAGTCACTGCTGCTTGTCACCCTTTGAGTTTGCCATTCCATTTATTCTGGCTTATACAAGTGAGCAGATTCAAACACTGTTGTGTTTTGTGGGTTTTTTTGTTTGTTTTTGTGGGTGTGGATGTGTTGGTTTTGTTTTTTAAATAAGCCCTGAAGCCCAAGGGATGGAAGCTGGTATTGGTTCCCCTGTGTTTGCATTGAAGTTCTCCTCTCGTGGAGCTCCTGTCCCTGTGGTTGGCAGCCCAGCTATCAGAAACCTTGCAGCCTTTTTGGAAAGCCCTGATGTCAAGGTTTCCTTTAGGTTTGTGTTAATATTAAGCAAATCAGCCAACCAGGCAATTCAGACACCAAATTCCAGATGCTTGCCTTATTGTCCAGAGTTTAGGGCTGTGTTTGCCTTGGGCTCTCAGGAGTGACAGCATTGTATTAAGGATTTCTCACTTGGCTGGATACCCAGGCTGCCACTGGAGGTCTGTAGCATTACTGAAAACTCCTCAGGTAAGGTTTTCAGCAGGGAGAATTAGCTGTTATCAAGCTGTGGCCTGCCAGGGCTGGGCAGATGGTTTGTCTCAGCCTGTTTTGAGTGGGATGCTGCCCCTGTGCTGTGCTGCCCCTGTGGCAGGACAGGAGATGATGGAAGGCATTCATTCAGTCCTGGCTGCAGCTCTGGGAGGTGTGCAGACATTCCACACTGGGGGTGTGACGTCCAGTTGGGAGCTGCAGAACCTTCACTGATCACCACCACTTTTGTACATCTCTCTCACAGGATCTGCCTCTCTTCTGTGGCAAATCCCAGCTTCCAGTCTCATACTGGTTTTTCCTTAATTTCCAGACCTGAGGCTTCCTTGTGACCACGCAATGTTTGCGTTTTGTTGGGGCTGTTAATCTCTTAGTTGGCTGATTTGATGAACTAACCTCAGCATTAAGCTGCAGCCTGGGCTGAAATACTTTGGAAACTTCGGGACTTCTTTTCAGAAATAGAATCTGAGATATCCCTTAACATTTATGAAGGCAAGAACTAAAACAAATCTAGTACTTAGTAATAAGTTAGTGAATTACTAAATCTTCGTGCAAAATCCCTACTTGGAGTGGTTTTTTTTGAAACCAAAGAAAAAGGCTTTTATTTGAAGGCTTTGAGTTTTATTTCAAAACAGAAAATAATCAATAGCTAGGGTTTTGTGGGTTTTAGTAGGAAAAAGTAAATAAAACGTAATACAAAATTTCTATTAAATTCAATTTAAATTTATTTTAAAGGAAAGACAGCTAATATATCTTTTTGGGGCAAGAAAGGAGAAGAAATTAATTGTGCTTTGTGAACAGCTTTCACTGGTTAGAAGCAGTGAGTGCAGACAATACATTTTATTCTTGTCACTTGGAAGCAAAAAGCAAACACAATTAAGGGGACATTTCATCAGCTCTGGTAAGGAATCTGAATATCATAGATGCAGCTGCTGGCGCACTCTCTTGTGATAAGCTCAGTGTAGCAGAAATGGAAAAAATCAGCATCCACATGAATGAGGGAGAGGCTGATTCGTGGCTGTGTGATCCATTTTAATGAACACCACACTTTCCATTTGCTCTCCTTTCACACCAAACAATGGAGCTCCCCTGAAGCACCTGCAAGGTAATAAATGGTCTCCCACTGCAAATAACAGAGTTCACCAATAGTCCAAAACATTTCTATCAATAAATCTATTAAGATTTACATGAAGGACATCACGTGCTGGATGAACTGAAGGGACAGGGACAAAAGGGGATAGTTTGGGGTTTAATAGAGGGAGATGGTTGCCCTCAAAAATTAATGACCCAGATCACTGCAATATAAAGTTTTGTGGGGTTTTTTTCCCTCTCACAACAAGTGCTATGCAGGCATATGTAACATAGCTTCTACATATTTATGCAAATTAATGATTATACCCTTACTACTAAAAATGAGGCATTTTTTCTTCTGATGCAAAATAGTTAACCCTGTACTGTAGCTAAGATCTTAATTCCTTCTTTTGGGGAGAAAATATCAGAAATGTTGCCCTATATTGTTCTGCAATTAGTTTTTTTTCAAAGGGATGTTTGAAATGAAATAGATTTTTTTTCTCTCCTATCCGAAATAAATATGGGAATTACTTGAATGAATAAAATGGCTGAAAGATATAACTTGCCAGTATTTTTTTAGTAATAGTATTAAATATTGATTATTTTGCTGTATGATTGCCAAAATGAGAATCTTCATACTGGCACTTGTAGTAGCTACTAAATTACATTGATCTGAACCTCTTTTTACCTATAGGGTTTCATAATTCAGCATTTGTCAATATCAAATCAATCCAGTGAAAATTGCAGGCACTCTATGACTCCCAAAAAAGAGAAAAGACCAGTAGACTTTTTACAATAAGAGCAAAGCTTCAAATTTTCAGTCCCACTCACCTGCGCAGTATTTTAAATTCGGGAGTAGAGTGTGATGACTTTTAAAAATTAACTTTTAAATTTGTAAGTGTAATAATTTGTGGTGTTTGTGAGAAGAAGAAATAATAGAACCCACTAGAACACAGTCTCAGAGACTAATAATAATAATAATAATAATAATAATAATAGTGTAGGAAGGAACTCTGGCATAGTTATTATTCTGTTATTCTCTCTTGATGCTCTGATGAAAAGCCTCTATCAGGGACTCCAAGTGCCCTGTGCAGTCTTTCTAGCTTTAGTATTTTTAAATGTGCACAAGAGCTGGATGGACACAATCCAATTACTTTCACTTAAAATTTAGTTCATTTTGAAGCAGGCTTGCAGAAGTGCTTGGCTGGGGCTGTAACCCACTTATAGCAGGATCTGTCTTAGGGAGAAACTCTTGCTTTCTTTCCTTGCTTTTGGGAAAGAACCATATGGCAACAGTTTGGAATATCCTTGTATGCTCCAAGATGCTCTGTCATCTCAAACACTCTGTCATGAGAACACCCTGTTATCTAAGTTGTTTGTGCAGTATGTGTTGGATGGTTCTCTGAAAACAATATAACAGCACTTTTCAAAATGATGCAGAAATCAGAGACCTTCCCCAGGGTCATTAAGTGATAAAACCAGATTTCAATTCAGTCTCTAATTAGGGCTGTTCCAAAGAAGCTGTTTCCTTCACGCCTTCCAGACAAAGCTGAAATGTTTTTCTAGGTGAAATAGCATCTCAATAAGATTTTTTTTTTCCATTATAGTTTGAAACTTGAGAAGGAGTTATTGTTACCAGAAAAGGCTGCATTTTGCTTTCTGGGTGATACAGAGTCCAGATTTCATGGACTGATCTGGAATGGAGAATGACTGCATTCCAGACTGCCTCAGGCTTCTAGTTTGTAATCATGGGGTTTAGGGTATAATTTATTGGATGCCAGCTTCTCACAGTTTATTGTTTACAGATAGTAACTCATGAAGATCTGGTAGTTCTTTCTCCCTCTGGTGCCCAGCCACATGTAGCTGTGTGTGTGCTGCAGTGTTTGAGTTAACAGATCTGGGTAATTTAGCTCAGATCTTGTGTTCAGTCCTTGCTGCCAGCAATCTACTCCAAAAAAAAATGTTTTCATCCATTTATATTTGTTATGTTTAAAAATGTGGCCTACCTGGAATGTGAGCCTGCCTTACTGGCAGTGGCACAGTTACACCCAGTCATTTTTGCCTTGTTCTGTCATCACTGCAGTGCCTTGATTCCACAGGCATGGAAAGGAAGTTGCTCTTTCTTGGCTTGGCCTGTCCTGCTGCCTCTGATGAACCCACAGAGACTGACTGGCAGCTTTTGGGGTGTGCCTGGGGCTGCCAGTGCTGCCAGGCACCTGCACCATTCCCTGCCTGCCTCCTGTGTCTGGGAGCCCACCTGAAATGGGTTTTTGTCTCTGCCATTGCCTCGTGTCCCTGCACACAGAAGGTTAACATGAACACTGAGTGTGTGTCTCTGGTAGGGGGCACTGAGTGATCCTTCCTCATCCCAGTCCAGAGGGACACAATTCTGTGAACCTATTCCCCACGTGGAGTTAATTGTGCCAAACGTAACATGGAGGAAATTCAGAGAGAGAGACTGGGCGTGCAGAGAATTAAATCTCAGGTCTTTCAAGATTAGATGTTTCACTGATTATAATTATATTTCAGATTTCAGTAGATAACTGTCTTGGCAAAATGACCATTCTCATGCTTTGCCATGAGTCCAAAATATTTCAGCATATGAAATGCTATGAAGTATTTTCTTTGTCATAATTAAAAGGCTTGAAAGCCATTCTTTCATTATAATAGCCTTTGTTTTTTAGTAATGGTTCAAGAGCAATTTTTTCCCCCTGTCAAATAGCAATTTACCTTGAAAGTATTTTCTTGATTGCTCTTAGTATCTGAAGATAATGTTGGAGCAAACAATTTAGTGTATAGCTCTGTATGAATCTTTATGTAAGTAATTGTAAACCATATTGGGCATACAAGGATTTTGAAGTGTAAGAATTCTTGTAAGAAATCTGCTTCACACATGCTTTGTGATTCACGTTTCTGTTGCCTCCTATTACTTTAAAGGTTGGACTTGATTTTTTTTTTGCATACTTTTTTTGTATAAATGATTTTTTATAGTGCTTATGGATTATGGCTCTGGTTGTGCTTAAAAGAACGACTGTGTGCAACAGTGGAATGATCAGGGAGAACTTTTGGCTTACATTAGATCTTCTGCTAGGGAGGGCAGGTGGTTGGTCATTCTAATGAAAGGCCAGTGGCATCTCTTTGTCCTGATGGGGCAACCAAGTCTGGCAGCATTTAGATGAGGATTGTTAGATTTTGGATTGAATTGCTAGCCCGTTTTTTCCAGGCAATTCATAGATGTGTCTGGGAAAGAAGTGGTCAGAAGGATGGATTTCTTCTGCTTTTGGCTTGGGATTTTTTTATGGCATTTTAAAATAATTTTGATATTTCTGTAATAGAATTATGCAGTGGGTTCTGGACAGTAACGATGAAGGCAGCACTGAGGTGTAACAGCAAAGAAGTCTTTATTTCCCTGAAGCTTTTCAAGCTTTTTTTTAATTAATAAAGAGAACAGACTCCCATGCCACCACTTGGATTTACCACCTTGTTTTCCCTCTGAGAGCCTTGGCAAAGGCAGAAACTTTCTGCCTAATGCTCGTGCAGTGTGTGCTGCAATGTGCCAGGATCTGCAGGGATATCATCCCAGGGAAACACAAAAGTGCAGCTGATTCCAAAGTTCTCTACACTAAGTTGTTGGATTTGAGGGTTCTTTTCAGTGATGATATTTGGTTTGGTGCTGGGTCAGACTGGATGTCACTCTGCAGATAAGATTTGGCACCGTGGTCTGCATGGTCAAATACTCTCTTCCTACACTTGAATAATAGGCTCTGATCTGCCTCAAACATCTCCAATCCTCCACATGTTTGAACCTTCAAAGCACAACATTAAAATGACTTTATCTTTTGTAATTCCTTTAAAGCTTTCCCTGGATGTGACAGCAATTATTTTGACTTGAGTGCTCTATGTGAAGGAGCAGGAGCCTTGCAGCAGACAGCCCTTCCCACCTGCCCCTGGTCTGTGTGCTGGATTGGCCCCTGCCTTGGGCCCCCAGGTTGTGGCAGCTGGCAGGATGCAGTGCTGCATGAAGAGGTGCCCAGTGTCTGTCCCATGTGCTCCCATCTGTCCTTGTGCAGCCATCTGACCCTCAAGAAATGCTAAATTTTCTCATGATGATCTCAGGGATGTTATATATTACCTTCTTACCCAGCTAGTTAAACAAATATATGATACCTTTACTTACAATGCAGATGCTTTCAGCAGAAAAGTAACAGTTTTTCCAAAATTTTTCATGGCATAACTGCTTCCCCTAATGAACATGCAGGGATTTCTTGCACCAATAAAAAGGGATTTTGAGCTATAGATCTTTGAAACAGCAGCCACATCCAGTTGCTAATTAGATAAGTGCCAGATGTTGGCTCCCTTTTTCTCATCCATCTCATGCACAGCTCATCACTTTTTCTTTTGCATAGGTCCCTCCTTGTTATTTATATAGAGCAGGAGTTATAGCATAGACCCTCACACATTTTCCTTTGTTGATCTGTGTGCTTCTGGCTCTCACTGGTGTGTCAGACATTCTCTGCAAGAGGGCAAAATGGCATTTTTCATGAAGACCTGCAGGCAGGGCTGCAGCCCTAGTCCAGATGTGTTTGTGCTGATGGCAAGGGTGATGTTGTTGTACACTACAACAACACAAAGACTTTGACTTTAGAAGGTTGAAAATTACTTCTTTATTTTTGGGATATGGGGGTTTTTTTAATACTATTTTACACTGACCAATTTGTTTGGTGAAACAAAGATAAACTTTTTCAATTATATTGGTTAGACTAGAGGGACATCAAGAAGAAGTCCCTCCTAGGGAAAAAATGGAAACAAATTTGTCATTATAAAAACACATTTCTTGTTTACAGAAAATTCCTTGGGAAAGGAATTTCAGAAAACCAAAACATCTCAGGCATGAACCAGGGCTACAGCAAGGGCTGGTGTCCAGCGTGGCCCTGCAAGGATTCCTCTGTGTTTGGAACAGAGATGTTCCCCCTTCTCACCCTGTCAGGCAAGACAGAGAGCCTTCTGTCAGGGCTGCCTGGGCTAGGGCCCCAGGGAGACTGCAAGCCACTAGACAGGGACAAAAACTGGCTTAAACTGTCATTCTGTCCTCCTAAATATCAGCTGGATTCATGGAGGGAATGAGCTGGACCCCTTGGAGCCTGGCTTCCCCTTGAGCTGCATCACAGGTGCTCTAAAGGAAAGAGACAGAGAGAGAAAAGGTGTCTGAGTGCAGTGCTGGTGAGCTGCTGTTTGCATGCCTCTCTTGCTTGGCTGTTCTCTTAATTAATAGGATAATTTGCCTGTACAGTTACAGTGACTTCTTGCATAAATGAGAGAAAAGTGGAATGGACATCTCCTCCTTGCATGTGTGCTGAATGCATTGGAAACTGTCCTAACATGGCCCCATTGGAGTTAACTCACTCTTGAGATGAGGAGAGGAATTCACCCAGCAGATCTGCTAAAGGGGTAGCTCAGCCAGGACCAACATCTCTGATTTTTTAGTGTTTATCTTACCAGTTATCATGGTTGAAAATTAACTCCCCTAATTTTTAAAGGCGAGTTCTGTCATGTAGAGTTGGGCTTGGCTAGGAAAGTAAGAAAAATATATCAAATTAGTGCAGAAATTAGTGGCTCTCCTTTCACAGCCATAGTTTACCTAAAGAGGCAAAAACACATGATGAAATTGCTGCCTTTTAATAATTTTTGCTGCATAATTTTCAACATTTTTTAAACTATAAATCATTAAGTTTTGCTAAAACTGGTGCATTTTTGCCTTCTTTTCCTCCTTGTAGATGCAGATTTTGGGGGTGAAGTCAAGAGGGAGGACTGTGCCTGCTGCTGGATTTATTTACTCTTTGCTGTAGTTATTTCCACCTGCCATCACCGTATTTTTAATCTCTGAGAGCATGTGGCATGTTAACAGACGTTAGCTAAATTTAGCAGTTGCCTTTGTGAAATTAGCCCTTCCTCTGATTTTTAATATCATGGGTGATCACATAGCCAAGTGACAGGCAGTGAAGGAAAGAGGAAACAGGAGGGGTTTTTGCTGAGCTGAAATGTGAGGAGTTGCATTTCTCTTCCCTCTGCCAGGGCTGAACTCCTTTGGTGTGGGGTGAGTGAGGTGGTTTGTGTGAGCAGCAGCTCCCCCTCAGTGCCCTTTCCACTGCCCACTTCCACCACCAGTGCACTTCCAGCCCTGCCTGCTGCCATCACTCAGCTCAAACCTCGATGCTTGGGAGTTGTGAGGCTTTTCTTTCACTTCTACTGCCTGGATTTATGGTATTTTTTTTTCCTATTGTGTCATCGTCTGAATGGAAGTGATTTTCTGTGATCTTGGGGTGAGGGTTTTTTCACATGAAGGAAAAAAAAGCATTTACTTCGAGGCTCACTTAGATGCAGGGGGAATACCTAACAGGTCAGAGGAGTGCTGGTTAGAATCAATTATTGACCTGCTTTGATCAAAGTGATCTGAGAACTTTGTAATATCTAGAAACATGCACTCTGTCCTCACAAGGCAGGGATTTTTCTTATGAAAAATCACATTTGCTTTGGAAAAGCATTCGTAGATTTGTATCTGCTGTGATAAATTGGAATTAATGATCAGCAAGGGGGTGCACAGATTAATCCTTTTACTATGACCAAATTTACTGCATCAAATTTATTTCTTGAGGGACTATTTGACTCTTTCGTGCAATGAGCAAAAGAAACTTGGAAATCCTGTGCTGAGATACAGACACATGCAGATTATGCAGATTCAGTGTCTGTTGTGCTGTGTTTAATCTTGGTTTATTTAGTCTACGATATGCCACTCAAATGTGTCTGGTTGGGTTTTTTGATTTTTGGATTTTTTTGAACTTCTCTTCCAAACTCAAAATCCTACAGAATAGTGGTATTTAACATTTCTGTATTTCACATTTTCTTAGTTTTATTGTAGCCCAATGTGTAACTAACTTTTTGAGGTGGCTGATTCTGGAAGGAATACAAGATCTGTCTAGAGATGCAGTGACACTACAGAGCCCTCTGAGATGGGGAGCAGAGTGGTGTCCAGCGAGTGAGCAGTGGAGAAAACATTTGGAAATCCAAACATAATTAAGTAGGACAGCATTTGGCATAGAACAGTCACATTATGTGCCAGGCACTGTGGAGGGGGAAATGCTTAGGCTCAGGTTCCCATCCAGTAGTTGTCTTTTCAGTATGCTGCTGGAGCATGCCTGCTACCAGAAACATTTAATTTAGACCAAATTCCACTGAATAGAAGAGTCTGAGAAAGTGCCTGGTATTGTTATTACCCTGCACTTGATGATGAAAAACAGCTGATGTTCACCCTTCTGTCTTCTGGGGGCAAAAATGAAACTTTGAGCACTCAGTATCTGAGCCCTGTATCTCAGAGGCAGCAGTTATTATTTGGAGATCTTCCATGAAACACCAAATTCCCCATGTGCTGCTGCCTTGCCTTGTCCAGCAGGGTGGTAGGGCACAGGGCAATTGGCTGCACCTTAACAGTGCTGTCTATTTCTTGGATTGTGTTAAAGTTGTGTTAGAATGCACAACATCTGACCTCGAGACAGTGGCTGTGTGAGATGAAGTTGTATTTTATTTGTGTACTGAAGTGCATTTACAGTAACAGGATCAGCTTTTAGAGAGTTTCCTTTTACAAAGAGCTGGCACAATGGCTTGGGCTAAAGATGGGCATGGGCATTGCCAAGACCTAATAAGGGCTTATAATATAATGATGATTAGCAGACTAAATCAATCCAATTCTGCAAAAAGGAGGCAAATTCTTTGCATGTCACTTTAAGTGATAGTGGAGGTTTTGACAGGATTTTTGCTTGCCAGCTGTGGTAAATTCTTGTGCAAAGGAACGTGTTTTTCTTTTCAGTTATAGTCACAACATGAAATATATGTGTTGAGAAATTAAGCTGGAATACAGAAAATGTAAGACTAATTTAAAAATTACATGCACTGTGTACGAGTATTCATGTGCCTATAGAGAGGCACCTATATATATGCACACACTTCTGATGAATAAGCTTTCAGAGTCTTTCTAAACAATAATCAATTTCTCTTTGTCCTTTATGAGATCAATAATATGAGCAACACACTAAGAATTTTCTGGGCTCACGCAGTCTGTTTCTATAGAAAGTGCTTTCTTTAAGTCTGTATCCAAGAGATCACCACCCTGGCATAGAGGAGGAAAATAATACAGAGCTCTTGCAGGCAGAGACAAATAGTTTTCTACCTCAGTACACATCTCTGCCTCTAAAAGTGTGCTGCAGCAAGGAAATCCATTTACAATTTTTCTTTTACATAACAGTTGCAATGCCCTCAAGAGCCCCTGGTTGTTTCTATATTCTCTTCTCCAGTTGTCCTGCAGTGTAGCTGCAATGAAAAGCCTGTTTATGGAGAACTGGTGTTCTGCAGAGTGTCTCTCAGCAAGCCTTACAGGTCAAAAGCATGTGTTTGTCATCTTTGGAGGGATTCTCAGATAATAATATGGAGGTTCCTACTTTTTTCAGTACAAGAGTTATTAACCTAAGTGCAGGTGCCTTTTACTATATCAGTCTTGCTGTAGGTACACAAATGAAGGCAAAAAGTGAGTGGGAATGGATTTGACTTGTCATTGCCACAATCTGTGTCTGGGGAGTCCCTGTGTTCAGTGTCCTCCCTGAGGAGTGATGGGCAGCACGTGCACCCTCTGCACAGCTGGGGTGCATTCTTGGGGTGCATTCTTGGGCTGTCTGTGTTAGCTCAGTTTCTGTGACTCCTTCACCTTCAAGCCCTTTTTCCTTTACCTGTGTGTGCCCAGTGACTGGATTTCTGCATACAACAATCTCCTTTCATGTCATGGGCTTAGAGACCTTCTCTTGGTTCACATCTGCAGTTTCCTCACCAGTTGTGCCTGCCCCTCTTGTTGAGATCCACACTTGTTCCTCACTTTTCAGCAGGCTGGGAGACTCCGTGAGGTTTTTTCCTTCTTCTCCTCTGATCCTACACCAAATAGAAGCTTGTTTAATATCTCCTGCATCTTAACCCGTGTCCCACTGACCGACCTGTTGATTCATTTTCCCTCTGTGTCTTTTCCACTCTGATCAGCCATTTGTTTTTTCCTAAGCACTTTCAAATGCTCTTGTCTCTGCTAATATTTTTTTGGATCGCCTTCCCCAAAAGAAATCACAAAACCTATTAAACTGTCTTCTGTCATCAGTAATTTTGTTTATACTACTGAGCTCAACATGATCTTAAAGCAGAGAACTGGGCTCAAGCATCAGACAGGCAAGTGCACCAAAGGAAACCCACAGATAACAGAGAATATTTGGCCTGACAGCTGGTTAGCAAACAGATCTGGTGCTTGTAGCATATTGTAAACTAAATATGTGGACAAAATGCAGTGCTGTTAACAAAATGTGGCAAAAGGAGCTAATTTTAGTTTGGAGTGTCTTAACTGGAATTTTGCATCTAACATGAGGGGGGGACATTTCTTTGTTTTTCCTGCGATTTTTGAGCCTTCATGTAGGACATGGATGCGATCCTGAGTTTCACCCTGTAAGACAGACATACAAAAATGAGAGAAATATGGATGGAAAGAAATAAAAATGAGAAGTCCAGCAGATCTAACCTCTGAGGGAAGGTCGAGGAAATTAGATTATTTTGCTCTAGGAAAAAAAAGGCTGAAGAAAACCACAGTAACAAATATCAAGTCTGTAAAAGATGCCACAAAGAGGACTCTGATTTTTTTGTTTCTATATTCTCTGAGGCTAGAACAAGAAGTAATCAGCTTTAATTGTAGGAAAGAAGGTACAACACAATTATTTGAAAACCCCAAACATTTCCACTGTAAAAAGAGTGGAGCAATAGAAACAGGCACCTGGGTATGTGGTAGGGCATCCTTAGGGAGTTTTTCTTAAGGAACTATTAAGAAAACATCTGTCAGGGGTTGTCTTGGGTATTCTTGATTTTCAATAGCTCAGGAGATGGAGCAGGTGATTTATGGAGATTTTTGTCAGACTATTTGTATGTTCCTGCCATAGACTGTAGCCTCGCATTTTTACTGTATTTTGATTGCTATAATACAAAATTGAAATAGTTCAACAGAACTCTTCCATGAGCTGTAATAAGATCTCACAATGAGAAATGTGGTGGATATTGCAGGAAATTCATTTTATGTGCCATAGAGCAGGTGCTGTACATCTTAGAACAGGGGCTATTGTGTCTTGTGGTAATGGCATTATGAGTTTGGGAAAGCGGCGTTCTCCACACTTGCTGGTTTGTCAGGCTACTGCCTTTTATTTTTTTTTTTCCCTTCGAAGTCCAGCCTGAATATATTTCTTTTTAAAACAGTGTAAAAGTACTTTTGCCATTTCAGCTTGTTCTGTGTACTCCAGAAGGGGAGAGAGGCAGAGGAGACAAAACAAACAGCAAAACAACCCTCAATTCAGTTTTAAATACAAAAAGCTACACATTCAAAGACATTTTCAACCTTTTTATGAGGTCAAAAGGCTCCTGTTAGATTCTCTCATCTGCCCTTGACTTGCTTTAATTTATTAACAGTATCAATACTGGTGCCAAAATGGTTCCTGGTGATGGCACAGAACCATGTTTGGGTTGAAGAGCCAGCACATCTTCAGGTGCCACGTGAGGCTGGTGTGTGTGTGCTCCTGTGGGTATGTACACGTCCTTATTGAGGCATTTCTTTGCATCAGTGAGATGCTGCTCTGGCATCAACAACTTCATTCCATTTGTACAATTCTCCTGCTTTCTGAGCACATTTCTGAGTATTTACCAGAGCGCAGGTTGCTGGGAAGCAAACCTTTCATATTGTGTTAGGAAATATATCACCAAGTTTGCAAATGTAACAGTTTAATAATTTCTTTAGTACTTTTTATTTGATGGAATAGATAATTTTTCTAAAGCCTTGGTTTAGGCTTTCCTTAAAGTGCATTTCCACATCATGTAAACTCTGTGAACATGCAACTGTTGTGAGCACTTCATATTTAACATATTTCACCAGTAGATAAATGACAGCTTTCATCCTGATGGTAATCTATTTCTCATTAATTAGAAAATGCTTGCTATAAAGACTGAGAAACAAGCTATTGGAACAGTCACTACTGATGGCTGTGTAGGAGGAAAGTTCATCAAAAACTCCAAATAGATAATTTTATCCATTTTGTAGGAGACTTTAATATGATACAATAATTATGAAATTTTATATTATTTTCTTGGACTTCTATGTATTGTTTTGGTTTTTTTAATCAGCTGGGGGTTTTTTATTGCATCAGGAACTAGGAACACCTTTTTCTGCAGTTGTACAAACTTAACACCATGCACTCTGCCTCAGACTAATGAGTGATTTCTAATACAATTAAAAATAGTTCCTTGAAATTCGGACTTAACACAATACTTAAGCATGTGCTCAAATCTTAAATGCATTAGAAACTAAATTTCAGCACTGAAGAATGCAGCCAAATGTTTCAATGGCTTTTATTTGCTTAATATGCATAGCTCAAAAGACAATTCCACTACTAATTCCTTATTTATTTCACAACCATTCTCAAAGTACATTTAATAAAGGTTCCAGTCCTGAGGTCTTTGCAGGAGTCATGTCAAGTTTGCAGACTCAGGGCCTGAATAGTGACACTCTTATGGACCAAAGCAGCTTCTTGTTATCAGTCTTTTCTCAACTCTTCAGTAGTTCATTGTTTTCAACAACTAAAAAGGAGTCGATTATCACAGAGAAGCCAAATGAGATCACCCATGAATTGTAGGAGCTCTGTCTGTACCCTGTGAGCATTTGTAGCACAAATAGGATTTTTTTCAGAATTGTATTATGTCTTTATAGTCAAGATTGGAGTGTTTGGAGTGGGGAGCTGTTAAAGAGGCTCAAAATGAGGTGCTGTGAGAAGGGAGTTTGATTGGAAATGTAGAGAGCAGTGAAATCCACCTAAGCAGTCAATTATGGGTGCCACTGTATTATCAAAGGAACAGAATTAGTACAGCCCAGAAGAAAAGGGAGTGCACAGTATGACAATAGCCCAGGGCATATCTGAGAGGAATTAGTAAAATGAAATTATTTGCAGACATTATAGACAGTAATCGGTGGAAACAGAGGAAAGGAAACAGGTGTAAGTCACAGCAAACACTGCAAAAACACCACTTAGGCACTTGTGTGATTTCTGTTTGTTGTGCATGGGCATGATCAGTTACCATGACAAGTTACTCAAGAAACATGGATTTTCCAAACCCAGCAAAACCCACCCTACAGGCTCTGTGCAGACTGTGTCCTTGTAGAGTACACACACCCACTGTGTGTCAGGTTTTTGTTTAAGGAACTTGCCCTGGCCACTTGCATCATCCAGAGAGGAGATGCTTATGTTAAATTCACATATGAGAAAACTGAGGTACTTTTCTCTCATGTTGGTGTGGTGATAAAATTTTTTCAAGTATGTTGGAAGCACGTTTAGACTGAGAGCTGCATCACTGGAAATTGTGCATTCCCCCATCTGGGAAGCTCCAGAGTTCTGAGGTGTGTCCTTCAGCATGTTCACTACCTGGGCTTCAGTGCTGAGCTCCATTACTCTTTCCACAAAATTTATGTGAGGTTTTTGGATGTTTTTATAGTTAACTGCCAAAGAGAAATCAGTCTTTCACAATTTCCTGGTTCCTGGGCCATTTTGTTACAGTACACAAATGAGTTGCTATGCAGAAAAGGCTGAGTAGGGTGACTCACTCCAACTGCTATTACCAAGGAACAAGCTGCTCAATTACATTATATTACACCACATCTACTACTTAATATTTTTCCCTAAAGCTTCCTCTGGCCTTTGTTATATCACTGCTTTTCTGTTCCTAATGTGGAAATAAAATGTGATGTGTGAGTTTGTGCCTTATTTCCTCTTGTTCTCTGGTACTTTTTTACTTGCAAAGCTCTTTAAAAGAACTGGCCATCACTGCAGGTTCTGCAGGCAGTGCTCTCTGCAGCCCCTGGGTTCTTTCATTCCAACCTTGTTTCAGGCCATATCCTAATTTTACTGCACTGAAAATGTTTCATAGAAATTTGTCCAAATCTAATCAGAAGCTGGTGTATTTATTTTTGGAGCTCATAAACACGATTTAAGATAATAATTACCCATAGCTTATTTCTGCATTCAGCAATACTGAATTATTCTACCCTTCTAGCCAAAGCCTTTTCAGGATGGAGCAGAAGAGCGGAGGCTAATTTATAAGTTGTGCTGAGGTAAAATCAGATGTTCCTGTTAAGTCTTGCTCCCCAGGTTTCATAAGATCTGTAATTTAAGTGCTAGAGATGGTGTTGCCTGCCTGTGTTTGATGAGAAAGTCAGAGTTGGGGACATTGATTTGCCCCTGGGAGCTGAAACCATTAATTGAAGCTGTGGCGACAAATCCATTTCTTTGCTCTGCTGCGTGGATCCTGACTTCACAGTTTTTGCTACAATCAAAAATTCATTCATGCAAATGCACCTTTTGTGATCAAAGTAATCAATTTTTCTGACTTGTAATTGACAGACTCAGGATTCTAAAGGCGTCTCCACGTGTCACTGAATTCCCCAAAGGAGCTGAGCACTCCCAGGGTGGGACAAGTGTTCTGTGTCTGGAGGGATGGGAGGGACACCAAAGCAAACCTGAGCATAAAATACTCAAAATGCTGCCAGCTCTGAGAGTGGTGTGAGACAAGGCACTAGAATATAGATCTTTGAAATGGACATATTGGGTTTGAGGTGTTTGTTTTCTAATTTATAACCACTCTAAATTGAGTGTACCAGAGAAGCTGTAGATTAAATACAATAGTGAGGTAGATTTTTTATTTTGTCTGTTTGTTTGTTTTTGTACTTGCAGACTTGGGCTCTGGAAACTTTGTCTAGCTCTTTCAGGTTTTTGTTTTGTTGGGGTTTTTTTATCTATTACTTCTTGTGATGGAGGGAAAGAAAGCATTTACTCAGGAAAGTTTTAAAGAGGAGGCTTTCAATCTAATACATATAAAGTACAGTGAAACTACTAATGGAAGCCTCATGAACAGATATATTTTTATTAGTTGGGATTTGAGGAATTATCTGAACATCCCAATAACAAATATTTTATCACTTATTGATAGCATTTGCATTGATGTCAATCACAAATGTCTGTGCTGTCAGGGTCACGTTGGCCTAATTGTGTTTAGCAAACAGCCTTTCCCATCCCTACGGTTCCTGTGTGTGAATAAATATATAATTTCAATGCCACATTAACTGACAAGTTCATGGGATTATTTATGTTTTGCTGCTGCCTTTTCTTAGCCTTATTGTGCTGAGGTGTCTCAAAAGCTTGGTTCAGTTTGGGATGTTGGAAGCTGTGGGTTTTTGTGACTCATGTTCTTTTAAGTCTGTGTCAGTGTGAGTGTAAAAGTCATTGGTGAAAAATTAACAGGATCTTTGGGAGATATTACAGGAGAAATATTTATTCTTGGTCCTCTTGTCACTCAACATAATGGCCTGCAAATATCCTATATTTTCAGTGAAAATCCCAACCAAGCTGCTGCTAGGATTTAAAGAGTCATTGTTTGGCTGAAATGGTTTAATTTATGGATGGAAGGGAATTGGAGGAGAGAAGCCCTAGCCCTTATTATACAGGAGAACTCTAGTAAACTGGTACCCTAAAATTTCATAATTAAGGTAATTTCTCATAATTTCTGATCATTAAGCAACAGTGCAATGCCCTTGGTCCTGATATTTTCTCAAACTATGTTATAGATAACTGGGGTTAGAAAAGGGCCATAAAATATGTAGGCTGGCATAAATGTCCTATTTATAATATAGACTATCTTGCATAACTGCAGTGTCTCAGGTTGAATTTTTTTAGATTTGTAGTAATTAACACAGATAAAATAAACTTGCATGTCCTTGGTTAAGACCAAGAGCAGTGTTAAATAGTACAATGACAACAGCATGTGCTTAATTCCTCAGCATTCCCTTCAGAAGAAATCTCTAAGCCGTTTGTACTGTTAATTAGCAAAGCAATATTACTTTGCTGAACTGCAGTCACAATTCTCATTTAATAGTTTTCACTGTAAAGTCTCCATAATTGCTTATCATTGCTCACACACGTGTGGGTACAGCTGATACAGCACTGGCTGAAGGAGAGGAAAAGATGCCCTCGGTGTGAGGAAGCCACTGAACCATGTTAAACAATTGTGGGAATAACTCTTATTTTCATGACTTTTGCACATGTAACTCTGAACCATGAAACTCTATTCAGATAGATTTGTCTGGTTTAATACACCAGCACTGTAACTTCGTTAAGGTCAATTGCAGGAGACTTTTGCCTTTTTCGTTTGCTGCCTTGGAGGGGATGCTTTTGTTTTCATTTGTCTTTGTCAAGTTACAGCATTTTGTCTTGTTTAATATTAGCATCAGGAATGTCATATCTGGTGGATGGGTTTTTTCCAGAATGACATCAAATGTATTACTTGAAAGTCTCAGATGTTAGTTGGAGTGGCAGAAATGTTGCTTTATTCAAGTTTTCTGGGATTCCAGAGCTTTAAAAAAAAATCAGTTTGTTATATAGATGCTGTAAATAGAACAGTTTAAGAAATTATCAAATCCCAAAAATGGCATTTGTGAGCCAGGTTAATTTCATAAAATCAGTATAATTGAAAACAAAACACACGTTTAGAAGTAGGGCAGATTTCATAGGGATTTACTCTTTAAATTTTACCTTTGTAAGAAAGGAGTTCAGATCCTGCAGTCAAGGACTATTCTTTGTTAGGGTTGGTATTCTAGATTTTTAGGTATCCAATGTGGATCATGTGGAGTATGTGGAAAAAGGAAACATCCAAGTACTACAGCAGTGTGACTGCAGATCATGGAGTTCCCCAGAGCCAGGTTTTTTGGGTGAATTTTCCTACAGCAATCAGCCTTTTTGTATGCACACTGTGCACATTAATTATTTTTGAATTCACATTGTAATTAGGCATTTTTTGTAAAACCCTTAAAATCCATGTGTGAAATTGATTTCAAAAGGAACTTCTGCAAATGGTGTCTGACCTGCTCTCTTCTTTCTTTTTTTAATATTTATATTGTGTGTGCAATAAAAGCTGTGTAGCGCTTTCCAGGAACTTCATCATCTGACCTGCTTCCTGCATGTTTTTCTCTAGCCAGTGTTCTGGAATAGCTGGTGATTATTTACCTGTATAAGTGATTAAACACATTCTCATTACTAGTGAACCATAGCGGGGTTTTTCCTTATGGTCCAGAGCAACACATTCCTCATCAGTGTTCTTTAATAACTTATCTATTTCTCCTTCCCTTCCATTTCATTTCTGTTCAGGACATTTTCTGACTCTGCTGACCACGTTAATCTTCAATAGAGCCCAAGGGATTTTTCTTGTCTGCTCCTTTGGCATAGTTCTAAATTATCTCAGTTCACATTTGTTCAGGATATAGCACTGAACATACACTATAGTATGGAATAAGACAATCTCTACTCTTCTCTTGGATAATTAGTATTCCAAGATAGTCTTCCCTGTGACTAGTGATTTCAAATCAGAACATTTGTTGGCATGATATTAGTTTTTTTTTCCTTGCTACCAGTGCACAGAACATTTTGTCAGCAAAGGCAGCAGTTTGACTCAGCTCGTCCTGCCCTGACAGATCTCTTGGTAGATAGAAGTGTTAGATTCCATTTTCCTCAGCAAAGCTCAAACTGAACAAATAATTCAATTCCCATAGCGATGCCAGGCCCCTTCCACATTTTATCCAGGCTGGGCAGGTGTAACTTTTTAAAGACAGTTCAGTGGGGCTTTTTTGTTTGTTTTGGTTACACTTTTATTCCTCCCCAGTGCACTCTTATGAACACCGCATTTGGGAGATAAGACTGGTTACTTATTACCACATTTAAATTAAATGCCCAATCCTAGTTTCTTCATGTCATCATACTTTAGTCACACCTGCTGACTTCCAGTCCTCAGCTCCTGGAAAAAACCTCTGGGTAGCCAAATATGCAAGGATGGACTTGCTCACTCACTGCCTGGTTGGGGATTTATTGACCTACTGTCCTGGAAGTACCATCACTGTAAGAAATTGGACTAAATTTAAAGATATTTCATCCATAGGTTTCTTTTGCCTAATATTCCTATTTTTTTCCATCTCACAAAGATTTAATGATGCAGCAAGTACCAGGAGTCTCTACAGTATTGAATAGGAAAAAGAAAAAAAAGTTTATTTGCCTGTATGTTCACAATGCACCAGAATTTAGTTTTTTCAGAGTGAAAACATCCATATATATGTTTCAGGATGATATTTTGCTACTTGTGGTTGACTGCTACATTGAAATGTAGGTTTCTTTCAGTATGTTCTCATTTCCTGTAAGGAAGGCTGGAATGATCAGAACTAGAGAAACTACTGAAGGACTCCTTGTGATAGCAAACAGCTTTTTAATGCAACAGTGAACACTTGTTTGTTCAATGCTGCTTCCAACTCCAGTCTTTCATTCATAAAGGGAGAACAGAAACTAGAAAACAAAAGTCTAATTAATCTAAGGGTATTGAATGCTTGTTAAAATTCACCTGTCCCAGGATGTTCATTTATCATGATTATGACTGAACAACCAAGCTAGGAAAGGTGCTGCTTCTTCATTTGATGCAAAATCATGATTTATTACCCTGTTTTTTAGTAATGGTTAAATCTAATGAACGTTTCTGCATGACAAATCATTTGTCTTCAGAGTAAAATTAGACATGTTATTCTTTCATGTAGAACATTACAAAGCAATTCATGGGATACAGAAATCTTGTATCACTGAATTATTGCCAAGGCACTGGCTGCATATATAAAGAACACGTGGGCATTAATGTTTTAATATGATATAGTCTCTGTTTTGTAAAGTTATGTAAACATTTTCATTTGACCTAATCAGTTTGCAAACTACATTTTCCTTTATGCTTATAAATTCCTTGTCATAGATCTGAAAAATACATTTCTAGATGAATGATTGACCTCTTTGTCCAATCATTGTATGCACATATAGAAGTAACATGTTCAATTTTTACTTAGTGGATTCTATATTTAATTATGGTACTTCCTACCTGAACAGTGCAGCTACATTTTTCTTTTTTTCCTTTTTTT
>VXBB01010423.1:53427-63986 GCA_013399915.1 Illadopsis cleaveri
TAAGGAGGAGATATTTTAATATTATTGCTGCTCATTTGCTTCCTGACTGCTCTTTATAGAGATCCTCCTGAGTAATTTTACAGTACAGGCAGCTGCCAGGTTGGGGTCTTGATGCTGCTCCTTTAACAGAAGCTCCATGGATTTCATGAAGGATAATCATTCTTTAAATGGTCTAGTAGCAAAAAGATCATGTAAATTATTCCATAGACTTCTGTGGAAGTCTGCCTGCTTTATTATTCTAACACTGCTGTAGTACCATATGTTTCAACCTGCTTCTAGGCTCTTGGAGTCATCAGAAAAACTTCAGGCAGACGGTGTTCTAATTAAACCTAAAAAACCCTAAAATTTGCTGTAAACAGCCAAATTCATGATTGTGAGATTAGATTGTGCCAGAACTGGGGCTTACAGAAGACCTCATGCTTCAAATGTTTGTGCTCTGGCCTCTCCCCCTGTGCAGGGTGATTTATTGTTAGCAGTAGCACTCCACATTTATCTAAGAGTAGAACCAGCAGGCCAGCCTCGGGTTCTGTTTTACTGAGAGCTGTGCTGTAGGAGGGGCTCTAATCCCTGAGAAGCTGCTCAGAGTCTCTCTTGGTGGTCTGGCAGAGCAGAGAGTGCAGGAATGGGGGCTGGTTCAGGATGGGGAAAGGGACAGTGCTGTGGTGACGCCCTGCCTGGTTCTGCTGGCAAAGCCCCTGTGCAGGTGAGGGAATGCTGGTGTGAGTGGACCTGGAGCCAGGGAATGGGAAGGCACTTCCAGCCAGGCAGCTGAGCTCCCAGCCCAGCTGCTCTCACCTCTGACCATTCCTTAAGGAATGGGTTTCCTTTGCCCCACAGGCTCACCGATGCCGCTGAGGAACAGGATGATCTGCCCATCCCATCAGCTGCTGCTGGGATCAGCCCTGGGCTCTGGTGATGATGTGCTTGTGCACATGGGAAGGGTCTGTGCTGCCTTCCTGTGCTGCAGGGCTCCTAGTTCCACGTGAGAAGCAGCATCTGTGAAATGAAGCAGTTAACTGCACAGGGGAGGAAAAAAAAATAGGACTTTCTGTACTTTGAGTATTTTTCAGCTTTTGGTACTATTTCATATATATATATTCACTACTCAGTGAATTGACATAATTATTTTCCATTAGTCTCAGGTCAAGAGCTTAGAAATCCAGTGAAAGTGCAGTAATACTTTTTTGTTCTTTGAAGCTGTTGAATTCATTTGGTTAACGCATTTCAGTCTTTGCAGTCAACAAGGTGGTGATTTTAAATGAAAGTTGGGAATGTTATGCCACTATTTCATTGTTAGTGCTTGGTTGAAAGTCCCAATTATGGCAAGATTCATAATAAAACTTGAAAACAAAACAGCAGCTGAAGTGAGAGGCTGGAATGATAGATGAAAAGTAGGTAAAATAATTAGCTGTCGCACAATTGATGTGGCAAAAAAGGCATCTCAGGATAACAAATAACTACTACTGAAAGCAATCCATTATGTGCAAGGAAGAATAAGACAATTACTAAGTAATGGTTGTTGCAGAATCCCTCACAGTTTGGATATAAATGTGATTTTAGTGTCTGCATCTGTTACAGAGGGGTCTTTTCCTGCTGGAATGCACTGACTTGTCCCAAAACCTCTTTTCCCCTTTTTTTTTTCTCTTCTTACCTAGGAGGTAACCGGGTGCTTCATCTTAATTACAGTGTGTTGGTTCAGTTCTTTGGAGATATAAATATCTTTGTCAGAGCAGGTGGTGACATCTGTATTAGCCCACTTTAAATCTCTGCTGTAGCAGAAACAAACTTAACTGTTCCTTCCCCTTTGGCTTGATATTGTGCATGTTTCAGCATGAATTGTTCTGTCCATTGAACATTCATGTTTTATACCACAAAACATTGTGATACAGGGACAGAATACCCAACCTTTCCCATCTGCTGTGGGGTAGAGGCTGTTTCCCCTAAGTCCATTCCTTTTAGGAAAGTAAAAACCATCCCAGGATAGATTAAATGTCAGTATAGTCTCTGTTACCTGAGAGGGGCTGAAATTTTGGGTGTGTTTTTCCTCTCTAGTGCAGGGGACAGGAAGGGATGACTAACCAGTGCTCCTGGAGGCTGTTCTGTGCCTTTTGCAGGATGGGACAGCTCCGTGTTTGTTACTGCCTGGGCTGCTCAGAAGGGGGAACCACGGGGAGCTCAGAAGATCACTAAAGTTTAGTTGAAGAAATGCAGGAGCTTTTGGAGGAGGGTTTGATTTAGTAGGTGAATATTCATCTGTGTAAATTACAGGAAGATGTTTGGTCCCAACTTCACAAATGGTGAAGTGCAAGAAATCTATCTGGGCTTATTATTGTCTGGGAGGTTTTTAGTGTCCCTGAATTCTCTGTACTTTCTAGTAAATGTGACACTGCCTACCACAATACCAGGATTTCTGTGTTCTAGGATGAGCTATTGTATTATAAGGCAATTTAAAAAAACCCAACCAAACCTAGCCTTCCAGCTTTGAAAATAACAATTAATCATTCTGTTGTTTATTTTTTCTTAATGATTGCTTTATTATTAAACGGTGCCTGAGCCTTGTTGCCCTCAGCAGTGGTTTTTACCTGTGACAGCTTGTTGAATTTACAGGGAAGATGTGGAAGGCATGGTATAATAAGGGAGAGAATCTATACCTCATGGCAGATCTTTGAGCAAACATGCTTCTAGAAGAGATTTGAAAGCCTCTATGCTCTCTCTGCAGCAATGGTCAAGTGTATGCACTTTGAATTTTTTGGCCCTTGGATGAGTGGTTGAAGCATTAATTTTGCTTTTCATCTGATCCTCTGTGGGCACTTTGTTATCCCATAGGTGCAGAAGTTTCCTGTAGTGATCCCCTGTCAGTGGTGATGGGAGTGTACACAGTAGTACGGGTCTGCATTTCCATGACTAAAGTTTTTTTTTTTCTTTTTTAGCTATAGATAATTTCTGTTTGTGACCACAAAACTCACACAGCAGTATAGAACTGCATTTGAGATGTTTCTTACAGAATTTCCTGTCTTGAGTGAGCTCTGGTTATTTTTTCAGCTAAGTTGTAAGTCGCAAATGATGTTGCACTGTGTGAAAGTAGGAAAATCTGGAATTCATAGTGTTCTAATTTGTAACAAATACCCCTAGCAGGACTGGACCACTCCTCTGATTGCTGATAACTGCCTGCCCTCCTAAAGAACATCTTGGCTTAGTGTCAGAGGGCTGTGGGCAATCTTCTGAGCAGACAGTGTGTGTTTTCTGAACAAAAAGGTGAAAATACTGCAAAATAAATTTTACAGATTCTCAGTGTAAAAGCTCATTCTTATGCATGTTGGAATTTTGTTTCCAAACTGTGGAGGTGAATGCCTGTTGGATTTCCCTGTGGGAGGGGAATTTTATAGTTTCTTATAGTTTTTTATAGTTTCTTTCTTGTATATAGACACCAGATCCAATTATGACCTGAAGAAGGAAACTCTATGTTTATTACAGAAAGTGGAAGAGACAGTAAAACACAAGGTTTTGGTTTTGACTGTTGGTTGCATCAACAGGGGAAAAAAATTAATTATATATTTCAGAAGATATGACCAATAAATCATCACTCCTTAACAGCTTCCCTGTTTTTTAACTGAACTATTTATCAGAGTTGATAAAGCCTTTGGGACAAGAGAAGGTCACTTGCTTCTCTGTGAAATGCAGGGATGGGTAAATAGTTCTGAGGAGTGATAATGTGCCTGTCTGTTTGCTGTCTGCTTTTACTGGAGCCACAAAGGATGTGGAGCTCCCAGGGGATTCCAGAGCAGCTCCTGCTGCCTGGTGAGAGATCCTCTGTCTTGGCATTCTCCTCTCCTTTCCCAGGGAGATCCTGTGTGTTTGCCATGCTTATGTGGACTTCCACATTTTCATATGGACATTTTAGCACAGTTTTATTTTAAATAGAAAAAGAAGTATCACTGGGAGTAGAGGATGGAACAGACATTTCAAGCAAACAGTCCCCTAAGCATAGAACAGGCAACAGAAAGATTAGAAATTTCTCCAAAGCAGAGTAATCCTCAAGAATCCTCCTTGTTCCTTAAGAGCCCACCATATTAACTTAACAAAATACTTCCTCCCTTAAGCAGGGCTTCATTTCTCTGTTTTCATGAGCTCAGATCCTCTTTCCCCCTCCCTTAGTGCCCTTTTGACTTTGAATAACGTTTGCAAATTTCGAAGGGGACGAAGTGTCACTTTTCAGAATTCTGACAGGATACCTCACTGGTCAGTCAGTAGAGCAATGCCCTAAAGGCACATCTCAAAATCCCAGATTCGGACATGAATCCCCAGGAAACAGATTGGAGAAAATATACAAAATGTGCTGTGTATGTGCTCATGTAAATGAACAAACTCTTCTGAAAATAGTGGTGTGTCACAGGGGGAAAAAATGAGATGACGGGAGAAAAATTAGGCTAAGCTGTGTTTTAAAACTGAAATACATATCTTGATACACGTCAGAAACCAGTCTTAACTTTTATGTGGCATTTTATCAGAACTCTGGATTTGGTGTTTGCATTATGCCACAGAGCTCCCTAGCTTGTAGAGGAATTTATCTAAGAGGATTTGGGACTTACAATTCAGGCCTAAAGCTATGCTTGTCCATCAATAGACTGTGGGTATCTCTGTACTTCTAGTTCTGCAATTAATTAGCTGGGCTTTTTTATGGGTTCAGGAGTTCTTGTGCTATTTTTATTAGTCTCTCTGCTTAAAAGTAATAAAATGTTGTAACAAAGCTTTAGAACTGGTAATGTTTTGATAGATGGGGCAACATTAGCATTTGAAACAGCAATACTAATTTGTATTGTCCCTATTTGCTGAACACTCAGATAAAATTTTTGTCTCATAGTCATTTAATATGCTGAGTTTTAAACATTCACAGCTCAATTCTCTCTCCTGCCCCCGAGGTTGCCAATGTTATATTTTTCTAAATTGAGTTCTGTATCTTTCTAGTTTAATGACCGTGGTTTTTGATCTCTGATCTCATGCAATTTTATGGATTTCTTCCACTGATATTCTGTAAAATACTGGTTCTTTATTCATATTGAGGCTGCATACTTTACTTGCAAATATTCCTTTTCCTTTCTTTTCTGACTATATTTGGGAGAGAGCCTGTATTAACTAACCACTGACTGAATAACTGACAGGAGTGACTCAGAAAGGCACAGGCAACTCAACTGCTCAACTCAGTGCTTCAATGTGGTGCAGAAATTCGTGTTGGTGCAGTTGTGCATTGTCANCAGCATGTTGCTTACCCTGGTGTTTGCTGGACATTTGTGACTTTCATACCCAACTACCTTTTGAAGAGAAGCAGAGTATTGAGGATGCTTTATAGAGACAGATTTATAGAGACTGAAGATGCTTTATAGAGACAGATTTGTAGAGACTGAAGATGCTTTATAGAGACAGATTTTCTTCCTCTCCATTTTGTCCCCGTTATTAACACTTTCCTGCTAATGATTCACAAATCTGATACATAGCCACCAAAAATAAGACTCAAATGAAATTTCTCAGAACTGTGTGTAGGAAGCAAGGAAAACATCTTGTTAGCAATGTATATGTTTATTTACCAGTTAGCCTTAGACACTGTGATGTAGGAGAGCTTTCATTTACTAAGCTTAGTTGCTTTGTCAATGCTGCTCCATTTAGCTGAATCCTTCCTAGTGAAAAATGGGTAATGGCACATTACACTTTAATCTTATTATTTCTCTGTGTATGAAGAAGGAAGGGGACAATGTCCTAAATGCAAATACCAAAGACCTTGCCTCGAAGACACCTACTTTCTATTAAATGCATTAGATTCAAAGCAATAAATTAAAAGGCTTATTGAAATTCTAAGCATTATTTACATTCTCATTTTACATTAATCCACAAAATGGGCTTGCTCTTGATAAAGCTCCAAGAAATTTTTAGTGATTTCTCCCTGCCTGTTGCTATTGCAAGTGGTTTGGCTGTTTATTTTTGTTTTACTGCTCTGAGTTGAGTAGCATTGCTGAGGAACACTTTCTTTTCATCCTCTCTCCTTTACTACTTCTTTTGGCTGTGTCAGTGGATGGAAACTCTGATCTTATGATGGAGCTGCAAAATGGGATCTCATGTTAAGACTCAGAATAGGAGGAGAACTGTGCTGGTGCTGCCTTTTCCTTTCCTTCCTCAGGCTGTTGGAAGTCAGAACAGGCAGACTTATGGGTTAAGACAGGGTATTGTGCAGTTGGGCTGTAATACAAATATTCAGAGCAGCTGGAAACATTACAGTGCAAAAGAAATGAATGTATTTGAGAAGATGAGAGTTGTTAGAGTAGGAATGCTATAAGGAGCCATTAGCAGGTGAAACTCCTGTTAAATCAACTTTGTTTCTGAGACTCTGATATACAAAAAGATCCTATTACCTGCTACTAAAGGAAATATTTACAGTTCTTTAGACTTTCTGATTGAAGTATAGATTAAAAATGCAGTGAAGTATTAACGGGGCAATTCCTCACTTAGATGGTCTCTGTTAGGGTTAAAGTTATTTTGCAACTCAGGATCTGTATTGTTGCTGAATATTTAAAATTATTTTTTTCTCACTCCGTGTCATGTAGCACATTTGTCTGACTCAGTGAAAGTAGAGCTGATGAAACACTCCTTGCAAACTAACCCAGAGACTGCTTTAATAAATTGTAATATTAGCTTGCACTCCACCTGTGCTCGAACAGGCTGCGAGAATGTTGCAGATTGGCAAAATTATGGATCTTGCAGATCTTTCTGCTCTTCTTACACAAAAAAACTTTGATTCCCATCTCTCTTCCAAGTTACTGAAGTGCTATTTTCATGACTCATAAAATGAGTAACAGCTGCAGCCTTCAGCAGCACATTAGCAGTTCATTCTGTGACCCTGGGCTCAATAATTGCTCTGCCCAGTGCATCAGTGAAAATAAAGTATTGAAAGAATGGCCATTATTAGCTGAGGATTTCTACTCTTAACCATCCTTCACGTGCAAACTTTCACCATCTTCTCTTTTCATAAAAGGAATCGGCAAGACTGGTACCCAGAATTGCTCACTCCGAGTTTGGAGGTTCTCCCAAGGCTAAATGAAATTGGAAATTGGAGTTTTCCTTTGCCAGGTAGAATTCAGTCCTGCTCCTGTCAAGTGCAATTAAAGCAAGATAACATCTCCCTGCTCTGTCTGCGTGAGGCTTCTCTTCTGCTTTGTGCTCCAAGGGCAGATTTCCAGTGGATCCCAGCCAGTCCTCTGGCTTTTCATGGAACACTGGCAAGTGTTCTGATACAAACACCTGATTGCCCTTCCTGGAGCCACAGCGTCCTTACAATGATCAGCTGAGCAGGTCAATATCTCCCTTCTAGAGCTGACATGCCCAATACTGGGTGCTTGAAATTTCCAAACAGTTAATTAAAAGATATTGCTGAAATCTCATCCAGTAGCTGAAAACAACTTTATACCCTCTGAGAGGCACTGGTTGACTAACCTGCTGATTTCAGTAAGTTTTATAAATATGGTAGCAGGCATGCAGCATATGACTGCTGTGTAATAATGAGATTTGGGCAGATTTTTTCTCCAAAATACAGTGCCCTTGGGAATAAAATATAATAAAGGCATCTCTAGCAACTATTTTTTAACTTCCACAAAGATCCAGCTGTGATGTTTGGGCATGATGAGATACAGTGAGGAGAAGCAGGAACTGGCATCTTTCATATGCTTGTGTGAACATGGAAAACCTTGGTCAGGACATATAAGCCCCCATGCAATGTTGTTTGATGGAGAGGAAATCCTATTCTAAAAAGATTAATGGAAAGCTGGTCTGGCTACATGTCCTAAATGCTGGAGAGGAGGATCTGATTTGAAAGATCTGGTTGGAAAGATCTTTATTTACACTATCTTACGCATAATGGTTTGGAATAAAAAAATGTGAGTGCTGTAACATTCTGAGTCACTGGCACTGGTGATGAACTGTGTTTCCAAGCACCTCCCTTGGCTGGCACTGATCACATTCCTCAGTGGCCACAATCCAGGGCTGTTGTTTCTTGCAGGACTGAGGCTGCAGCTGTGGAGCCATTTCACCTGGAAAACAGGTAAAATGGAAACTTTCTTCCCTGATGGCATTTTATCAAGTTGCAATGGATGTATCATCCTTCAGCTGTTTGACTTAGTAGAAATCAATGATAAGTTCATATCCTCAACTGGAAAAAATAAATCAATTAATTGCCAAAAAAGGGCAAAATCAATCCAGTGTATGAAACAGTGTTGGCCTAATTAAAATGTCCTGTGCACCTCAAAATTACTTAATGCCTAAAACTACTGAACAGCAATTCCCAGTCTGCCAGAGGAAGAAAAAGAAAACCCGATTAAAAAAATGCAGACTGCCATCATTTGCAATGCCAATTTTTAAAGGAGCTTCCTTTTGGATTAAGAGCTGAGAACATGTCACTACAGTGAGCTTCAGAGGCTGCCTTTGCTGAAGTGTTCAGCCCAAATCCTGCTGACCTGGGAGCAGCTTTGAGGCTGTTTGTTTCCCTGGGTGTGAGGCCTTCTTGAGCAATGATCCTGATGTGTCAGTCTTGAGCAAGTTTTCCATTAATTTTGGTCAGCCTTCATTTCCAGCCTGCTGTTTCTCTTCCTTCAGAGCATACCTATTTAAATGGTGCTTTTAGAACAAAAACCTGTTGTTTATATCTTGGCTTCCCCAGATATGCTCTAGAATTGCCCTGGGCAGTGATGCAGTATTTGGAGCTGACACTTCCTCACACCTCTTTGTTTTACTTGTGAGGAAGACACCTCTGGATGCTATCTCTGTTCTTCTAACCCTTTATTTAGACTTATCTTGTTCATACTGATAACTCTGGATATTTTGTGAGAGATGGAAAAATGAGCAAATATGAAGAACATCCAGCCCAGCAAATACCCAGCACAAATACCCAGAAAAGGCACAGCCTTTTCAGCCTTCTGGGAAATGGGTAAATGCACTCACCCAGAAAGTGGCAGCACTGATCTTTGCAAAAAGGTGTGAGCTCCATGAATGCAGAATTGTAGCATGTGCATTTCTCATTTTGGCATTTAAAAATTTTAGGTAGATTGATGAGTGGGTCCCTGAAAATCATTGAGGTATTGTCTCTTTTCGATATCCATTGAAATGCATTCATCACTGGTTTTTGGGGAACCCTATTGTCCTGGTTAGTATGTTCACACATATTTCCCATTCCCTTCCTTCAGGGATTGCAACTATATCAATGTAATTATGTACTTGCAGAATAGCACAGAAAGTTTCAGTGGGGTAAGACATTGCTGTCAAGAGAAAGGCTGTGTTGTTTACTTACAGAAATTAGACTATTTGCAGTGTTAATGGTGTTTAAAGTAGACACTTAGAGATGCCACTGTTTGTGCAGAAATGTTTTATAATTAACTGGAAGCTCACTTGAGGAAAGCTAAGCTGATGGGATCATAACCATAAGTTATGGTTTTTTGTCCTGATTGGTTCATTGTGTGTCTAATTGTTTGTTGATCTGGCGTGGCTCACAGATGCATTTAATGGTTCCCACTTGGGCTGCCTTGGTTTGCATTGATCTTCCCAGACACATGGGAGCATGAGATGTGAAGGATGTGGTTTAGTTAGGCTGCAGCTTTATTAATGGAGCTCATCTGGGAGCTCTTCAGGAATAACTTATAAAGTACAGGTCATGATGTCTTGAGTTGCTGCCAGCTGGTTGAAGTTTGTATTTGCCTCCCCAGGCTTTTGCTGGGCACCTGCTGCAACCCCATATGTGAGGATTAAAGTGCTTGAGGTCTCTTAGTGTGGTATAAAGTGATAGACTATGACCTTGTACATCCTTTTCTACTTCTTTCTCAACGTGGAAACAGGTCTCTCTTGATAAGTGATCTGCACTGTGCAGCTGATGGAGGGGCACCAGTTATTAATCAGTTTATTTGTCCTGCCCAAGGTTTCTGGACTGCTAATATTTAATAGCTTTTACAAAATATGTTTCTTGAGGGGCAGGAACTTGCTCTAAAAGGGCTCAAATCAGATATGATTATGCAAAATAGTCACTGATTTTCATTGATGCTTTTCCTGTCCCAAATTTACAGATCTTCTGGTTTTGTACCCCTATTAAAACAATATTTGTGTGAGAGCTCATACAGTATTTCCACCCACCCATCCAAACCATCCCTTCTTCTGTCTGCTTTTCACTACTGGAGATTTTAAAAGGGGCAGAACTGGCCCCAGTGCAATCCTAGTCTGTCATTCTTCTGTTCTGAACTGCAGTGAAATGAAATTAGACTTGTGGGTCTTCTGTACCCAGCCACACCTGCTCAGTGCTGATGCCATCTTGTGAGGAATTTCTGTGGTCCAGGAGGACAAGATCAGCAGGAGCAGGCATGGGTGAACAGCAAGTGAATAGTTTCTCTGATGATGATTAGGTTGGAATAATTGTGTTGTGTCCTATTTATGCCTCCTATGTTGCCTTTTTTGTTCCTTTTTTTTTTTTTTTTTTTTTTTTTTTTTTTTTTTTTTTTTCCTTTTAAAAAAAACTTACTATTCCTTGTTGTGTGTTC
>VXBB01010423.1:67950-80003 GCA_013399915.1 Illadopsis cleaveri
AATTTTCAAAAAAAAAAAAAAAAAAAAAAAGAAATAAAGAATAGAAAAATGAGGCTGTGTCTTTAACTACAAAATCATTCCCTTGTTTAGAAATTCAGCTTCTTCAAAGTTCCAGATGCTGTTTAATGAGGCTTAAACCCAAGTTCAGCTCTGTATTGAAAGTCAAACGTTGATCTTTAAAGATGGAAGTGTTAAAGTCTGGGGATTTATTCAAGCCTAACCTGACTGAAAACTCTTGAGTCTCTTCAGAGATGTGTGACCACAGTGCAGCAAAATAGGCAACAAAAGAATATGAATACTAAATAAACCTAAGATGTTCCAGAGTTACAGTAATGCTTTGCAGTTTGTATTTCCCTGTTATGGGGCTCAGAAAGCCATACAGATATATTAAATTATATGAGTTTTCTCTTTCGGAAGGATTTGTAGGGAGAGATTCTTCAATTATTAAAATTGGCTGAGAAGGTTTTGTCCAAGATTTATTTAGTAATTAAATGTGGCAACTTGGATTCAAATTTCAAATCTCATCTGTAGAAAGCTGTCGTAACCTACAGTAAAAAGCTCTTTAGAATTTATAGCTGAAGATGTTATTTTTGCCATTCATATAATATTTCACAACAGTTCTCCCCTTCATTCGGGGTGTTTTTGTTTATAGCAAGGTCTCTGAATATTTATTCTTATGCAGTAACTTTGTTTAAAAAATAGCAAAAATCCAAAAACTTTTTCTTGAATGATAAAACAAGTGAAACCTTTCCAAAGTATCAAATGGGCACGTGGACCAAGAAAGGAGTGGAAACCGGTGCAGGTATTCTTCTTGTAGGTTGAAATTCAGCAGCAATTCCGGCTGGCTGTGCAAACAGTTAATTTCTGTGCAGTTTTCTCCTTCTGAAAGAAACTGTGTGTGGGAAGATGTGATGGGTTACCTTACTGCTTGCTGTAAAATTTAAGATCTTTTCAGAGAGCTGTCACAGACCTCACAAGAGATATTTTATTGGGAAGAATTAAATATAAAACAGCTCTAAGGAAATAAGTAACGTTTTTGTTGTCAAATTAGTTTTATTCATTTAATATTCAATATTTACAGCAATGATTTAAACTAGCTGAACTGATTTGGGGCCCTGAGACTTGAATCTTTTTAAATGTTCATATGTCAGACTGTTGTATTATCCTGAGACTTATTTCCAAAGCAATGTGCTGGAATTCTTTATTTGCAGTGACTGGATCTGTGACTGTATATTCATCCTAACAGCACCATTAGCCTAAACTTAGACACCACACTGCACTTACCTCCTTTGCAAACGGAGCTTTAAGAACTGAATATTTTCTGTCATATCCATTCTTTAATGGGATGCAATGGATATGGAGTCACTTGGGGTTTGATGAGTGCGAGCAGCAGACACACGTGTGAAACTCCACGACAGATCATCTTTAATTTGAACTACCTCAAAGTTTCTGTGTAAATGAATATAGAAGAGACAAATGATGTCATTTAATGCTAGTCCCTTTTGTGGTTTCCCAAGCTACCAAAGAGCAGGAAAACTTGTTTCAGGGAAAAGAAAGCCCTGGGGCAGTCATGAGATTAAAAGCTATGATTGATCAGCTCTGTGCAGCGGCTTTCTGGGGTCTGGCCATGGCAGCACCAAAGGCTGCTCAGTTCTGGGGGCTCAGTTTGCTTTGGATTATTGTAACTCAGGAGAATCTTACACAGATCCTTCTGCCTTTGCATGCTGTGACAAGAATTTTGCTTCTGAAATTGCTGTGACACGCTGATGAGCAGAGGACACCCCTAGAGGACTGGAATACACACAATGCCTTAATGTGGAGGAGAGAAAGAGGGTTCAGTGTCATTCTAGAGCTCCTGCACAGACAGGTACATTTCTAAAGGATTCCATCACGCAGAAGAGACCATACAGGTTGGAGCTGTTTTTAATAATCAATACATACTCTTTTTCTAATGTTTCTCTAAACACAGTAAGGAGCAGTGCCATCCTATTAGCCTCAGACATTCCAGAGAAACTGCTTACAGCCTGGACAGTGACCGTAAAACAGAGGTAAAAACATTTTATATTGTGCTCAGTGAATACTAAGCCAATACTTAATCCAAAAAATTTTTGCAAATACTTAGAAGTAGAGGAAATTAGAAGGTTAAGTGTCTATTCATTCTAGTTTTACAAGGCTTTAGTTTTGTTGACTTCTCTAATATGTGCTGGGGATATATAATGTTTCTGGGCCCAGAATGTGGTGCTGTTTCATACAAGCTGGAGTTGAGAAACCCTGTGGTGTTTGTATGTTAGTGCTTCAGTTTCCCCTGTGGTTTCCTTATATCACACTAGAAATTCTGGTTGTCTGACAGTTAATCTCAGGATGAAAGAGATAAAAAAGGTCTGAATACTTGTCTCCCTTAGTGCTAAGTCTGTGTTTGTTCAGTTTGTTTCTTGAGAAACTTGAGGTCTCATTTGCATGCCATGAATTAGGAGGAAATTAAAATGCTGGAATAATAGAAACTAGTGGAAACACGATGATGCAAAATGTGCTGTTTGCAGACTCTGAGCAAGCATGATGTGACAGTACAAGCAATCTGGAGTCCAAATGGGAGGGGCCAGCCACAAAAAAATACCACAAATCTGGAAAAATAATTGACAGAGAAACATTGACGGTCGCAGTTCTGTCCCCTCAGTTTGCTCTTTGTGACTGCTCAGAGGAGGGACTCTGTCCCCCTTCTCTAGCCAGGGGAGATAATGTTGGCTTAACTTTGGAGATGGACATGCTCCCTGAGGTGCAGGGGGGCCCTGGCCTGTCTGAAGGTTGGGCCAGGGATGAGCAGAGCTGCTCCCTGACTCCTGGGAATCCATCCCCATTCCAGACAGATGGGTGAAAGCTGTGAGGGGCTGGGACAGGGAGTGACGGGCATGCAAAGAGGGGAAGGCAGAGCTGGTGATGGCAGCAGGGTGGGTGTAGCCCTGGTTTGTGTCTGAGGTGTTTTGGTCTTCTGAAATTATTTTCCCAGGGAATTTTCTGTAAACAGGAGAAATGTTTTTGTAACTGTAACTTTGTGGTTCATTCCTTTTCCAAGGAGGGACTTCTTCTTGGTGTCCCTCTGGTCTGACCAATGTGATTGAAGAGGTTTGTCTTTTTGTCATCAATCAAATTGGTCTGTGTAAAATAGTATACAAGGGAGAGACATCCCAAAAATAAAGGAGTCATTTTCAGCCGTCTGAAGCTCAGAGTCTGTATCGTTGTTGTGTCCAACAGCGTCAGGTGGGTGTCACAGCAGGGCCACTGCTGTCCTTCTGCCTGGGTATTCCATGGGAAAGCAAGCACAGGTGGAAAAAATGACCAGAGTGCCCCTGTCCAACCGACTGGAGCTTTTAATTCCTGTGGAAGTACGAAAAAGATGCAAAGCTTTTAATGATTGATACCTGACACTTCAATTGGAGATCATTACTTGGCCTCACTCTTTAGATAATACTGCAGTCATACCACACTTTAAAAAAACCCCTAAAATACAACAGTTGCTCTATATTCAACCCAGTCTTTTGTTTGGTTAGGTAATCTTGTTTCTTTTAAGTTCCCTCCAATATGGAACTCTAAAATCTGAGTAAAAAGTTTGCTGTGTTTGTAGAGACCGAAAGTTTCTCCAAAGTGCCTTTCACTGGAGTCAACTTTTAAAGGCTCAGCCTGCTCTTTCTGGTTTTGCACAATGCAATTCACTTTATAGGGTAATTTAGGGATTTTTTTTTTTAATGGCCGTTTTGTTTTTTTTTCTTGCCCACTTCTCACAGGCACTAAATTGATGCTATTGCCTAATATAGTGGATGCAGGAAAGAGATTGGGGCTTAGAAAACCTGATAAATTAAAATATGTGAGAATACTGTAACCTGTGAAAGACAGTAACAGCAAGAGAAGTTGTTGTTTGTGCCAGAAACAGCAGCACAGAAGAATTATATTGTAGAGTGGCTTCTATTCTTGTCCATCTGTGTCTGTGTTGGAAAATCATGTAAGAATTCATCGACTTGCTTTCTGTCAGCTTGACTTGTTCCTTTTTGACCTGAGCTGTGTGGCTGGAATTGTAGTACTTGAATTACAGCCTCAGAGACTGCAGGTTCAATAACAGTAATTTTCTGAAGTGCTTTAGAAAAACATTCCATATTGTTCATACAGCTTAATTGTTGTAAAGTTGTGTAGTTCAAAGCTATTTTTTTGTTTTCTCTGCTGAAAGTTCAAAATGTGGTGTGGGGTTAGTAGGGGTGGTTGATTACCTTTGAACATGGAAAAAAACTCAATGCTAACATATTCCTTTTTAAGTTTAGTTGTGCATCTGGTAAAATGCTTTGGATAGTCCATTTTTAATTTAGATTTTTTATAAATCAAGGATTTGAGAAAGTATTTTTCCAATTCTTCTTCTCCTTCTACCAAGAGAAATGAACTAAAAATGAAATTAAAATGTCCAAGAGGAAAAAAAACCCACACTGGAATAAATATTTCAGAAAGGTGGTTAATTATTACAGCCCATTAACATTTTCAATCTTTTCATTGGGACTATCAAACATCACCTTAGCAGTGACAATGTGCCTGCTGGGTTTTTTTGCTGGGTTTTATTGCTTAGGACAATTAAACAATCATTTTGTCCCAAATATTTAGCCCCAAAGTTCTTTCAGGCAGGTGAGATGAGGTAACTGATTCCACGTGAACCTATGGAGGAATGAAAAAACCCAAAGCAAGGTTTCTGTAATAGGTAGTCAGGCAGTTTATGTGAGTGTATTGATCAGTATGAAGATATTCATATGCATGCAGTAGTTATTTTGTTTGCTATCTTTGTCAAGTGAATGTGATTTGCCTGCTCAGTAATTCAGCACACCACTGATGCAGGGTGATGGGAGGTGGATGAGGCAGCATTAGACCTTTTATCAGGGGAGAAAAGAATCAGCACTCAGTGAATAAACAGCAACAAATTCATGGCAGCATCCAGACAGCTGCTGTTGTGCTTCTGGTCTTCTCCAGATGTGGGAGAGTATTTTAAGCAGCATTCTTCTCATTCATAATTAGTTGTGTAAGTACAAATTAGTTACAATAACTATCTGCTGTAAAGCCTACTATAATTATTGCCAAAAATGGAACAAATGTTTCAGAAAACAAAGCTCCTCACTGGAAGCAAAGCTAGCCCAAATGTCTCTTGTCAGATTTTGATTTTGCTTACATCAGCAAGAGCAAGTCCAGCAAAGCTGATAAAGTCAGTAATCCCTGACCAATATCAGGAATTAGTTACGCAGATATAGCTGATAAATTATTTCATTCTTTAATCTTCTGATTTTAATCCAGTCATTGATATGGAAACAGTTGAGTTTTGCTTATCCCTTAGGCAAATGATTCTTAAACAAAAAATTAGAACATTCAAAGAACTCTCCAAGGAAGTGCTCAACTTCCCCAAGACCTTGGAAACTATAATTGAATGTTCCCCTTACCAATTGGCAACTATTGTCACTATTTCTGTAACTATTGGTAACTGCCAGTATTAGTACCAACATCTGAGTCTTCTGAACTCTGCTTTTTGTTGCATTTTGTGGGTCTGCTCTTCAGGGAGGGCTCAACACTGGGTGACAGAAGGTTCTTGGTGAGGGGCAGATATCAGTGTCCTCAGTAGCTCTTTCACGGAAAATTGAGGAGATCACAAGCAAATCAACCTCCTTATCTGTGAATGCTTTAATGGAAAACCCAAACAGAACAAATGAACAAACAAAAAACCAACAAACTCAGTTGTACCCTTCCCTGGTAAGCATCCCTTGCTGATGGTGTCTATTAAATTCTCTGCTTGCATCAACGTTAGCTTACAGCTCTGGAAAGCTGAATGTGCAAAAATATCACAGACTCTTCCAGCTACTTACAAGTGACATGATTTTGCTGGATTCCTGTCTTACCAAGATACAGTGATCTGGGGAAAAGTCAGAATTTTGTTGTTTTGAATTTGATTCTTTGATTATATTTTATCAGTTTGCATGCACACAAACATATAAATTTACATGCAAAGTACCTGACATGTTCCAAAGACCACAAAAATCTGAGGCTTGATCTCTGGGTTGCTAGTACAGATATACAATTAGGTTCTTATTTTGTTTATTTGTTTTATTCTTGTGGGCTCTTCAGTAGCAGAGACCCATTCCAAGATGAAATGTGTAGGATTGATGTTTAAGGTCTTTTTGGTTTTGTTTTTTCATGCTGTTGAGTTTTTAACTATTTCTCTTTTGATGCCTAACAGGCATCCTTAAAAAACCTACTAAAGTTTCTATGAGCAACTGGGTTATTTCACTGAAGATGATTTCATGTAGGGTTTAATTGCTGTAGAATCTTAGGCAGACTTCCCAATTAAACTCTCATCATATTTGATATCAGAGCTTCCTGCATCAGATATCTGCTTTGTCAGGTCTGAGTAGGCTCATCTGAGCTTCTCTGGCAGCAGGCAAATGTACAGAGAAATGCAGCATAAGACAAAAATTTGGAGCAAATTGCACCTACAAGCCTGGGTTCAGCTGAGGGATGAACTGTTTCCTGACATAATTTGCCAGAAATCATGTAATACAAGGCTGGAAGAGGCCTTAGGCTCTTATCTCACCCAAAGTCAGGAGCAGTAACCTGGTGTCATCTTTAACAGGTACTTACCCAAAGGCTTCCTAAAACCTCCTAACTCTGAAAGCTCCCAGCCCTTCTTTCACTGCTCCACTGTCCCTGCAGCTCCCTTGTGCAGAACTGGGTTCATTTGCTCCCCACAGAAGTGGCCATAGAAAAGAGTCATCTTTCCTTCTTTTCTGCAGCAATCCTTTATGGATTTGAAGCATCATACTCATCTCCTCTGCTCCTCTCTGTGTTCAGCTCTCCTGCTTTTTCCTTGTGACTCACATTTTCAGCCTGCTCATCTTATTGCTCTCATGTGGATATTTTTTTCTGGTTGGGTCCCATCTTTTTGTTATTCTTCCAGAAACTGAACTTTGAGGAGCTGTCTGGCTCCTTTTTTTTGCTAAGGATCACATGTACAGGTAATTAAAAACAGTGAGAGTGATGTTTCTGTCCCCTTGAGTTACTTGTGTTGTGAAAATTCTGACTGTGAGTGCAAAGGGATTAATTGGCTAATAATTAGAAATTCCATAAGTTTGTGTTTGTGCTGTTGGTTTTGTTTGGTTGGATTTTAATTTGTTTGGAATTTTTTGTTAATTTTTATTTTGTATTTAATAATAAAATTGTCTGTATCTATGTGTCGAATGCAAAATTGTGCAAAATCAAGAGGTAAAATATGGTATGCTTNAATTCCATAAGTTTGTGTTTGTGCTGTTGGTTTTGTTTGGTTGGATTTTAATTTGTTTGGATTTTTTTTGTTAATTTTCATTTTGTATTTAATAATAAAATTATCTGTATTTATGTGTTGAATGCAAAATTGTGCAAAACCAAGAGGTAAAATATGGTATGCTTTTGGTTAATAAACCCTTTTTCAAATTAGTTATCTTTCAGACCACACTGCAGGATTTTATGATAAAACTTCCAACAAGAAATTCCATGACATGAATGCACAATTATTTTGTATTGTAACAAAAAAATTCTCCAAGTAGCACTTTTGTCACAATTCCAAATACTTGATAAAGACCCAAATAAACCAGTGGAAAAGCTTTTCAGATATTCCCTCACAGGTTTAGTGAGCTCACAACACAGCGTCTAGGCAAAGCCATATTCTGCTTTCAGCACAGGCTGCAGCTGAAATTTATGGGAGCATTATGCAGAACTTAGGATAGAATTGTGGGAAATTATCTGTTTCCATTAACAACATTGAATTTACTCAGTGCCATTAAATTGGTGCCTTTCCTTTGGGGTAATGCTCAGTACAACTTCAGCTGTCTCTGCTTCTTCTGGGAGAGGTTCTGTGGGGAAGAAGCTAACTGTGGGTTAGTTGGATTACCAGGAAATGTGTTGACTGATATCATTTACATGCATCAATACCTATTGGAAACCAAGAAGTGCACAAATGTGCCTTGGAATGGTACACAGCAGAGAGAAAGTCTTTTGGCAGTGATACAAGGAGATATTAAAAGGAATTATTGTACCTGAGGTGTGGGAATTTATGGCATCCCTTTGTACAGGCAATCTAAATGTTAATTGGTAACTATAACAGTTTTCATCTTTTATCTTGAAGCTTAGCATTAGCTGTGTTGTCTTCCCTTGCTTTGCAGTTTCAGTTGCTTTGGTTTATGATGAAATATCTTGGATGTGAAGTTCCATAATATTTTGGTCTCTTACACCACAGAAGCAATAAACTTGTCAAATTATCCACTAAACCCAATGCAAACACAGCATAACATTATCCATCATTTGTAATACCTGCAAATAGCCATTTGCCCAAAGCTTCCAGAGGATCCTGCTAATTTCAAGATCCAAACCAAATGCCATGAGTCTGCAGCCTTTTGGATTATTTTTCCTTCACATCTTCCTCTCTTAGTTGGTCTTTGTTCCTTTCCAGTTGCTTCTACAGGACAGAGTTGCAGCCCTGCAAGGACAACACAGCCTCTGAGCCTCCCACGGTGCAGAGGCAGTGCCTGGCCCCAGGAGAGCACTTAAGGCCATTCTGTGTCACTCTAAGACAATTACAGGGTCAGCCCCAGAGCCTGAGGTGATACAGGGCTGGGTTTCAGGGGGAAGACGGGAGAATAAAAGAATTCTGGGGATGAACAAGGTCAGGATGTTAATGATAACAAGTCAGTTAGTGATAGAGAAAATGTTTTAAGGGTCTCTTTTTTTTTTTTTCAAATCCCACATTAACAAATATGTCAGGTTGTGTTTCCCACCTAATAGGATGCTGCGGATTTGAGCTATGTAATGAGAGTAACATAAATATTTTGCTAATAAAAAAAGAAGAGAGAGACTGTCTCCGAGGTGATGTTATAGAAATTAGACATAGTGGAGATGTGAGGGGTCTGGAAAACTGCTTGTGTTGGAGGCTGGAATGTCAGGCAGCTGGTGATGAGCTTGGGAGGCCAAGAATTTGGGAATATAAGTAAGATAGTAGAGACCAGTAACCTTGTTTGATTCAGCAATAGCCTATACTGAATGAAGAGGAAATGTGCTAGTTGAATTTGGGATGAGGAGGGTGTGAGATTGGGAGGTACTGTAGGAACAGATATAGAAGTAAAAGCCTGTTCTCCAGAGTTCCTTTATGAAGGAATTGGAGGTGAAGTCAAAAAGTGCTTAAAATCTAAATGAAGACTTCAGCTCCTTTTCCCCATTCTCTTTCCTTAACTGCACAACTGTTACCAACCCCCGAGTGCCATTCCAGAATTGATAACCACAGCACAGCAGTGACCAGTGAATAGCCAGACCTGCTCTGCTTTTGCTGATTTTTTTTTTCTTTATGATGTTTTGTTTGTTTCTTTATTGATTTCCTATATGACAGTATTTGAATGTTTCTCTCTCAGAGAAAACTGAAGCTGTTCGTGTCACTCCCCACACTTCACTCCATTCTGGCAAGTCCCCCAGGGCTGTTGTCACACAAATGGTGCCGTGTACAGGCAGCAGCTCTGTCCCCAGGCCTGGGGCCAGGTATGTGTGTGCAGCAGCAGGGGTATCTCCATGGCTGGAAATAATCCGATTTCACTGCCTGACTTGTCAGCAGCTGGAGTGGATTCTAAAACTCTGCATCTCCAGACTCAAGCTGCTGCTGCCTGGTGTTAAAACTTAAGTGACTTATTGCCAATCTAGCTCCTAGACAGGAGCAAAGTGCCAAACTACTTTTCACAGAGGTTTTCTTATGTGCCACCTCTCTATCTTTTCTGCTTTCTGTAAGAGGAGGAAGCTAATTCTGCCTGTGTGCATATCATTTGTATTTTCTTTTTCTTGTCTTTCAACATCTTCTGTTAGCCCAAGAGCTGCCCAGACTCCCTGCCCTCCATAAACTGCAGCAAAATGCTTATGAAGGGCTAGAAATGGCAACAGATAATCTGCAAAAAAGTCAAATCTTAAAATTAATTGTATTTATGTATTATTAAAATAGCATCTCTGGTAACAAAGCCAAAATGTCTTAGCATTAATTTATGTTTATGCTAGAAGCATAATGTTGATTGAATTGAATATTTTTGATGGAGGAGAAGCAGCAGCAGGAAAATGTTTAGGGTTTTTAGTTTATGTTTTGATTTCCTTTTCATTTGAAGTTACCTATTCTGGAATTTCTTTTCATTTTCAGAAAAGAGAAAAAGGCAGACCTGGGGATGATTTATCAACTCAAGTCTGTCCTTTTTTTTAATGTAGGTCATTGAACTAAAGCAAACTGCCTCCTAGGGAAAACTTCTCTTTACCAACTAACAGCACAGCAGGGCCAGTTTTGTTCTTCCAGATCCCACCACGTTATTACCTGGGTGCAGTCCCTGCTGGGAGGGACTGGAACGAGCTGGAATTCCCTGCTGGAATGAGAGCTCAGCACTGGAGAGTCAGTATGAGACGCAGGCAGTGTGTGCTGCAGGGAACACTGAGTGGCAGTTTTCTGTTTGTACATCCTGGAAAATCCCCTCTCGCATGGGAGTGGCCCAGGGTGTTTGAAGAGCAGTGCTGTGCAGTGGATGCCATCTCCCTGGGAGAAGCCTGCTTCTTAGACATAACAAAATTCATTTTATCTCAAGTAACAAAACCATGGGAAAACCTCATCAGCATGCCAGCTTTTATGACTTTTGATTTTAAACAGTGCACTGACAAGTTATGGGCATGTGACTCCCATAGTACTGACACAGAAATGAATTTTTTTTTCCTTCTATCTCAGTTTCATCCCTGAGAGCTCTGCACGTGTGGGGGTGCATTTTTATAAGGTTTAATTTGTAAGTTAAGTTGGATTCATTGTACACCTTTTTGTTCAGCCACAGCTCCACNACTGCGTGAGCCAGGTGGGTGCCTGGATGCACTCTGAGGATAACTTTGTTTTCTTGAGTGACTATTTCAATAACCACTTCTGTATATGGGATGTCGACAGACAGAGGAGGCAGGTGGCTGATTAGAATTAATTACTTGGGGACTCAGAATCTGTCATGTTTAAGTTCCTGTCACTGAAACCAAAAGAAACATAAACCAGAGGCTAAAGTGGTATTATTTCTTCCAGTTGCATCCTGAATCTGGACTCAGAACCAAAGCAGTTACAGCTGTTTTGCCTCTTCCAAGGAGTGCCACAAAATCTTGTTTGGTTTATCAGTTACTAGGATCCTTGAAACTTGTCATTAGAATTTTTTTTTTTTTAAATAAGTATCATGTTTTTCCAGTTTATATTTTGTGAAAACCAGAACGAATGTTTCCAGAAGTAAGATAGTGGAAGTATTTCCCTGATTTGAGGCAAAGAGGTTGTAAACACATTGTTGGTATAGAAAGTGAAGAATTTCTTGAAGGGCCATGGATGATTCAGTTTTGATTGTTGGATTTGGAAAAGGGATGAAGATAAACAGAATCAGGAAGTGGAGGGATAGGGAGGGGAAGAAGTCCTCTGACTTCTGAAGTTTTATACTAGATTTGGGAAATAAATGCACTTATAGGTCCCGACAAGTCAGCATTTTCTAAAGCAAAAACATTTAGGAAAATCCAATATAGTTCAGTGGGTAACAGCATAAACTCTTTATCCTCTGACTTTTTTTGTTTGTTTAATACTACTCAAATTTGCACAAAAGTGGGATCTTTTGTTTCTTTGTAGTTCAGTTAATCCTCAGCATAGTATTTATCCCATTTGTGTTAAGTGGTTGCTGTGTAAATTAGCATATTCTATAAGGCTGTAACTTCAGAAGGAGTATAGGGACTCAAAAAAAAAAATCTAAACATGATTCTAATTTTTATGTAAATGTTTATATTAAACAAAATTGAAGAAAGGAATGGGGAGAATGAGGACTTCAGATTTTTTTCCCTTTTCTCACAAAGCAGGTGTCATCTACCTGGACTTCAGCAAGGCCTGTGACAGTGTCTCCCACAGCACATTCCTGGAAAAGCTGGCAGCCTGGGGCTTGGACAGGAGCACTCTTTGCTGGGCTAAGTACTGACTGCATGGCCAGGCCCAGAGA
>VXBB01010423.1:88522-116024 GCA_013399915.1 Illadopsis cleaveri
GGCTTTCCCTGGCAGATACCTGTCTTCCCAAACCAAGACAAAGAGATAACGAATGTTGGATGATTTATGTACTGTGGCACCAGAGACTGATGAGATGATATGGATTTACAGGCTGGACTCTTATCCAGGATCTGGAACATCTGAACTTGCATTCTTGCTTCATATTTCTTGACCAGCAATTCCTTCCCTGTGCTTGCAATTGATTTCTGAAAACAGCTTCTTCCTGAGGATGAGAAGTTGCTGTAATAAAGTTCTGGTTTTGCTATTAGCATTTGGTAATTGAGGAAAAAGTATTTAATTGCATCAGCTCTAATGTGAACACAGGGAAATCTTTTAGGAAAAAAAGAAAACCACAATCAATCAGAAGTCTTTCAGCAATTAGTTCAAGTAGAAAACTGGAGATCTGAATGAGGCTCTGCTTTCAAAGAAGTTGTCATGTGAGGTTTTCAAGTGTTTTACTCATGGCTTTCTTTCCCATATTACCTATGTAATTTGAGGCCTTTATTTTCTGTGGGTTTTGGGCAAGAATTTTCATAAAATTTGTTTATGATGTTTCATGCAGATAAACATGAATGCATAGTTTTAGTTTTGAAAAAATGTGAAAAAAATAAAGAATTAAAAAAAAAAAAAGAGCATGTATATACAGAAAAACAGACCTCCTAAACTCTCTCTCATCCTGTGCAATAAAATACTGTAAAATACTCTTACCTTGGGCTGCTGGAAGGAGTGAAGATATAAGAGCCTTTTTTATTATCACTTTATGTATCCTGTTCAAAGATGAAATTGCTGATGAGTGTCAGTTCTGAATAATTAATGAAACACCCATTTTCCTTAATGTTTGCAGTGTTTCCTCCTTATCAAAAATTATTGGGATGCCAAAAATACAGTTTGCTATATTTGTGTTAAGCAACATAATTTCATTTGTCATTGGTGCTGCCCTAGTCATCAGGATAGTTTTGGAAGGTACATCTCAAACCTTGTTTCTTGCAGCAGTGGGTCTAAACTTGGACTTGATCTGCAGGGTTTTATGCAAGGGTCCCAGCACTGCTACCCAGGCAGGATTTGGTGGTGGTGTCATTTTCTATAAATTATTTTTATTTTTTTAAATCTGCCAAGTTGTTATTGCTAGGAAGCCAAAAGCAAGCACGCCCATAATCTTTGATTTTTCATATCTGGGCTGGGGAGAAAGGCAGAATGTTTAAATGGGAATTTAAAAAATTCTACTGTGGAAAAAGTGAATTCTCTAATTTCATGTTAAAGGATTGAAAGAGAGGGCTGCTATTTCACCCCCTGGCTCATGAGCAGCTCTGCTGGGGAGGCAGCCCAGGGCAGCCAGGCCACCTGCCCCAGAGCCTGGAAGGAATCGGGTCAGGACAGAGATATTTCTGGTGCTGCTTCCCATAATTTCTCTGTAGAGAATTATTTCACTCAATTCATTGTTACAGGCACAGATGAATGAAAAATTTAAAGGAAAGAAATGTGTCAAATCTGTGGCTGCTGGTTTCACCCAGGTAAAGTGAAGCACTGTTGGTTCTCCACAGCCTCTGTTTCACTTGAGATGAATATGGACAGTCAGCTGAAAGAGGAGATACTCCAAATCATGCTGAGGGTTAATCTCTTACAACCCAAAGAAATTTCCTAAGCTGACCCTCATCTGTGCATTTGGAAATAAAGGAATCATTTGGCCAACGCTCTCTCCATTTGCAATTAAGCATGCTGGCAGCTCTCCAGTGGGAGCTCTGTAGGCAGGAATATTTAGCAGTACAGAGGATCTCATTTCCATACACTGACCCAGGCTGTTGCCAGATGGAGTAGAGGACTGTGGAATGAAAGTTAATCTACAAATGTTTTTGTGAGCAAAGGAAACCACTTCTGATTTTGGGTAGGAGTGTGATAGTGAGATAAGGAAAGAAACACAGATTTCTTCATTTTTTTTCGGGGGGTTCCTACCCTTTTGTTTTCATTTGTCTTGTTTGTTTTCACCTTATCTTGAAAAAGAGACTACAAAGCTTCTTGTAAACTCTATTATCTTTCACTTTGTGCCAAACTGTGAAGTGACAGCAGCAGAGCTGCTGCTTCATGCCAGCAGCTGGGAGGGCTGCTCTGAGCACAGGAAGTGGGGGAAGACTTGGGGGAAACTGCAGGTCTGGACAGATTTTGTTGGAAATTCTGCCAGGCTCTGGTTGCAGTAATGCTGCTGGGGGGACTGGCACATCCAGTCCACTCCTGCTCTTGTTTCTTGCTCTCCCTCTCGTGCCAAGGTCCAGCATTGTGCTTGTTGCTGGTTCGTGGTCATGGAGGTGCAAAGGTGGCCCATGACTCAATTTTCCATTCTCCAGTAAACCAGCCTCATGCCACGGTTGTGATGTTGACAGATGACATTTAGCTTTGATTATTTATGTTTTGTAATATTTTGGAACCTGGATTTGATGGCATAGGTTTGAAAAGTAATGAAGACTTCAAAATAATGAGCCCTCAGCATTTGGCTGCTCACACCATAGTGAGGGCAGGGGAGAGAGGGTGGGCCTCGGGCTGTGCCGACTGCAGGGTGTGGATGACAACAAACTAGATGGGGGTTTCTTTTAGGAATTGGTTTTGTTGCCAAAACTAAAATAACTTCAGGCGCATCTTGGTTGCAAAAAGATTACTACATTCTGTTTGTAGTAATAGTTTTTTAAAACTAATTAATCATCCACTTGGGGATTTTTGGGGATGCATACTAATTTTCTGGTTTGAGCAGACTTTTCCTTGTCCAGTTTTAAAGGAATAATTCCTTCTAACTACCACATAGAAACTGTTTTTAAAGCTGTAAGTCATAGAATGCATTACCTTCTTACTACAAGTTTCATCTGTGAATTTGTACTTTTGTAAGGTCACCAGGCCTTGATCTTTTTTTCTGCTAAGCACTGTCTCCTTGCAATAATGAGTGTCTTGCTGTAAGAGGATTTCAGCTGGACAGATGTACCTTAATGTCTTGCAGCAGGATTTACTGTTTTATAAGACTGATTCTGGATTATTGTGTTCATGGTTGGAATGTGGCAAAATACTCAGGTTAAAGGAGCAGTGTTTGTGGCAAGGAAACTTGGACAAATGTAGAGATCCCTGTACTACAAACAAAATACTTTAATTAAGTTCAGCCCTATAATTAACTGTAATACTCAAACTAGCCTATGCTGTACTTCAGAAATAACAAATTTCCAGCAGGCTAGCTGAATCCAATTGTGCGAGAGCATAACTCTGATATTGTTCTAATTAGGTGTTGTATTTGAAACTCTTAGTAATTGTTTATAGTTAAGTTTCTGAAATTGCCACTGTGCAAGTGGCTTTCCAATACACATTGTGGAGAAAAATTGTTTTGGCCAGGTGAAAGCTCCAGGATGTGATTTCCATATATAGTTTTATGAACAAGTCATCTGTTGGCTATGGGTGGTTTTTGGAAGGTGTTAAGGCACTTTCAGTTGCCCAAGATCCTGTAGTGGAGAAATTCTGCCTGGAAGGTTTCATGTGCCCCTCAGGGCAGGCTGGGGGATGTCCTTGTCCCTGCCCTGCCCTGTAGGACGTGGCAGTCAACACAGTCTGGTAAAGAGTGGTGATGACACTTGGTAGAACTCCTGTCTATAAATTATTTTAGCCACATAGAGAATTATAAGATGAAGTTTAATTAGTCCAAGTGTCAAGTCCTGCACTTTGGCCACAAAAACCCCATGCAGCGTTACAGGCTGGGGATGGTGTGGCTGGACAGTGCCCAGGAGGAAAGGGACCTGGGGGTTCTGGTCAGCAGCCGGCTGAACATGAGCCAGCAGTGTGCNCTGTTTGTGTACAGAGAGCGAATATTCAGAAAATTTATAGAAGCAGGCTTCTTCATTATTCTTTGGGGGGTTTCATGTGTTGGCTAAATATTTCACTACCATCAAATCTTCTTGCCTGAGTTTCTATGTTATGCGGTTTTTATTGCCTTCAATTTGGTAGAATCATCCTAGTTGGGATTGAGCCCTACAGGATGTAGCTGCTCTTTAGTAGCTTCCTCAATGTCTCATTCACATCTTTTGTTGTTCTATCTCAGCCTTACTTTGGCTATTTCATTGCTGTCTTTGTGCATCTCCTGAAAGATCTGCCTTTTGGTTTAACACTTAGCATTTCTGCAAAATGATGCTTTTGTTGGAAAATTAAGCACATAAGGTGTGAGAAAAGTCCCAAGCAATACATAGTTTTCTATCTCAGTGGCAGACTTCCAACTTGTGTAAATGCTTACCTTCCTTTTCCCTAGCACATGTATCTTGGGGGAAGCTGTTGAATTTTATTTTTTTTTGAGTAACAACTTGACATTTTTGCATGGGAAAAAGTTGGCAGTGGAGCTGAATGTTGGAGTTGAGTGTAATGCTTTTGTTCTTGCTTCTCAAAGACTCCTTCCTAACGCCTGTAATATTCTTATGCTTTTGCAAATGTGCTTGTCTGAAGTACTGCTGCAAATTAATTTCCTTATCTAATTCTTCTTTATTTCCTTCTGAATGCTATTGGGGAATAAAATCAAATGTATACAATGTGCACCAAATGGGATTGCCTCTTCCTTTAAGGTCTAGTTATTGTAGACATTTGCTCTTGCTGCGCAGAAAAATAATGTTAACAGCTGCTTAATCTAGTTAGAAATGCATCTTGCTGTGTATTAAAAATTACTTCCACTTATCTTTTCTAGTGGTATAATTTGTAAAATCACATTTACAAAACTGAAACAGCATAAATGTAACCTTGTTCAATCTTTTTATGAGTTAACATACAGAGGGTGAACATTTAAAAGGCCTTTGAGCATATGACAATAAAAATAGACACCTAAGAAATATCCACCTCCTAGGCACTAGAGTACTCCTAGAAATTTTGCCCAAAGGGCTTGTAGTGGTGCTAGATTATTTCAATTTAAAAAAAAAAAGAAAAAAAAAAGAAGAAAAAAAAGAAATCATTCTGCTTCTTTTCAAATGGGATTTGCTATTTCTGGAAACTATTAAATGTTCAGATTGAGGACCCACCCTTTATAAATTAATGCAGCACAGAAGAGTAATTAAATTTGGTAATCTCATTAAAGCTTTTAATGGAATTGATCATTTCAGGGAGTTTTTCTGGTTATTGGGATTTCTGAACAAAAGAGTCACTATTGGATTATTACTGCTCTTTTCCAGTAGCAGTTTGTTTTCAGCTGCCAGGCAAGACAGTCATTCTGGGACCTCAATTTGTTTCTGCTGAGGATGGGACCAGCATGCAATTCCCCCAGGAGATGACAATCTCAGTTGTAGAGACTGTCTCCCCTAGACTGTTAGCCACTAGTTACATAACTTTTTTCTAAAGCTGATTACAAACTTAGATCTATTTTGAAAATGCTTGTTCATTAAAGCAAAAAGGTAAAGCAGTCAATTTTTACTTTCTGTAAATCTATTTAGTAACATGGAAATTATTTGTTCAAATCTACCTGATCTGATTCTTCAGTAAAAAATGCCTTCATGATTTCAGCAGTATATGGTTACTGTGCAATAAATAATTATTTCCTTTTTTTTTTTTTTTTTCATTTAGAAACTGTTAAAATTGGCCTAGTGGAATATAATGAAACTGCAGTGTATCTATAAAATTGCTTTGCAGGGCTGTACTTATTTTTACAGAACTTTGCTTATTGTTTTTCAGTTTAAAAACAAAACAATGTAAAAAGTCAAGAATAATCCTGAGCAATTCTGTTTATTCTATTAGTAAGTCCTACACTGTGGATGCATATATTTTCATTATTTGTGTATGCATATATATATTGCCTTGTTTTGATAGCCATTCTCCATGAGATTTGTGACTTTCCCTCAGTCTTTTCCAACCTGAGAAATTCTACTAATTAATCTCTTTCTACATGTCCTTCTGCTCAGTGATGTCTGTTCCTGAGATAATCTGTAGAGATGTGAGAGACAAGAACAGCATTGACTGATGAAGGTGAATGTTGATGGCAGATGTAAAGGAGGTGAGAATACAGTATAAATCCTTGCTTTAGGAGGTAGAAATAAGATTTGTGGACATGTGGCCAATTTTTTTTGCCCTCTTGTCCATTTTTGGTTCATCTACAGGTCAGAATCAGGACTGCACAGTGAGTTTCCTTTCTGCATAGAAGTAGAACAGTGGGCCAGGTTCACATGATAGCCCAGCAGAGAGAAGCATGTGTCCATGCCTACGACAGCCCTGTTTTCCAAATCCTGTGCCATCCTGGCTGTGCATCCCTGCCCTCCCCTCCACCCTCATCCCAGCTGGAGTGGAGTGGCAGGAGCCAGGGCTCTGCAGGCAGCAATGCCGCTACAGACACAGAATAAAGTTTGTTCTCAGGTATTAATTGTGTCCCAAGAGTTCTTGAGAGAGCAGATATAATAGTGGGCTTTATGTAATTACTGCAATTTTCAATGATGTTTACCGTTTTTATAGAAAAATGTACTGTGAGAACTTTTATTGACATGAAATGGCAATTAATGTCAGGAAAAAGTTTTTCATTTGTTCCTTACATTTAAAGTGCATCTCCAGAATTAAATGTTGTGGGGTTGCTTCAGACCCCTGTGAATGCTTGCTGTTATAGACACCATTTATTTTACTTTCACTGCTGAAAGATATGTTGTAAGAAATGTTTATGAAAAGATCAACAGACCCCATTTCAGAACCACCTGAAGGGGACGCGGGCAGCTGATTTGCAGGTACCAACTTCCAGGCTGCTCTGTGAAGTAAAGGAGTGAGGAGAACCAAAGCAGGAAGGACAGAAGGCTCCTGCCGTGCTGCGACTGCCAATCTTCTCAAATTTCATGTAGGAGACACTCAGATGCCAATGCAAATCCTGACTGCCTTCCTTTCATGTTCAGTGGCTGGGGGCAGAGGAGAGAGCTCAGCTCCTGCCCTGTGGAGATTGCTCAGTGTGCAAAGCAAAGGAGCTGCTGTGGGCAGCCTCCTGTGAAAACACAAACCCCACAGTCTGTGAGAGGCACCGTGGTGATACCGGCTGGGTTTCCACGGGAACAGATGATGCTCCCTTGCTTATCTGAGATTCACTGCAGCCAGTGAGAGCAAGGGGAAAAGATATCTCTGACTCTCCAGAGCAAGGAGGGTGCTCACTGAAATTTCCCAAGTAAATCCACAGCACTGAGTCCGAACATGTCCTTGGAAAGAGAGAGTCAGTTTTAACATCGTGGGCATCTGCTTAATCACTTCTCTACTATCTCAAAATTCTCAGTAAATTATTTTCAATATCATCACCATGATTAAAGTGCCGAATTACTTCAGGAGCTACTAAAATTACATTAAACTTAATCTTAACTTTGCTAATTATCAGTCTAATTCCAATTCCTATTCCTAAGACTTTGTGTTAATAGCTTTTATCAGGCAATACCATGTACTAGAATGAAAAAGGAAAATAATCCCGATTTGACAATAAATGAAGCAAAAAAGGAGACAAATTCTTGCAAGGTTTCCCCTGACAGCTGATTTCCATGTGAGTCTGATCACTTCAGAACATTGAAATATGGAAGGAAGGAGAGTCCACTGGTGAGAATTAGGACTCAGTCTCTTATTCTTTGACCCCAACAATGCCCAAGGAATAAGGTTTCTGTGTGCCTGAGGAAATACATAATTCCATCACTAATTCCTTAAGTGAAATAACTTTTAAAATTTCTGGCTTCAGACTGTATTAAAACAGCTGCACTTTCTTGAGGAATGCTGTGGTATAACTACAGTTTATCCTCTTACATTTCCTTACACGTAAAGCATTCCAAAATTACTCTGGAGTACTCTGAAGTCTAATGAAGACTTATGTCTCTGTTAAGAAAGGCTTACTATGTAAAAGTTTGCCAGCTAAAGGCTGGGCACTTGGGAAATCAGATAATGGACTTCATTCAGTTTTCTGAAAGGCTCAAACAAAAAAAATTATAGTCTGAGGTACCATCACCCCCTCCTACAAACAGATCCCTGTGTTCTGGACTCATGAGCTGCAGGCTATGCCTTGCCAGCAATGTGAAAACAGGCTGGGTGGAGAGGGAATGGTTTAAGTGAAGGTGTCTGTAAATATTTTCATGTACAAGGGACAGTTCCTTTAGTGGCAGTGTAACACAACACCTGGGAGATTATTCACTGAGAGAGAATTTTCAAGAGCAAGTAGTGAAGGGAGGGAATGGCTTCAAACTGAGAGAGTGTAGGTTTAGGCTGGAGATGAGGCAAAAATTCTTGACTGTGAGGGTGGGGAGGACCTGGCACAGGTGTCCCAGAGAAGCTGTGGCTGCCCCATCCCTGGAAGTGTCCAAGGCCAGGCTGGAGAGAGCTTTGAGTAGCCTGATGTAATGGAAGGTGTCCCTGCCCATGAGAGAGGGGTTGGAAATAAATGATCTTTAAAGTCCCTTCTAATCGAAACCACTTTATGATTACATGACTGCCTACAAAAGGTCCAGCATCATGCATTGACTTGTTCCATGTTTGGCTATCCGTGCTGTGTGGAAGTGCTTCCCATCTGCCTCCTGAACTTGCTTTTGCTGTGCTTTGTGGACTCCTGCAAGAGAAGAGGAGTCCTAGAGGGCTGCAGACGGGGATTGCCAGACTGGGACGCTGCTGCTGTTGTACACCACAATGACACAGACTTCCAGTTTCAGAAGGTTGAAATGACTGTTTTATTTTTGGGATGTGTCTCCCTTTCATACTATTTTACACAGACCAATTTGATTGGTGACAAAAAGAAAAATCTTTTCAATCACATTGGTCAGACCAGAGGGACATCAAGAAGAAGTTCCTCCTAGGAAAAGGAATGAAAACATAGTACAGTTACAAAAACACTTGTCTTGTTTACAGAAAATTCCCTGGGAAAAGAATTTCAGAAAACCAAAACCTCTCAGGCACGAAACCAGGGCTACAGGAAGCATGATGACATCATTTGTGACCGATCATGCAGTGTGCTTGTGTGTGAGAAGGGCTGTGGTGTGCTGGGAGCAGCCCCTGGAGCTGCCAATAGCTCTGTGCATTACTTGGTTAGAGTATTTAGCTGATTTCAAGTCCAGTTTAGAATGCAAAGAGAATAGAAACCATTCCTTATTAGCATTAATTAATGAATCACTCTGGTGACTGTCAGTCTGGCCCAAATGCCTCACAGAACACACATGCACTGACCAGCAGATTCTGGCACATGGAGTTTTACAGCACTGCAATTTATCCTCTACCCAGGGCCTCAAGGAATTGCATTAGCTTTAATGTGAGGTATTTTGAGATGCTTTTGGGCATGGTTGTAACGTATTGTATACATGAGCACACGATTTGAGTGAAGTGTTTTTCATATGGGTTTAATTTGCCTACACAAAACTGAGTTTAGCTGAAATTCCCTGCATTCTTAGTGCTTGAGCATGGAATCTGAGCTTTAATTTTGCCTCTTCGAAATGAAGTTGTCTTTTCAAGGTATTTGATAAAATAAAGACTTTCCTTAATTCTTGAGGTTCTGTTTCCAGTGCTGCAGTTCTAAAGCTAAAATTGGTTGGATTTGAAGTTCTTTTGTTTGCATTTGAGCAAGTGAATTTTCATGAGAAGTATTTTGTGTGCTGCTTTTCACCTTATGGTAAAAGCAGAACTGATAAATGGCATTTTTTAGCAGCATTCTATAAAAAAGAGAATTTTATACATATATAAATTTGATTATAAACTGTCCTATACATTTTCTGTAGGCTAAATATTGACTTAAGATTTTCAGACATCTATTTCAAAACAATTGCAATTAAAAACCTGTCTTTTATGAGTCTTACCCTACAATGTTGAAATATCTTGGCATTTTCAGAAAGACAGAGCTTCAAATGTTCTCACATTGTCTTGCAGAAACCAGAATAATTCTCAATGGTACTTCTAATAAACATGTTTTCATGTAATCTGCAGTTGATATAATTAGCCATGCTGGAAAATAAAATGTATTCTTTTGAAATTTAACACCAGAAATCTTTAAATGGAATGGGGAGCAGGTGATTCTTCCTTAATACCTTGCTGTAATGAGGCCATTTCCAGCATCAGAGAGCACCTGCTCCTCCTGCTAAGTGTGTGCATGTTTGTGTAGCTGGGCTTGTGCACCCTCTGATCATCACTGTGTCATCCTTGTTCTCAAAACCACCCTGTTGATCCTGAGTGAGACTGTGGGGAAAAATGTGTGCTGTAGAAGTCACACATTTTTCAGGACAAATTAGGATTTGTAACATTTAACAGCTTTTGATGTGTATGTGTGTGTGTGTGTTGATTAAATAACACATTGTTTTTGTGACAAAATCTCTTTGCATATAGCTTAGAGTGGAAACTTGACATTGTGGCTTTAACAGTGCCAAAATAAATGTCTGGTAAATTAGCACAAATAAATGTTCTTGTGGTTTTTACTGTCTATGGGGAAAATTAGTTTTCACTTGAAAATGTTGGAGCTAGCAAATTGGGAATATTAATTTATCCCTGCTCATGCTCACAGGCTTTTTATTCTCAGGTGTGTAGCACTTGTGAGTGTTTAAGCTCCCTTGTGATTAAAATGCCACTCCTGCTTGGCCTCATCATAATCAAGAGTGAGAGTGTCCCCAGCCATACCCCGTGTGGGTGTTTAAAACCAGGCTGGAGCACACACAGCTTTGGCTTGCAGAAGGTGGCTCTGGGTCCCACCTGGCCACAAGTCTGGTTTTTTAGAGTCCCCATGGGTCAGGGAGGATCCCTTTGGGACACTGTGGATCTGGGCTGCAGAGAACATTGTGATATCCCCTGCATCTGGGGTCTGCTGGCACTGCTGACACAAACCTGGGTGGATTCACCCTGTGATGTCACCTCCTTTCTGACCCCACACCTAATGAATGGTGCCAAAGTCAGCAGTTCTGCCTCAAGAGCTTAGGTGAAAAACCAAGGCAAGAGCATCAAGCCTCCAGGCCAGAAAGCACTTTATTCATTCACAGCCAGAAATCATAAAGCTCAGGTCACACCGTTACTGAATTTGTCCGAAGCTAAGAGAAAGAAATAAATCTTGGAAGAAGCTGTTAAGGATTAATTTTGAGAAAGGTCAGCTCCTCAACATTTTTTGGATTCCAGAAGTACTTGTTCATTCAGTTGCAATGCTGTTGGCAGTTTAAAATATGGGTTTGGACTTGATGGGGATGGGGGTAATCTATTAATCAGCACTTCATCATCTACAACTGCTTATCTTCTCTTTTATGTAATTCCTCTTTTTAGTTGGACATCAGCATTGTCTACATACTTCATATCATCCATCAGGAGGAATGAATGAAGTACACAGCAATATATCAGTTTGACTAAGCTCAATAAAGCAAAAGAGAAGCAGAAAATTATTGCAATAATCTTAAATTTTTAATGATGGTGGAGTTAAATATATACAGTTTTCTTTACTCATTACCGTAGTGATAAAGCCCTGCTCTAGTNTTAATGATGGTGGAGTTTATACTTTATGCTTTATACTTTAAACTAAAGTTTTCTTTACTCATTACTGTAGTGATAAAGCCCTGCTCTAGTACATAGTCTTAATTTGACATAGAAAGTTTATTCTTATGCTACTAGGTAAAAAACTCCCCTCCCCCTTTTTTTCTTTAACTTTTGGAACAAATGGTGTCTGAACTGTTTAATACCACAGTTCCAATAGATCTTGGCCAAAACGTCTTCTGGACTTTATATAAAAAATTAACTGAGCTTTGGAATGAATTAACTTCACTCCAACTGTGCCTCTTTCCTGTATGTTTGACAACCAAAAGAAAAAAACTATGTTAAGTTTTCAATGAGAGAGATTCAGCTGTTCCAAAGAACGAATGGCACTCATTTTTGTCTTGGTTAAAAATACTTGCAGATGTTTCATTAATAAACTCTAGTGTCCTCCTATGAGAAGAGATTAAATTTGATGGGAATGCAGGAAATGTTCTTGCTGCTATTTGCATGAAAGTTTTCCCAGCTTTGGCAGAGCTACAGGAAGCACGAGGCTTATTGGACTTGGCTGACAAATGTTCTGAGGATTCTGTGGCTGCCTGAGGAGCTCTGCCCCAGCCAGGGCTGCAGGGAATGAGCTGAGCTTCCCCAGCACATCTGCCCTGGCAATGGGGGTGGGATTAGATTGGACCTTAAAGCAAAAACAGAGATGTTCTTCCTGTCCTTGCTGCCATAAGACTCGGGAAAATCAGGGAAGACTGGAGACAGAGGAGAGAAGGATGAAGGTGATGTGAGAATTGCAACGTGGTGAGGCTGGAGTGGACTGGACCTGCCAGCTGGGACAGAACAGAAGTGAACACAACACTACAAGAGCCTGTGGAGGATCAGGGGGATGGAGGAGGGCTGTGAACAAGAGCATGGGTTAGTGATTTTTGCCTCACCAGAACTGGGGCAAACCCACAGATTTCTCTGCTGTCAGTGTTAATGGGATCCCAGGAAATTTACAGGGCTTTTCTAAGTTTACATCCCTTTGCTTGCTTTACACAGTGCTGTGCATTCAATTCTGCTAATTAAACTTTGAGATGAGCATTAATATAAAGCTGGATCAACAAGCATTAGAGGGAACCGAAAGAACAGGTTCAGATTAATTTATTGTTTTCCTCCATTCCTTCTAGTCTAGAAGATCTCTGCAAAGAAATTATATCAAGGTTTAAGTTCTGAGGCTTGACTTTGCAAGTTCAGAATTGTTGAAATTACCTGTACTATGATGGATGGGGCTGCACAGCAGCAGCACACGAATGTTTTGGCAGCCCATTTGCCAAATCTTGCAAGAGGACTGGCTCAGAACACACACTGCCTCAATCAGTGAGAAACTTTCCAAGTTAAGAGTAATCCATGCAATGAAAAACAAGCTCTTTTGGTGGAGAGGATAGAATATGAAGTCATTGCTTTTAATTAAACTGTTCTGAGTGAGAGTGAACTTTGCAACTTCAAAGCATGTGTAATTGATAGATTTAGTGCTTTATACATATCTCCATAGTCCCAAAAATTCTGGTCACGTTTTAGGTAAGTGGTGGTCATGAAAGCAATTTATGGATTAACATGGATTAAAGGGAGGTTCTTTCAAAGGAGTATTTCAGCAGTAAGAATGATAGGCCTAAATGGCACTTGTAAAGTTTCTAAAAACTGCACTTGCTGCTGTGGACTAGACTTATAATCAAAGCTGTGATTTAAATTTTACTTAATAACTTTATGTTATAACTTTTCCTTTCTGTGCCCTCTAAATTACTTTGTCTATTCTAGATAAATGGATCTCATCAAGAGTGAAAAGGACATCTTTTGTGAAGCATCAAATCTTTCTTGCTGGAATCTAGATTTATTAACTTCACATTAAGAAGTTAATAAATGTTGTCTCTCTCTCCCTTCAGAGGGCTTTAAGGAGGGAATGGACTGAACACTTAAAGGTTCAGGACATTCATATGTAATGAGGAGTCCTTAAAAATGAATTGCATCTTTATCCTTAGGGGCTGACACCTAATGTTTGGGAAAAGCACCTTCTAAAGAGTTTGCTGATGGTGGTGGTTTTGCTCTTTTTTGTTATTTGAAGAAATCCATTTGGGGCCTTCTAATCTGTTCTCTCAGACATTCTGTGTGCAGTAGGATGTTCAACTGTCTTCAGGCTCCAAATGGAGAATTAATGAAATGAATAGTTTTAAAGGGGCAATCTAAACATAATTATAGAAGAATGTGTTACTGAGATTGCAAATTTGAATTGTACAGTAATTTACAGGTATCATTCCCCAGGGGTTCATTCTCCCAGCAGGGTAAAAGGATACAGAGCAATCCAGCAGCCCAGACTGTGTGAGCAGTGCAGGCACACACCAGATGGAAGACTGGCACAAACACTGATGTACAGATTTCAGAGGCAATGTCATCCCTTTGTGCTCCTGAAGATCCCTCAGGAAAAACTGGGTGATCTTTTTAAGTGTTGGAAACGTCTGCTGATGGCAACTACATTTCCAGCAAAAGACAAGCTTTCAATTATTATCTGTAGCATTCAACCTATAGAACACACTTCCTTACATATGCAAGCTATTCTCAAGCATAGCAGATTTTTATTTAGAATATTTAAGATACATTACAAATATTTGGATGCAAAAATGAGATTTATTCCTCACAGAGATGTGAGCATCTATATAAAAAAACACTCAAAAATCTGGAAATATCAACGTTTTATTTGTTGAGGAGGTACAATTTCAACTAAAGCAACATAACATTGATTCGCACGAATAAGAACAATTTTTTCCTCTGTGAGCATTTTTTTGAAAAACCCAACCAAAGTACTTGTGAGTTTGCCTGAAAGCTACAGTTAGCACTAATTTATCTAAAAGTATGTAATGAAGAATATTTTATCCAGCTGTGAGTATGTGATGATGAATTAGTGGAATATATAGCCATTTGTTATGCTTATATAGCAGCTCATAGCTGTAATAATCCTGGATCACTTCACTCTTCTCTGTAAATTAGGCAATATTAATATCCATTTTTGTCAATGGAGATTGAGTGACAGAGAGACAGAGAGCTCTTACCATCTGCTCTTAATGGAGGCTTAACCTCCCATCTCTGTCCACCCATGCAGATAAACTTCTTAGGAAACTTTAGAGGTACTTTATTTTTAAAGTTCACATATCTCCTAGGACCACATTGTCACAGGTTTGAACTTTTGAACAGAATACTTTTGTTTTGGATCACACCTAGAGGAAAGGCAGAACAAGCGTGCTACAAAGTCTCCCAGATAATTTCCATAATTTCAGCCTAAGGGGATCATAGAATCACAGAATGGTTTTGATTGGAGGGGACCTTTAAGGTCATCCCATTCCATCCTCCCTGCCATGGCAGGGACACCTTCCACTATCCCAGGTGTGCTCAGAGCCCTGTCCAACTTGGCCTTGGACACTTCCAGGGATCCAGGGGCAGCCACAGCTGCTGTGGGCACCCTGTGCCAGGGCCTCCCACCCTGACAGGGAAGAATTTCTCCCTAACACCTAATCTAAGCCTCCTCCCTGTCACTTTGAAATCGTTCAAATTGAATTCAGTAACTCTGTGACTGAAACACCCTGGAAGGTAAAGCAGTATGTGTGGGGCTTTGCTGTGGGCAGGCCTCTGTGAAGATTTACCTGATTTGGGCTCCTGTGCCTGGTTACCCAAGCTGTAAATACTGAACTTCAACGATTTGCCTGAAGGTACCTGACAACTCTATTGCGGAGCAAATAATTTAAATTGATACCTCCAAAGTTAGTAGCTCCCCATTCCTGTCGATGCACTGATGAGAAGCTGTGTGAGGCAGGAGGCTGGTGCTCTAACTCTGCCTGACCTCCCCAGGGGCTGTTTGGAGTGTGACAGCTTCCAGCGTGGTGCCTCTTAGCAGGCAATTTGCAGCTGAGCTGAGGAGCAGCGTGAGAGCTGCAGCTGTGCCACTTCCAGCCCCGCTGCCAAGCACTGCCACGCCTTCACCTCTCCTGCTCTCAGGACTCATGGGCTGAGGAGAGAAATAGGGGAGAATTTTTTTTCCTCTTCTTGGTTCTCCATAGCCTTTTTTACATATGGGAAAAGTGTTTATTTATATGAAAAAAACCAAACAAACCCAAACCTATCTGCCAAGGTCAGAGGTAATCTCTCCTATCAGTGATTCTTTTGCTCTCTCTCTAATTTTGTTCTTTGGATCCATTTTCTGATAGCATTGTCTTATCTTTATATTAAGAGAACTCCTCATCTTACCACAATGCCTGGGCCCAGTTCAACCCTACCAGGTTTTTATGAGTGCTTTTCTTTCATTTCATATTATTGTTAATGAATTTTTATTAAGAAATCTATATAGCTCACAACACACTATTTCACAACAAATTCCTAATCTTCTCCATAAAAATCACTCTGTACATGCTTATCTTCTGGTAATTCAAACTTGCTTTCCTTTTCCAACTGTCTGCTTTTTGAATTACCATAATCTTGATTCAAATCTACCTGGTTATCAGTTGACACAAACAGGTTTATTGGAGTGGCTAATCCTCTCTGTCTGACAGATCTAATATTTAGTATGATTTAGCATTTCACTCCTACCTTATTGACCAAAAATTCCTTTTGAGTCATGCATCTTTTTCTTCTAGCTTTCAGACCTTGTTGCTCAGATGACATAACAGTTCATTTTACATTACAGCATTAGTAACCAGAATCTCTTATGTTCTAATTCAGTTATAGGGAATACCCCAAAATTCCCTTCTAAACCAGTCAGTATTTTCTGAGTAATAAATAGGTCTGTCAGTGTTGTTGTAAATGAATTTTCCCTCTCCTGAATGTTTACAGGTCTTTGCTGTGAAATTTTCTACTTGCTTTTAAGTATCAAGAAATCATCTACACTTTTGAAGACACACATTTTAAGACACACATTTTAGACCCAACTTCCCAATCGCCATCAAGTACTTTGAGAGGCAACTGCTGTATAATATCTGAAATATCTACATCATCTGCAACGTCTGTATTTTATACAGATATGCTGATTAAAAAAGAAATGCCAGAAATGGATCTCACCTGGGCAAAGCTAGAGATAAGTAGCAACTCTTCTGTAGCCATAGTGACTATGCATTTTTGTTCCTCATTCCCAATGGAATGCTTTTGTTTATTGAACTTATCTATATATTTATGTAAACATGTATGGGTAAAATAGGCAGAAAGTGTTAATTTGTGTAAAAGTGTTTATACAGATAGGTAAAAGTCTTCTTGTGTGCTACAATACAGAGAATTAGGGTTAAATAACCCATACTGAGTGTTGTTTCAGTAAAGATTTCTTTTTCTTTTTTAATATGAATTATGTCCTGGTGTCCTCAAAACACAAAACATAATGTCCTTGTTGTTACCCTAATTAGAGTTTCAACATGAAACTTAAGGGTCTGATGTCAGTGTAACTCTGGTATGTGTTGGAAAGTCACTGGCATGATAAGGGATCTGGAGAAATGTGCCTTCCACTTAACATCTCGTAGTGATAAACAGTTTCCATTCACTCTTTTAGGCATCTGCAGGCTTTGGCTGACTCCACAGAGCTCACTTGCATGCCATGAGACATCCATTAGATGTGGTAATTTGTATTTCTTTCCACGCCCTCTCAATTGATGTAAATTGGTATGGCTGACAAAACACCAATAGGTCAGGATGTCTTATCCTAAAAGAGACTCTGGTTGGGTGCTGTAATGTCACCCAGGGCTTAAGGAAGTGTTTTGGGGAGTGGTTTTGATTGCTTTCTATAAATGGACCAAATAGAAAGTAGAAATGTTGTTTGAGTTAAGGGGCTGCCTTAACACCAGAACTGAAATAAACTTTTTTAAAGGTAATTTAATTTGTTAACGATAAGGTCACTGAACACTAGAGTGGGGAGGTTCTGGAGCAACTTTCCATCTAGAGTTGTGGGGACAAGAAACCAAATCACTTCTAAGATGGAACTTTCTCGTTTCTGAAGTGTTTGTATTATGTGGTTGCCTGTGATAGCAGGGAATTGTGTTTGATGACCCAGGAGGCCCTTTCCAGTCTTACTTCCTCTGCATATGCAAGGGAAATAAATAAAACTTCTTGTGTGCTTCACTGGGTGCAAAATCCGTTTTGTAATAAGCCCAGGAACCTAGCTGGAAATAATTAGTAGAATTGCCAGTTACAATCTGAAGATACATAAAGTTGCAGTGACTGAAGGAGCAATGTGCAGAATCTTTTGCTCTCTGGATTTGGGTGGCCAAATTGTCTCTGATGCACTTCCTTGAAAGGGTAGCTGCTATTAAAGCAATTTGCTTTATGTCCTTTGCTTGCATTTACAACAGCACATCTCGTATGGAACCAAGTGTTCCCTCTTCCATTGTGCTGTATCTCTGTGCATTTTCAGCTGTCAATCCCATGTTTCTGTGCTGTATATTTAAATAATTGGCAGTAGAAACTGATGGCATTCACTTAATATCCAGAATTAAGCTGTGCAACATTTCCTTCTCTACTAAGAAAGCACTAACTCCCTGCTGTTGCAGCCATCAGTGGTTCCCAAGTGACCTTCTGATCCTCAGTTCCCAGATCATCCTGAGGTTACTGGGGCTGCTGCCTGGATTTCTGACCAGATCAGGCCAAACAAAGCAACACTGCTGGAAATCCAAATATGCTCTACGAGGCATCATCAAAATACTAACCAGAAATCACAGGTCTGTATGCTGTGCTGCAAATCCTGGGATTCAGCATGTCAAAAAGCAACTATTTGGCTTCCAACTTGGGATAAAATAATCACAGGAAAATAGGCGGATCTGTCAAGTTGTGAAAAGATAATACTGAAATATGCAACAATCTACTCAGCAATAGGGCTGCCAAAGATGGTAAATATTAGTCTAGAAAATGAGAAAATAGACATTTTTTTACATTAGTGCTTGTGAAAATAACTTGCATTTGACTTTGCATTTTAATATTTGCATCTTTATCCAACACTAGAAGGTTAGAGCCAAAAAAAAAAGAAAAAAGAAAAAAGAAATTATGTTAAAAAGAAATACAAAACATAAACAAAAGGGAAAAACCAACAACCCTAAATCCCTGCTGTATGACCTTGTAGAAGAAAAATACAAAGCAATGGTTTGTATATAAAAAAAAAATTACTTAGGCAAATTCAATTACTGTTTAAACAAATCTTTAAGGTTCATTTACAGTACAAAATCCTAATGGCCCTAGAGATTTGAGAAGAAGGGATGAAAAGTTTCAGTTTCTTTCTGCAAAATTGCAAAGTCACCTTTTCCATTATCAACTGCTAGAAGTCTCCCCAGCACACTTAGTGACCTGAAATATAGTAAAAATACACTGACTTGTAAAGGGTCACTGCTTGCAGGATATCTGGACAATTCCATACTCAAACAGTGCACAATATACAAACACAAACCCTGATGTTGTTGTACACCACAATGACACAGACTCAGACTTCAGACGGCTGAAAACGACTCCTTGATTTTTGGGATGTGTCTCCCTTATATACTATTTTACACAGACCAATCTGATTGGTGACAAAAAGACAAACCTCTTCAAACACATTGATCAGACGAGAGAGACATCAAGAAGAAGTCCCTCCTGGGAAAAGGAATGAAAAACGAAGTTATAACGACAAAAACTCTTGGCTTGTTTACAGAAAATTCCCTGGGAAAAGAATTTCAGAAAACCAAAACACCTCAGGCACAAACCAGAGCTACAAAACCCTGTGTGTTCCATTTTCTAGGATCATGAGGTATTCCACTGGAAAATGGTGTCTCTGCTTTAGGGCTTGCTGATAACTGATCAGTCTCACAAATGAACATTAATGGTGCAACATTGCTTTGGAGTGCAAGAAGGTGTTTTCAATCCACTGCAGATGTTCACATTCCTCAACATTTTAGACATATGGCTTAGATAGGAAGGAACTTATTGTCCTCTTTACCTCCTCAAAGATCATTAAAAACTGATTCAATTAACTGTGCAGTGCTTTGCTGCCACCGTGCAGAGCAGAGAAAGGCAAGCCTGGAAGATGTAAGTGTAGCTGCTTGTGCTTCCTTGAGTTGAGGTTTGTTTCTGCTGAGCTGAGCTTTGTCAAGCTGAAGAAGGCTTGGTGGCTGCTATGGGATGAGTTGGAGGCTTCATCAGCAGAAATAATTGAGTTTCTTCTTGCAGGAGGATTGCATTCTTAACTGTTGTCTGGAAAGCTCTCACACCTCTGTGTTTCAGACCAGACATTTTGTCTGGAGGGTTGTTGTGTCAGTGGGGATGAGTCTCTGTTGATGTTATTGTCTTGAGAATCCAGCTAAATCCAGTCATGTTACTGAGTTTGGTTTTAATTGCATGTGCCTCATTAGAGGCTGAATGGGTGAGAAGACATCACTTTTCCTGAATTTGCCCTGGCTCAGGGATACATCCAGAGCCACAGCTGCTCTGTGGTCCTGGTAAGGCATCCTGACCTCCAGGCAATGCTGCACTGCTATAGTGCTTCTGCTGGGGTACTGAGGTAGGGTAACTCCCAAAGACTAAATAAGCAACAAGGTCTGCAGCTCAGGACAGACTCTTGGGCTGGACAGAGGATGCAGGAAGCTAAAATAAGGAGTGCTGAGCTGAGGAGTGATTTAGAGTGGCTGGAGGAAGACTGCTGGCAAGGGAGTGCCTATGAGTTTAATCAAGCAAGGTCCATAAGCACTGGTGTGGGTGGTGGGTGTGTGGGGTAGCAGCAGCTCTGGGATCAGAGTACTTAGGACTCCTGTCTCTGAGAATTACCCAACCCATGATATTCCCAGGGTAGCAAAAAAGGATGCATCCAGAGAATTATGCATGCACAGTGCTGTGATGTCTTCTTGAAGAAGCCAAATTAAGCTTAACTGGACTTGACTTTGCAAACTGAATAATCTTTTACAACACTGTTTTGCATGCAAGAGAGATATTCAGCTGGATTTCTGGGTGGTTCAGTGCAGATGATTTATTTAAACAGTGCTCTTTCATCTCCCCTGCATCGGAATTCACTGTTCCCTCCAGTGAGCCCCCAGCCAGAGCAGTTTGTCCTTCTGCCTCTTACCAGCCACAGTGTGCTCCAAGCTGGTACCCCTGCTGTAAATATGTTTAATGTGCTAGATGTGGTTGTAATGTGAGCTCCTGAATTTCTTTGTGTGTATTTGTGGCAAACAGCTCTGCTGGTGTGTGGCATTCTTAGTCTGTAGCAGATGTCCACCTATGTACCCTCTACAGATGCTGCTGACAGCTTAACAACTGATGTAGTCTAAAGATAATTAAATATTAAGTCTTGAATAGGCTCTAGTATCCTATCAGTAATTGAACTACGATATTTGCCAATGTTTACTGCTGTGTGCTAAGCCAGATGCATTTCATCATTTTGATCCTTTTCACACAGCTCTTCTCCAATAATGCAGCTTCCTGTAAGCAGTTCTGCTAAGTGGCAGCCCTACATACTTTCCATCTGGCTTTGCCATGAGAACAAACCACATGCAGTAAATGCATCTCTGTTCTGAAAACAAGGCAGAGCAGTTGCAGATACATTCTGTAGTCACTTATTGGGAAAAAAATAAAAATCTGTCCAGGGTATTAATAATTCCTTTAAGGTTTCATGACTACTACTTAGTATCCTCCCTCCTTGCATTATCCAATGTGTTTCTTATCCCTGACTCTTTTCCCTTGCATGCTGTATGGAGTTATATTTATTGGTACAGGATGGTATGATTCTGCAAGGTTCCCTGAAATTGTTCTACACTAAAACCTATGGCTTTGCTTTTGCCAGAACCATACAAATTTTGCAATGTGTCAGTTTTAGGGCCCACTTAAGTTGTTCCCATGATTGCCTTGCTGGGGAAAAGGGTCAGGGGAAGGCAATGATGCCTTTGAAGTTTCCATCTCTGTCTCCTGGCCTGGTAATGATAAAGAACTGTGCCTCTGGATTTTCCTAGATTGTAGTTAATTAGCACGAAAGTACAGGCAGTGAGAGCAGCAGGAGCACCAGCAACTTGTTCCTTGGCCACTTTTGGGAAGAGGGACCCTACAAGTACCTCAGACTGCTCAGGGATCTCTCAGCACACTCTCAAGCACTCAAACGCAAGGTGTGACCTGCTGTGTTCAAGTTCATGCAGCACAGCAATAACTAAGTGCAGAGAATAATTTTAATTTCCTTGCTTTTAGCACCATGGCCCTGCACTATGGGTGTGGTGCTCCTTCACCAGCTGTGTCTCAAACATAGAGTGAATCTTGCTTTGCTGTGGCTGACAGTCCAGTCTCTTGCTAGAAGATTGTGCTCAGCAAAGCAGCCTCTTTCAGGAGAAAAAGAAATGACAACCAAAGAGGTAAAAGCAGGCTGCATGACAGAGATCTAGATACAGAATACCAGCTAAAATCTGTGGGCTTTTCCTTTTTCATTTTTTGTCATTTTTGCCTTAAGGGGCTGAGCTCAGTTCTGCTGGTTCTTTGCCCCACCCACTAGACAGCAGTGTCCAATCGTGTGCATTCATTATTCACTATAAATTGAAAAGTTATTCTAATTAGACAGTGCTGTAATCCTCCTGCTGCTTTGGATCAGATGTCTTCTAGTGTAAACAAAAACCCATCAGACTTGAAGAAGTGGGTCAGATCAAGAGACATCACAGTGCATTATAGCCTAATCCAGCGGAATTGATTCTAAAATGGTGGCTCCTGGAGGGGGAAGGGGACACTGGGCTGCAGCCTACACTGTAGAAAGGTTGGAAGAGTGTAAAAATTGTTTGTTGGTATCATGTTTTTTATTTTAGGGCATGTGCTGCATTTACACAAGGAACTCCATGTCTTTCATGTGCTTTGCCTGTCAGTACTGCACAAAAAATTGAGTGAAATATCCTTTCAAAAGTCCATTTGCAGAGCAATGAAATGAAACCATCTTAATCTAACAGTATGTAAAAGTGTATAAATTTGGCAGTGACATATGGATGTATAATTGTACAGCTTATGTACTGCATTAATGAGGTATAAAACTTGTCTCAGAAATGCAGCTATGCAGTGCCTTTCATTCCACAAATCCATCAGAGCAGCATGCCAGTGATGAAAGCATGTTCTTTCCACAGTGTTTGGAAGACATTTGTTAAGCATTAGCACCAGTTGTCACACGGTTCAGGGAGTCACTGCAAGGCCTGAGAGTGCTGCATTTGCCCTACTTGGACTTACTCACCCTGCACTGTTAGCTGCTACAATTTAATATTTCTGTCAAATGTCAGACTGCCGGGCTGAAAGGACCAAAAGGATGTGGGGATGTTGGGTGCAGGCTTTGCTATCTCTACACTTCTGGTTTGGAAAGAATTTGAAGGGGGTGTTGGAACAGGCATGAGCACAGGGAAGCCCAGAGCACCCAAAGAGAATACAAAAGTGTAGTGGTTTTGTTCTGCTGGAGGTGAGAATTCTGGGGAGAGTGACCTGTAGGTCTCCAGGCTGTTTGCACAGCTCAGCTCTGCAGCTGAGGGATCCCTTTCCACACTCTGTGTGTTGTTACTCACAGCCCTGTGTGGATGGGAGACAGGGAAAAACCCAGGGCTGGGCAGAGGGATGCATTCTTCTGTAGATGCATTCTTCTGCAGATAACTGGGATTCAAAGCTGAGGGAAACCAGCCACATACACCTCAAAGATTTACAGGAGTAACCTGGGGGCATGCAGAGCTCTCACTGAAGCTCAGAATGCTAAATAGACAAGTAGACCGGTAAGAAAAACTCAGAGTTGTAAGTTTGAAAATTAACTTTGCATCTTGCCTCAGTAATTTATGAATAAAGGCCAAAACCAAAACCAACAAACAAAAACTAAACCAAAAAAAGCTCCAAAACAGAAACAAAAAAAACCTCCACCAAATACTCCCCACCTCCTTGTTGCATTTCTTATTAAGTAACTTCAGCCGAATTTTATTTGTACAATTGTTAATGGCTTACCTAAATGCAGTGAAATGCCTTTCCAAAGCTGATCAGGGTTTTATTTTGCACTTTATCAGAGTGAAGTAGGTAATCTAAGCCTTTTCATCTCTGGATACTCATCTGTGCTGAAGAGAGATCTGTTAATTATAGCCTTCCCTCAAAATGGATTTTCTTTCTTTCTCTGTGTATGTGAGCAGAATCAGTGTTTTAACGAAGCAACCAAGTAAGTTCATGTTATATGCCCTGTGGCAGCACTGGATTTGCAGACACACAATGCAAATCTGTTGCTTTATGTGCTGGGGAGGAAGGCTCATCCCTTCTGTGGATGAGTTAGATGGAAGAGCAGTTTCACACCTGATTTGCCAGTGTTCTAAGTCGAGAAACCTGGCATTGTTTTCTCCAAGCTGCATATCGAGAGAATGGATTGCAGGGGTTATATCAGCCCAGGATATCACTATGATTAAACATGTTGTATACAAGCTTTTGTATTGTCTTTGTGGCCACCAAGAAACATATGGGAAATAAGAGAATTGAAGAATGCTGTAAATAACCCCATTTCCAAATGGGTCCTGAGTAAAACTTTAGTTCAAATACATATCTAGGAGCATATCATTGCATTGTCAGACAACATTATCTGTCTTTTAAGCAGGCAATGATTATAACAGTAAAGGGATGATGTGCAGATGTTACCAATAAAAAGAGAATAAAAGGAAATGTGAACATCCCTATCATTAAAAATCTCAAAAAAAACCCCAGTGGTGATCAAACTAGAGGGACCAAAAGAAGTTTGTCTTTCCACAAATAAAAATAAAACTATAGAAAAGATTTGTAAGTGTCTGCTTAAGATAATGGGGGACTTGGAAAGGAGATTGAAGTGATAGAACAAGCAGGTGAAAAGTAATGCATGGATGATCCTACAATTGCCTATAAGATTTAAAAGTTTATCACTATAATAACTTTTCCACAATGGACTAACAAAAACCAAGTTGAGAACTTTACTGTTGCAATTTGAGAAAGTGATCAAAACATTGTAAAACTCTGTTATAAGAACATGGAGTTTAGATTATTGAGTTAACTAGTTTTTGCACATTTTCAGACACTGTACTTAAACCAAACTCTATGAAAACCCCCATATTTTATGAGTAATCCTAGTAACAGTGCATGTTACTAGGTGCTATTATGGTATTGTATATAAATAGATGTATTTTCCCTTCCAGTTCAGGTTCTTCAAATGCTAAGATTCATTGTTTATACATTCCTTGGTTTATTTTTTGGAGTTTTACCCTTTTGACAACTTGCTTGAAATCTCTCACAGTAAGTGCCTGGCCATATTTCTTAGCTTTTCATTTCAGTAAAATGATTCCATTGTTTATGTCAAGAAGATTAAAGAAAATCATATTCCACTGCTCATTTTTTCCCTTACAGCTGGATTACTGAGAGAAGCCATCACCTTTAGGTGAAAAGTGTACACAGTGTTTTCTCAAACACTAGGGTCATGTCTGTTGGCTTGAAAATTCAAATGAATTGAATCAGGCCATGTCAAATTTAACACTGAGGTGTTAAATATAGGCAGGTGTCCAATATATGATCTCTATACATAGAGCCTGTCTCAAACACAGAGGCACCTCAGTGATGAATTATGGTGGCATCCTTGCAGATAATCAGATCATGGTCAGCTAGCAATAACATTAATTCTTGCCACCTCAAAATCTATTTGCTCAAATATGGTATACAATATATGATGCATAAATAAACTACAACCTATATGAGCATAAGATTTTTTTTAAAAATTATTATAAGGAAAATCAAGCAATAGAACAGGTTCCCTTGAAAATTTTTTGGATTCTCCATGCATAGAGTTAATCAAGTCTCAGCTGGACACAGCTCTGAGCAACCTGAGGTAGTTGGACAGGAAGATCTCCACAGGCCCTGTCTCAGCCTTTCCTTGATTTTATATTTGCAAGATGCTTAACTGTGATTTTGGTAGACTGGGACTTTCCATGCCCCGAAATGAATTTTTATGACAAAGTTTCAAGTCCAGAAAGAGGTTTGCAGTAGAAGGGCTGACAAAACCTTTCCTACACTGGTACAAATGTGTCACTATTATATATAGCAAGAACATGGAATAAGGTCTAGAATTAGGGATTGATCTATAACTCCTGCATGACAAAGCATTAGGAATGCTTTGTAATTAGCAATATCAGTAGGAGTCTCCTACAATTTTCTACATCATATAGCCCTTTAATATCTGCATTGAATTTCTTCTTAAATTAGCAGAACATCTATTTCATATAGAACATCTGTTTCATAATGTATCTGATCTCATTTTCTTATGCTTTCAAAATGTATGAAAAGAACCAGCTGCACCTACTTTGATTTTTGTGATTCTAGGATTGCATTTTAGTATTTGTACAGGGATGAATTTTTCCTTTTGGAGAGAATGTCCTCTATGTAGTCTATCTGCTATTTCAAACTCTAATGAAGCTTAATTTTTGAACTTAGATGCTTTTTTGGTTTTGGCTTTTTTTTTCTCTCTCTTTTTTCCCCCCTTCTCTTTAATGCCACACTTGTTGAGGTTTGGATCAGGAAACTATTTCAGAGGCAGATGTTCAAACCTGGTGAATGTTTTCCCCTTCCATTCCCTTCCCACTTGGGATGTGGTGCTGCATTTGAAGAATAAGGGGGAAAGTTTTTCTTGTTCCTCCATATTTTATCTTGGGAGTGGTTTCATTTCTGCACTAAGGAAGTGATTTGAGGTTGCCTGAGTATTGAGTGGACATAATTCTGCAAGCTGCAGTGCACTCATTTCACTCATTGGGACCACTCAGGACTTTGAAGTCAAATTATGCAAAGCCTGTTGGGAACCTTTCTGGAGGAAAGGAACAGGAATCTAACCTGTTTACTCTCTTTAGCTCAGTGACAGGCAAGTGGTCAGAACAGGGTGTTGGAAAGGGACTGAACAGAATAGGAAAGGCTCCTTGATTTAGGATTGCAAAAACAAACTTGCCCTTCATGTAGACACCTGAGAACTTAGGCTTAAAGCAAAGGACAAACACCTGACAGTGAAAACAAGATTAACTTGCTCCTTGTGAATTTTTTTTTTTTGAGTAGAAGAGTCCATTGTGATAGACAAGTCTGGAACAGTCAGAGAAGGTTGTAAGGAAGACAAGTATTCAAGGAGGACATTTTATTTCTGATTTGCAGTTGGGAAAAAGGAGGGTCCCCCTTGTGCCTTGGCTTTGGGCTGTAGCTACAGGCTGGCTGCCCCTGGGCTCAGGGGCTGCTCCCTGTGCCACACATGGACAGGAGGAAGTTAAACCAAACCTGCTCCTGCTCGAGCTGCTCTGGGGCCAGGAATCTGCTAAAATCTCTGCCCATCAGTACAAAAATAACTTTCTGCTTATTTGGCTTCTTAAGACTGTACTCCTTGGCATTATGTTGTTATTAATAGTTCACCTCCTGCTGTCATCACCCCAATTTCCTGCACAACAGGCTTTTTATCAAATATACTTAGAGTAAGTGTCACTTTACTTTTGCTGTTCAGGTTGGCAACTAAGCAGCACTCTTGGAAGCAGATGTGTCTGTGTGTGTATTTATATATATATCACATATCTATTCTCAACATGAAATATATATTTCATATGACAAAAAAGCCACATGCTTGTCCCTTTAATTTTTTAATTAAATGTATATTTTTAATCTATATTTAAATATTTCCTATTTGCGTTGGGTCTTCTTTGATCACAATCATGTTGAATAATTTATTTCATCGTGAAATCAAGCTATTTGTTGTTTTTTTAAAATTATGTATTTATGTCTTTTAGAGTCTCTGACAAGGTAGCTTGCCTATGTGTTTTTATTAATGTCAGGCTGAAAATGGAAGTGATTTTTACATATGTTTTAATTGTATATAATTTATGAAATATGCTGTATTAAAAATAAATTAAAAAGCAACTTAGGAGATAAATAAGGATGAGATTCTGTGATAACTGCTAAATTAATCTCAAAATGCATCTTCTTTCTGGTGAGGTTTGTAAGTAAAAGAAATGCCACTGCCTATACCTCATGTTTCACTGGCTGAGGCAAGTAAGTGAGGAAATTCTGAAAAAGTCAAAGGGACTTTTTTTCTTTTTCTTTTTTTTTC
>VXBB01010423.1:117715-136854 GCA_013399915.1 Illadopsis cleaveri
TTTTTTTTTTTACTTAATCTGTAACATCTCTTTTTACAGCCAGACTGAGTGTACACCATAAAGCTGTACTGCAGATATTGCTAAAAGAACCAGCCATGTCTTTTACAGGTCAGAGTCCACAGTAGAGGCTCAACTTCATTCAGCCACATGTTTTTATCTGTTTTCAAATGGGCTCCTATTATTCTGTGGTACCCTGAGGGGGTAATAATCGTGATCTCTTTGCTGACTCTGAGATGTTGCTGTTCTCTCTAGCAGAATTTCTCACCATGTACCACAGCTTTCTGTTTGCTTCCAAAGTGTTAGGGAAGCTTCCAGGCTTTTAAATTTTGCTGTTGTGTTCACAGAGTTTCAAAAATAGACGAATGACTCTGAGCTGAACTTTTACCTGTTACAGGTGGTCTGTGCTGTGGTTTTGAGGTCCATATCCTGTGGTCCCAGGGTGGCACCAGAGGCAGAGATGTCCCTGCAGAGCCTGTGCAATCCATGCAGAGCATGGTGTGATTTCCTGTGCTCACACATCTCTGCCTGGCTGAAGTGTTTAAGTGTTTAATAACCACAGACATGATGTTCAACCATATACAGACTTGGATTGTGATTCAGCTGCTAAGAGTCCATGGGATCTGTGTGGATGCCACTTGGTTGCTTCTGTGAAGAAAAGCTTCTTCCAGTATTTCCTCTCTGCTTTTCACCACTGCAGCTAAACACAGATTTAGCTAGATTTCCAAGGAGAGGGTAAGAATTTTAAATGAAAATAGCTATAATTCTGTGTGTCAATTGTGGTTCCTTTCAAAGAGTGAATAAAGTGAAGTATAAGGAGTACAGTAGAGATCAGAGGTTTGTAGCAGAGCAATTTACTTATTTTCAGTCAGTCTTGCATTTCACTGGACATATAACTTCCTATAAGTGTGTATTACCCAGTAACAGAAATATTTCTGCCCCGGGGAGGAAATTAGTGGATCTCTTACGCTGAGATTTCAATTCAGGTGGAGTGCCAGAGATGAGCAGGTAATCTAGTTCAGATCTTACTCTTCTGCTATAATGAAATGGTTTGTAAGGTGTTAGAGTGTGTTAAATTAAGTACATTACAGAGGAAACCATGAAACACAGGAAACCTTGTCTATTGCCCTATAGCAGTATGAAAAGTGATTGACTAATTGATGCCTTAAACAGCTGAGAAAGTGGCACAGGGAGAAGGTGACTGTTACAGCACAAACATTGGTACAGGCAAAAAATCATCTGGATGTTGGCACAGAGAGTTTTGTAGGGATTTTATAACAAAGATGAAATGAATTTCTGTGACACTGGAATCAAGAGATGTCCACAAGCCACATGCTCTGAAAGCAGAGAGAAGAATTGCTGTTAGTTGTAAGCAGACTACAAAACTGAAGCAATCTCTGTAAAAAGTGGTTAATACAGTTCTAATTGGAACAAACAAACAAACAAACAAATACCCGCCAAAAAATTAGTGGGATTTCTACTGCATAAAGAGTAAGAGAATGATATGGTCTGGGCACATAGGATGGAAAATTGGCTGGATTCCACTCTTGTGGTCCAGAATTTTTCACTGACTTGCTGCATGGTTTTCCTGTCTGTAAAATGGGCTAGAATTGATGCCTGTCTTCTGAGGGGCTATAGTATCTTACCCTAGCAAATTAATTAGATCCATATGCTTACTGGCAAGCCTGAGTAACTTCTTACTACTACATGTAAGCAACTTATCAGAGATGCAAGTAGGTTGTCCCTTCAAAAATGTGCCTATTCCTTCCTGGGGTCATGGCCAAAATGTTCAGGATCCAATTGATCCATAGCAGAACAAACTTCTAAATTCAGATGCTATAAATAGCAGAATGATGGAAAAGTAAGAGTGTAATTCTGAGAAAATTAAACCCCATAGTTAGAATAATTCCTGTATGCTACTCTTCATTAGCTACACACCGTCATCAGAAGGACCATTTTTTATCTAACACAGGTTGTGATGTATCTGCATTTTGTAAAAGTTATCAGTGTGTTTTCAGCAGGGATGTCCTGAATTTTTTTATTTTCTCAGTCTCCTAGCAATGTAATTCCATTATAAACTGCAGGTATTATGAATAGAAAGTAATTTGTTTGAAGAGCATTTAATAGAATAAATGGTAGAAGTATATTTGTAGTTCATATAACTGCTACTGTGGAAGAAGAGGTAGAGCGAAAAGTGCAATTTTTTTAAAGTATAATTATTTTTTTTTACATATAGGTTATATTTACTTTTTTTAACCACATAGGAGAGTGAAAGCAAGCTTTGCAAAACCACAGACAAGATGTTCAACCATTTATAGACTTGCATTGTCAGCACACTCTGTTTTGCAGTCAATTGTTATTTGTCTCCTACACTTGAAAACAGAGGCTTGGTGTTCTTTCCCCCTCTTTTCTTCCCAATCTGCACAGCTAATTGCACATATTAATACAGTGGTATCTGATTAAAAACGATAGCATGAAATTTAAGAAAAAAGTAAGTGTCTCTAACATGTCAGTAAAATTAAATAACATCTTTCCCCTTGTAGATTTTCTTAAGCTCAGGATTTCCTGTGTTCTTTCAGCAGTGCTTTTAATGGGCTTTGAGCTCATCATGTTATTGCATTGGGGATAATCTCCATATGGTGAAGGTCCTGCCAGCACTACCAGAAGGGCATTGCTATTCCTCAGTAGCTTGGAGATTTTGGACAGAATGGTGGGCAATGAGTTTCAGAAATTATAAACGTAATCAAGTCCCTGTTTCCAAAATGATGAATTTTTTCTCAGTTAAGGGCATTGCTTGCATGTGTATCATCATTGTATCATCATTTTTTAAGCTATTTTCAGAGCATGTACTCTCTTTGTCCAAACGAATCCTCCTGGGGATAATGCATTAAATGAGGGTGAAAATGGGCACCTTCAGTGTGAGTGTGCTGGAATTAAATTCATAGCACATTACCACAATTGTAAAGATATTGCTGAAGAAGTTTTTATCATTTTGTATCTGAGGAGTATTTTAAAAAGTATAATTGAACCAACAACCGTGGCATGATATTAGGAATGTGTGAGAACCAAAGGTCTGATTTCATTCATCCAAAAGGATTCTACCCAAATCCCTGAAGGCCTAATGAATTAATGTCTGCCCAAATCATGTTATAATGAGCCATAAATTATTTATAATGTTTTTTGTGGAGGGGAAAACTCTTTAAACTTCAGGGATTTGTAACCAGTACATAGAAAAATGCTTTTTTAAAAAGATACTTGGAATGGTTACAGTGTTTTCCACATTTATCTTTGGTTTCGATCATTTGTATCATTGGGTCAACTTGTTGATACTAGTGAGATATTCATAACCTGACTATTAAATATCTGTAGCTTGTTCCTAAGTTTTTACTCCTGTGATGGCAAAGGCAGTCCTGGCATGAGCCACAGCTCTTGAAAATACCAGGGAAGTTCCCACTGCTGGTTTTGGGCACTCCTCCTTTCCATGGTGTTTGGTGACACCTCTGAGCAGAGCTGCTGGCTGAACTGAAGTCATCCCTCAGCAGGAAAAGAGGAGAGGCCAGGCTGGCACTGCACACCCAGTGCAGCTGGAGATGCTCAGAGTTAGAGCCCATCGAGTCAGAGGGGCTGCAGAGCTCTCTGCATTCTCTGTCAGCTGGGAGGGAGGTGGCACCTGGGATCCAAAACCCCCCCATTCCAAAGACTTCAAACAAGGCAAGGGAAAAAGAAAAACACCAAAAGAGAGGCATTACAGCCTACTCTGTACTCACACATTCACGTGCTTAATTTTACACTAACAGGCAGCTCCATGCAGGCTGGAAATGGGAGAAGGGCTCACCCTGGCCTCACTGTGCAGTGGGTCCAGGCTGGCCTCCCTAAGCCCAGCCTTGAAAACACTGCACTCTAAATACTCTGTAGTTCTCGGGATAACCCCTAGATTTTAAGGTTTTATTGTCGTTTCATGCTGTTTATTTTAGTCAGTAAAGGTGAACCATATTATGACACTCCACAGGCATATTTTTTCAGCATGTAGAATCTCTCCCTATAATGGTGTACATGAAAATACATTTCTTTGGCAGGCAGTGAAAATCATGCCTAAAAAGAGTACTTCAGAACACCTACTGAACAATCAGAAATCTCCCTTAGACTACTCTTTTTAACGGAGCTGTAATTTTACAATCTATGATATTAAAATGGAGTTTGGAAACTATAGTATTTCTATGTGGAATGTCAGAATGGTAAAAGAAAAATGCTATGCTGAGAACTGAGAATTATCTCAGCTTTCTCAGTTTGGATCCAACTAAATCTATCAAGATAAGTGACAGGTGATTTATACTAACAAGGAATTGTCTGAGAGGAAAAGAGAACTGAAAGAGAATTGAATTGAGATAGACATGAGTGAGGAGAACAAGACACTTGAATTTCTCAGATGTGTCTAAGCATGTCATTGTATAGACAAGAGCTAAGGGAGCAAAAAGAAATCACTGATCAAGCACAGAGGCAACTACCAAACAGAAACCAGAAAAAAAAACCACTATGGAGAAATTAATTTAAATTTTCTGGACAATACTAGATAATGAGGAATGTACCTTAACACCAATTTATTCCACTGACAGCCTTAAAATGTCACCTGTGTATTTACTAAAAGCATTTATCATCATCCTTTTAAATCATAGCTGATAAAACTGCAGCTGAGACACTCTGGCAGCTGGTGCAAGGGGAGCATGGCTTGCAGAGGAGATTGCAGCATGCCCTGCAGAGGGCCCTGCAACATGTCCCTGGTGGTATCTGGCCTCAGGGGAGCCAAGCAGCTCAGCAGCTCTGAGCTCAGTAAAACTCCCTTTCCATATTTCTTGCATCTTTTGTTTCCCTATTTCTGGCATCTCCCTTTCCATATTTCTTTCCCTGTGCTGTTTTTTTGGGGGTGGCAATGCTTGCAGCATGTGCAGTCTGGAGTGCAGTGAACCTTTCTGAGGGAAAAAAGGCCAACCTTTCTGAGGGAAAGGCCAGTATATTTGATTTTTAACTTCTGCTGTTGGAAAAGGAGGTTTTGTTCCAAGAAAGAGCCTGCTGAGCTAACAGTTCAGGCCACAATAAAACACAAGCAGCTTTTGAGGCCTGGCCTGCTGCAAGGCTCAGAGGGGTCCTGCAGGAGGGTGAGAAGCAGAGCAGAGAGGAGCCCGTGGAGGCAGACATGGAGCTGCTGCTCCCTGGGCAGTGAGACAGGGGGCTGTGTCACCCCTGGAGACAATGCCATGGGCTGAGGGGACAGCAGTGCAGGGAGAAGGCCACCAGGCCACCAGGCCACCAGGCCACCCGGCCACTGGCAGTGGGGATGTGCCACTGCCCCCAGAACTGCAGAGGGACAGAGGGACAAGGGAACTGCTGCTCCTTGGATGAACTGCAGGGCTCTCAGCAGCTCAGGGGCTTTAGGCATGTGCTTGTCAACCTGAAATGCATCAGGAAGGGGGATTTAACAGTGAGATTTGCTTAGGTTTTCACAATTCCATTGCATGAAAGGCCATGAATATTCTGCTGGTTGAGAGGTCAAATATGAAAGCTTGTCTCTGGTGCAGCTGCCATTATTCTGCTACACTGTACCTTTCTCTTTTTTGAAGTGAAAAATTCGTTACTTCAGATCAACTCTTCCTTTTTTCCTTCTTTAACATTTTTAAAATAATCTTTGAAATTCTAGAATAAAAAGCTGGGAAGAAGTGTCAGAGCTGAACAGATCCAGTTCCTACACTGTGGTTCCAGCTTGCATAATTAGATCCTCTAAACTTAATTAAATCTTCTTTTAGTGCTGTTCAGACCTGTCTACAGCTTTCCATTTGGTTATATAATAAACCTGTATCATTGTTTAATTCCATCAGCTCTGTTGGTTGGCTGAGCTGAAATCAGGTTGCTTACTTGAACACGCAGGATTTGAGAGAGAGCATTTATTCTCATTTTCTTCACTGCATGCTTTGATGTGTGTAGTGTTCACCTGTGCCTGTCTGTTCATTGTTTCTAAGTAATTATTGCAATTTAAGATCCATTTAATTATAACTTGTTATATTTATTTTATTAGTAAGTCAAAAGAGTATATATTTCTCCAGTCAGTACAATGAATTCTTTTTATGGTAACAAGGGAAATTCTCTTTTCTGTAATGATGGCTACATTCTGGTAATTTATGTAGCCTAATTGGAATATTTCTTGTCGCAGTCTTTAAAAATAACTTTTTGGGTGCATTGCCAGTGCATTCCAGTGCCAGTTACTCATGCAATTTGTCTCATTGATGCCACTCTTCCGTGCCTCTATGAGTATTAAAAATTCTGACTGTCATTGTATAGATCCTGTTAAATGTTAAAGCCATCTGGGAATGTCTCAATCGATTAGCCTTGTGCAAACATTAGATGCAGAACAATAGCTGTGAATTCCATCTTCACCTTATGCTGTGACTACGAATGCTTTAGTCCTTATGGAAACTTTCTGAATTTTTAAAAAAGTTTAAGGTGATTATAAGGAAAGCTGACAGGTTTAGGTCTAGAAGTTGGTTCATTTAACATTCATACTTAGGAAGTCTGTCTAAGAAATAGCAGTAGTATGCTATTTGTACCCTTCTGCATTGCTTACTGTGTCAAGGGTATGTTTTGCAAGTTGAAAAGGAAAGAGAAATCCATTTGCTGCCTGGGTAGTTCCATTTTGTGTTTACATGTAGCTTACAGGGAAGGAAATGTGCTTTTCTTCCCTCTGGAAGAGCTGACTCTCATAACCATTTGCAGGCTGTATGGTATCTGCTGAAGCTGGGAGACAGTAAATACTGCCTATAAAGTGTAGTTTCTATACTGAACTACAATAAATACTCAAGATTCTGATATTTTCCAAGGATTCCAATGCCGAGCAGCTTAAGTGAAGCTCAGCAGGCAGCAGCTCGCTTCACACTCAGTTTCCCAACAGATTGTTTTCTTTTGAGGCTAATTATTTTTTCAGGGTGAGCATCTTCCTAATTCTCACCCAGAGGGGCTGGTGGTGGTGTCTGGGCAGAGCAGCAGCTGCACTCTGCATGGGCAGCTGAGGGACACCACGGGCACAGGGCAGCCTGGAGAGCAGGAGAGGGCTGTGCTTCCCTTGACTGCTTGTCCCACCTCTAAATGGATGTCCCTGAACAAAGGCGTCCTGCATGTGCACAGCTGTGCCATGTTTGGGTTCATGTGGTCATTCCTGATGAACGCATTTGGGGCTTGGTCTGTTAATTTTTGAGGGATCTCACTGAAAGCATTTCTTTGCTCTAGGTGCTCTGTAATCACTGATGACCTTTATCCAGTTTTCCTTCAGACACTGAGGCACATAAATGTCCCTTTAGGGACGATGGGTGTTTTCCCCAGTGCACTGTGATTATCAGTGTGCCACAAAGTCTGCACCAGCAGTGGAAGTGGGAGCCCACTCTGCCCCAGTGTACTCCTTCAGACCCCTGGTGGATCTGCTGCTGGCAGGTCCTTGGGGACAGAGGAGGTTCAGTGGGAGCACAGAGCATTTCCCACAGACTGCCTGTGCCATGGTGTTCCCTCATCTCTGCTGAGCCTGCCTTTGCTTTTACCCAGAACCAAACGGGAGAGGCAAACTGAAAAATTAGGCACTTTTTATAGATTATGCTCCAAGCACACGGAACAAAACCAGGCAGCTTTGAGAGAAACAGAAATATCAAGAGCAGAGAGTTTGTGTCCCTTGACCTGCTGGCTAGAAGACTGACTATTGTATTAACCTTTTCTAGTCTTGTTTCCCCTTCCCCTTTTCCCTTAATTTCAACCAAAAATATAATCCACTTCCAATCACAAACAGTGTGGCAAACCCCCTAAATTACTGCTCCATCTGTGGCTGCCCCTGCTGACCCCTGAGTTGAGAGAGAGAAGGCCCCTGGGGTGAGGGGCTGTGGCTCTTCTGCCTGGAGGCAGTGATGAAGGAGGTTTGCTGCCAGGACAGAAGGGATGTGCCAGCGCCAAACCTGAAATTCCCCTCAAAAACAACAGCATCTGCGGGAGTCATCATGATTTATCTTTCTTAAACGTGGAATGTTGATGCTGTTGTACACTACCAGGACACAAAAACTTTGACTTCAGAAGGCTGAAAATGACTCGTTTATTTTTGGGGTGTGTCTTCTTTATATACTGTTCTACACAGATTAATTTGATTGGTGAAACAAAGACAGACTTCCTTAATTATGTTGGTCAGACCAGAAGGGCATCAAGAAGAAGTCTCTCTTAGGGAAAGAATGTAAACTAAGTTTACAGTTACCAAAACATGTCTCTTGTTTACAGAAAATTCTCTGGGAAAGGAATTTCAGAAACCAAAACATCTCAGGCACGAACCAGGGCTACAGAATGTTGCTTGCCATGACTGCAGCCCTGTTTCATTAAGAAGGGGCCCTAAAGCACCTTACCTGTGTTTGACCTGGCTCTGCCACTGCCTGCGACAAAATTAGAGAATGTAGCTGGAAATGACAGACCCAAATAATCTACAGAGATCAAAAGAGAAGCCCCGATACAACTGCATATTGTTGCTATCAAAACTTTGAATCACAGTGATTCTCACAGAATTGGAATCAGCTTGTAACTTTATTTCCTAGTCTTATCTAATATTGTCTGCTGGAGAAAATACAGGGAAGCTCTGATAACACACACACATGTGTGCATGTAGCTTGAGCAAAGATCAAGGTAACTGCAGAGTCTTTGGCTGGCAATTATTCAAGCCTTAGGACACCATTTTCTTGAAAATACACACAAGGGAGAAATGAAAAATAACCATAATAAATTATTAATTTTAAGGAAATTAATATGCTATCTGCAAAAATAATCACTCTGAAATGCAAATATGACTGGAATAGTTTAGCTGGTTTAGATATGTTATAATTAAAATTATTTATGGAGGTACAGGTTGTCATAAAAGTTAGCTTTGGATACAGAGCTGCTTCTACTTTAATTCTACATAATTTAGGCAAATACAAACTGTGTTATTTCATACAAACATTTTAGGCTCTAATTTTATTTTTATTTTGACCTGAATGCTTTTTCTGTTTATATTTGTAATTCTCAAAGGTATAACTAGTGTTTCATCTGCTATACAAATAGACTATTTGCTTATTGCTGGGAAGGAAGCCTTTAAATATTTAACAAAATATTTATTTATTCTGTTGTGCTTGCAGAAACAGAACAGAAAAAGTTTTGTAAATCAAAATGCTGAATAATGTGTTTTTAAGGAATGTGTGATGAATTACAACTTTTTCTGACATATGTGTCTGTATGTGCTTTGAGTATGGTCTTCCTTTGGACCTCATTTATTTTACAGACTATAGGTAAATCAAGTCACTTTATTATTTTAGTTTTCCCCTTTCTCAACTACTTCATGGTCTTTAATATGCTTGACATTAAAAACTTGCACTTCGAAACCATTCAGGCAATTATCTTTGACAATTTTTAAAAACAAAAATACTTTAAAAAAGCTGAAGATGTTTCTAATAGTTGGAATTGATTGCACTAATAATGTTTTTCTGGTGGGAGATGCCAGTGGGTGACCCAGGGTGGCTCCTGTCATTTCCTGCAGGAACTGTGCCACTGGAAGTAGGTGCAGCCTTCAAATGTTCCACCTTGTGATCCTTGCCTCAACAGAGACAGCAGCAAGACCTTTTTCAGATAAATTAGATATTTTGAAACCTGAGGGTAACCTTTTTTGCATCATTGGTAGATAAAGCAACTACTGTAGGGTGGTAGTTTTATAGATTGTTGTCATCTGTGTAACAAACTAGCTGATGATAATTCATTTGATCAGTATTCTTTGGGAAAAGAGTGTTCACCCATCTTTATTTGTTTGAAATCTGGCTTTTAGGACAGGAGAACTGGTAAATGGTGTTTCAAGTCCTGGGCTTTTCAGTTTCAGACATATCAAAGTAAAAATGCAAATACCACAAAACTGAAGCCAGAAAAGGGAAGTTTTTCACAGCAGTGCTCTCAGAAGTTGATCTTGTGGCAGCTCACCTATAGATCTGTTTAATTTCTTGGCACAGGGCTTGTGAGAGGGTTCTGTGTGGTTGGTGTTTATTTGTTACCACGGAAATCACGGTCACCTAAAGGGCTCCTAGAGCACCTGAAGTGCTTATGGAGTTGGGTGGATTGACAATTAACCTGACTGAAAGCAAAATAAGTATTTCTTTTATTGCATAAGAAAGACTCTGTACGTTTATAAACCTTCAACTTACTACAAGGAACCTTACTGAGTAATTTCTGTGTTAAAATTCTGTGTGCTTTGATTATGATGCTTATCCAAGCCACTGTTTCTCCAGCTGTGGGGTGTCCCACTTCTTGAAGACTACAGAAGAATGCCAAAGGAACTGGAAATGAGCAGAAAAGGCTTTAAAGTGTTCAAAATATTCTACCAACTATCTCGGAGTCTGCAGGCAGATGGAAACAGAGCCAAAAGTGAGGTTGTATTTTCAGTAAGTCTGAGAAATACTGATGGAAGGAATTCTTAAGCAGCTCTTTTCCTCTTTATATTCAGACTGTTAAACAAGGATATTTGAACTTCTTTCTGTGCATGGAAAAACACAAAGGGAACGTGATGGACTTTTCTATTTTAATTTGAAAGACAATAGTATATCAGGGGAACATGTGGGAAAGACATATTATGAAAGTGTGTAATCTATTTTAAGCTAACCTACTGTAGTAAGTGAAAATGAGTGGAAAAATAACCGTGGCAGTCTCTGAACACTTTATCACCAACACTGACTCACATGTTTTGAAATTGCATATTCTGCCTCATCCACATCCTGCCTCCTTCCTTGTCTGTGGCTGTACAGAATGTCTGGGTAATACCTGTTGGTGCAGATAATGGTACTGCCACTTTGACCTTTCAGTAATGTTCCCTTTCAGGCTGTGTTTCTGTGTTGATCCTTTGCAAAAATTCCTTCCTTTGGTATATTTAATACAGGAGATGCCAAATACTTGCCTTTTTGCCTGTGTTTCATTTACCTGGCCTTATTCCATTTTGTTCTTGGAGGTAAATGATTCTGTGAATCACTGGGGGTGCAGGGGAAAAGTGATGTTAATGAAATGCAAAACTTAACCTTCCTTGGCTTTGTTTTAAATTACTGTTTTTCAGTTTAATTACCTTTGCAGCAGACTTCCAGTTAAAATTTTCTCTTATTTTGTGACAATCTCAATAATTACTTTTCTGGATTTGTACTTTGGAATGTTCTGTGTTTGGGTTTCTTTCTCTCACTGCCTCCTTCACAGGTTTCTGGAGCTCTTGGCTCCATCAGTGATAAATTTCTACCTAGGATGGGTTCGTAGCTGTCACTTCTGGCTCATTCATTGTCTTTTGTATTGGGAATAAGGGACACAAAAAGTGAACTTCTTTGGGTGTCTGAGAAGAGAGAAATCTGCAGTTTAGTACAGTTAGCCTTTAAAAAATATGGGGGTGGAGGGGCAGGAGAGAGGGATTACTCTGGAAAGCCTCACAGATTATACATCTGCCCCTGTAATTCAAACTGGGACTTAACACAAAACTAGTGAAGTTGATTGAGTAACTTAATAGTGGCAGAATAATCTCCCTTTTTCAGTGAAATGTGTCTTGGAAACCCTCCCTCACTAACCACCCCCTCCTCTTCAAATGTTTGAATGCTGCTTGCTCTACTTGCCAAATATAAAATTAGACACCTGCATGGTTGTTATGCACAGCTGTATCCATCTGCTGAGCATGCCACTTGCCATTTGCTTTGATTAAGAGCAGGTTAAGAGACTTTAATTAAATGAAGTCCATAATACAGTGAAGCATCCCACCTCTTCAGCCTCTTGCCTTGATTATATGTTTCTCTGCTTGTCTCCTTGATAAAGACAAGGCTCCAGAAGGGATACAATTTAATGATAACAATCGATAATGATTTTTCAGTTTAAATATAGTGCAGGCTGAGGCTGAAGGATTGGCTGGGGTTCTGTGGAGCAGTGGTTCTTTCTGAAAAGTGTGGGATGGGGCTGACAGACCTCATTGGAGAGGCAAATGCTGTTTGCTGGTTCTCCTGCCATCAAGTAACATAATCATATTGTACTGTTCCTATAAAGAGAAGACTTTTCCTGGAACCATGGTTATCTGTGACTAGGATAGGGAATATGTTAGGAATTATTCCATGGAAAAGCATGTAAATCAAGAAAAGATTCCACGGAATTCTGCCATAATAGGCACATTTCCCTTTGGATGCAAGACAGTATTACAGAGTTACAGCTCTAAATGGCTCTTGAGGGCACTGAGAAGTCTGATCCCAAATAAACATTAGAGCACCCAATCAGAACATTCTCCTGAGTCACAAACTTTCTTCCTTCTCATTGCTGTGACTCAGTAGACTTGCATCCTAATGAGAATTACCTATATTGAAGTCAATAGTGAGGAAAGGCATGCAATAATTCCTGTGTACATTTAATACAGATATTCTGGTGTAGCACCTTCATCCTGATAACAGCCACGGTCTGCAGCTCCCACCAATGATACATTTAAACAAAGAAAAACTTATCTCATGTGTGCATATGATTATGAAATCAGAGTAGAACGTAGGGGCATATGGTCTAGCTGGCTGTTAACAGCCTGACTTTTACAAATAAATGGAAAGAGAATGACAAATTAGTGACAATAATCTTCTCATGATTCTGTTTGTTTCCTGGTGGTCATTTCTCTTGAAGGGAAGCCCTGAGGACGTCTCTGGAGTGAAACTGTGGAACTTACATGCAAGTTCCTATTGCTAAACACTTCTGTTATTCAAAAAAATGCAAAATAAATGATTCTGGATTGCACCAGAAAATTGCCGAAAAGTAGTCATGGGTGAAATTAAGCTTCAGTTGTTGTTTTGCTTATTTGGGAAATATTAGGGAACATCTGTAGCTAGAAGGTATGTCCAGAGTAATTTTCTGGCTTTTTCAGTGCTGCTCATCCTGTTTCTAAAGGCAATAAAGTGGAATAAAGAACTTCAGAAGGGCATTTAAACAGAACAGCGCTGAACCTTTGCATTGAGACTGTGCTTGGCAAAAAAGGTACAACATATTGATAGAAAAAACCTTACCAGGATTAGAGAGAAAACCCAGACTTACTTTTCAGTCGAATAGCAATCAGGTTTTGAATTAATGTCATGTTAAGAGAATATGTAGCTTCAGATCTGAAATGCATTTATTTTTACCTCTTTGTCTTACGACATTTACTTTCCAACTTAGCTTGAGTGTCTTCTGAATCTTTTTGCTTCCTGTCCTCACATTTTCATGTACAGGCCTAGCATACATAAGGTACAAGTGGAAGTAGGAAGGAGCAGGTTTAGAAGGAATCCTCCTCTAGAACGCAGGCAATTTGTTGAGACCTCTAGCATTTTTATATCTATTAAAATTTTATCTAACCACATCTTCTGCAGAAGTGTGGGACTGATTTTGGGTGTATGAGAGATTGCTTTGTTCAAATCTTGCAATGAGCAGTATAAAGAATGTCAGAATTTTGTTATAAGCATTACCTATGGAGGTTGTAAATGAGCCTTTCCTAGGTAAATCTTGATATCTTCCTAGAGTTTCAAATTGCAGTAAGGCTGTAATAAATGGTGTCCTTCTGACCTTCTCAGCTTATTGAAATAGTGTTTTTCTGAATGCATAATGTTTTTAACGTTATTGATTGGCATTTGGGAATATGTAGCTTTGTCTCAAGACTCAAAAAAAAAAAAAATCTTATTTCGTGACCAAAAGAAATGAGATGGGGTTCTTCTCACTATTCATTTATGCCTTGAGATACATGCTAAGACAAAGAACAGATAGGTTCATGTGTCCATTCTGAACAACACAAAACAGGATGAGGGCTTTGTTTCACCTCAGGTTTCTATTTTCTTATAAACACAGGGCATATGTGAGTATTCCCAGATCTCATTCTGACCAGAAGTTTTATCTTGGACATGAAAATATTTCTATTCAAGATGACCCAGATTTATGGCCTTGTAAGGGTGTGGTTTCAATAAATCTGCCTTTTCCAGAAGGAAAAGGAAGCATTTTTGCCACAAGGTTCTATGCTGGTGTTGGTAACAATTCAGTTATGCTTGAGAGGAGCCAGAGGAGCTGGGCATGTTCCCACTGCTGAGCTACAAATTCAGCACCACATTCTGTGTTCTGCAGGAACCCCACTGGATACACTCCCAGTACCTGGCTACAGGTTTGGGTTTTTTGGTGCAGCAGGAAGCTTCTCTGCATGATTCCCTGGCTGGAAATATGCAAAAAGGGTCCAAAATCCTGTGGGAGCATTTCAGGCTGCTCTTTGCCAGGTTCTCTGTCACCTTCCTGAGAGGAGAAGCTGATCTCTGAGTGGTCACTCAGCCCCCAGGCTGAGACACTCCTTACACCTATGGTTCCTCTCAGGGAAGACCTTAGATCTTCCACAAGGCAGATGTGGATGGGCATGGTCATTGTTTAGCACTTGTTGCATACTTCAGCTTTCTCAGTAATATAGAGAAAACCTTCCGCTGCCACTGCAAATGGCTACAACTATCAACAAAACCATTTATAAAAAAAAATGACACCAGGGTAGCAATCAAAGTGACAAGTTTTACAAATCTGACCTTTGTAAGCCAGAGAAAACTAGGTGAAAGTCACTTTGCATTCTGAATAATACCCATAAAGAGCAGTGCAGGTACTGCAGGCACTTTAACAGTGTGGGCACAAATGATCTGTGGTGTGATTTAGATGATAAAAAGAAAAGTCTGTCAGTTCTCTCTATCCGGCCCTAAAGCTCTGTAGACTGACCTCAGAACTGAGGTTTAAAAAGAATCTGTAACGTTAGCACCAAATGATGTTGTGATGTTACTGTGTTCTTTAAAGTCACATTGGAAGTTTATAGCACTCTATAGTGATTTCATATTTATTTAGCATCAAAGATTATCAAAATAGAATTCTAGGAAAAACCCAAAGGTTATGTTCTTGCAGTGAGCCAGAGTCTGAATTTGCTGCTTTATCTTACTCCCATCCAGTAGCAAAATCCTGCCTTAGATTTTTGCTGGTTTAAATGCTTTCAGAAACAGCATTAATGATCCAGATTAGGGAGGAAATCAGTCTAGAATTTATCATAAGGTGCCGATAAGAACCTGGCTAGCCAGGACCAGCAAGAACAAGTTAATTAGACTGTGCCCAAGGCTGGGACAGCTGATGATGTGAAACTGCAGGCTGCAGCTGGGAGTTTATGCAATTCATCATCAGTTAACACAGTTGTACTGAGCTGCAGATAGATTCTCTCCGTGGTCCAGAGCTGTGCTTGGACTGACTTGAACCTGGAAGGAGCAGTTCAGTGAAGATGAGCTCCAGAAGGAAATCTTTCATGTTTATCCCAGTCCTTGTACCTCCTATTCTATTTCCCAACTGGTCCTTTCTACCTCAAATCAGCTTTATTTCGATTGATAGCCTACTGTCCAAAAATAACCCATTTACCTGGTTCTCTGCATCCCACTGTGGTTTGCCAAAATTATTTTGAAATTTGATTTTTTCCGACAAGTTTATTAATAGAAAAAAGCAAGCAGACTTAACAGCAAGTATGTCCTCTGGCAAAACAAAAGTGCACATCTTCAGAATAGGAGGGAAAAAAGAGAAAAGGGAAATGTGGGGCAGCAATTGGACTAAAACTGTTATTCCAAGTACTTTTTGCCATAGTACCATGGTTCAGTGAATCATCTGAGGCTCTGTAACCCATCTTCTGCTTATATTCTGAGATCTGATGGTCCATAATTATCTGATATGTACCTCTGGCTTGCTGTGAGCAGTCTTAATTCTGTTTAAAGTGTCAGCTGTCTCTGATAATAAGTTATTATACAGGCCACCACAGAACTGGCATCTCTTGTAAATGGACACAGCAGGAATGCAACAAACATCATCAGTGGTGTCCTGGATGGGAGAGGAGCACAAAATTCAGTGATTTATTTCTCTGTCACACTTTCACCGCCTTCATTCTTTAAAGCTTTTGCCATTCCTGCTCTATCTGGGGAGATGTAGTCCCAGCAACTCTAGGCCAAACTGATGATGTTCACTTGTATCCACTCTAACTATACCGATACAGATTTTTAATTTTTTTTTTATTATTATTATTTTTATTTTTTATTTGAGGAAAGGATAAATAAGGTCTACGTGCTAAAGGATTCAAATCCGGTTGTCCAAGCCCAAATCCCAGCCTGTTCCTAGCCTTCCACTTAGTCTGAGTGCAGAAGAATAGAACTCCTTTCACAGAAACACAACGTGGTTGGCAGCCAAAGTTTCCCATGAGACACTTCTCCAAAGTCAATCCCAATGTCAGCGGGAAGGGGAGAGCAGGGGAAATGGGGCACCAGGAGCTGGGTTTGTGCCCCTGCTGTGACCTGCCCATACTGTGTTCATTCCCAGGAATGAAGGGGGATTCCAACTGTTTGTCACTCCACTGCTGCCAGTTCTTTTCTGTGGAGCTGCCAGAGCTACAGCTTGTGTTGTGAGATGCTGTGTGAAGATTCACTAGAACGAGCACAGAGTCTGTTCATGGCCATTGGCTGCCCATTTTCTCCTTCCTATATCTTGTTCATTCAAGGTTTGCATTGGAAAATATTTGGAGCTGACATAAATAGAGGTGCAGAATTTCAAACTCAGTTATGCTGAGAAAAATGCCATCAGAGTTTTATTTTAATAAACAGATAATGTCAGTTGCCCTCCCCAGTGCAAAGACACGCAGTGTCAATAGAAACAATTACTGTGTTGTAATTTAATTTGAAAGGCTACTGGCAGACAAACAGGCAAGCAGTTTAGCAAGATTGATGTAAATGGTGGATTATTTAGGATAGATATGGATCCAGTCTAAAACCAGGAGGCTGCTTCTGTGTGTCTCACATAAGCATTGAGAAAGACTTGTGTTAGAGAAAGTGACATTTGTTTTTTTAAAATGTCTTTGTTTATAAAGCCTGCTGCTGAACTGAAATAGGACCTGGATCCAAAACTAGTAATAGTAAATTGTTTTCCCAAACTAAATTCAAACCCTGAGTTTTACTAATACCCTATCAAGTTTTGCCCTTAACTTTGCTTTGAGAAGTCTGGTGTAGGAACCCTAATTCCAATAAACACAACAAACTGCTTTAAATAACTTGCCTTAAGGCAAACATACAAAGGTGAAATTTCCTGCAAATCCTGTAGTGCTTTCCCAGTGTTATTCTTTCATTGAACTAGGCAGTAGTTACAGTCTGTAGATATGTGGTCAGCTTTCTTTGAAGCAGTTCAATACAAGTAATTTTGTTCTGAGCCTTAAAGGGCAGTCAAGTTTATGGCACATCATGCAGCCAGCCTTCTTCCTAACAGCAGCCTAATCATAAACCTAATGTTTTAAAAATGAAGCGCTTATGCAGATGACCCAGGTGTAAACACAGAACAGAGAGCGTGCCTTGGATCCCAGAATTTACAGGTTAGCCTCCTAGACTCTGTTTCTGCAGGTCCTGGCAATTATGTGGCATTTGTATTTCTTTTAAACTAATTTGATACAGATCATTTTGGGCAGACTGTGTTCAGGGGAGTGGTGATCTTGGAAGTTTATCCTTGGGTATGTTGAAGTTTGGAGAACTGGGACATAAGTCATGGAAATGCTTGCAAATCTCCTTTGTTTACAACCCTTTGGCAGTCTGGATTCCAGACTTGGTCTTACTTGGTCTGCAGGGCACAGATTAGGCTGGGGCATGGGGATGCAACTATCAGTGTTTCAAAGTGACTTCTTTTCTGCAATCTCTGAGTTTCCCTTTAAAAATGGAGTATAAAGGCTTTTCTCTTGAAGAAATTAGGGTGAATTTGTTGTGAATTGATGGCATGCCATCTTTTCTGCTCCACATACTCCTTCATGTAGTCTCTGTGGTCATGGTTAAAGACATTCCCTGTCCCCCGCCTCTCCCAAATGAAATAGTTATAAGTGATGGAGAGATGTCAGCTAAACCTGAAGGGAGCCTGCTATGGTGGTGTGGAGAGCCACAAACTGCCTTATTTATCCTGGCACAACATTAATCAGCTGTCCTGCACAATCAGTTATGTGTCCCCCTTGTTAACAATTTAATTCTCCTTGTGAAAGGGGGAGGGATGATGGATATTTATAGTTCCCTCTCTGTGACCTCTCACTCAGTGCCACCAAGAGAAGGCAGGAGCTGCCTTCAGCACCAGCAGCACTTCAGGTGTCCAGAATACATTGACTGGAACAGGCTAATGAGGAGCCTCCATGGACTCAATTACTTAATTAATTATATACATAAATAACTTACTTATTGCAAATTTTTCAGCTTCCAGGGCAACCTTTTCTTAATGTGAATATATAGCTGTGCATATATCTGCATTTCCCTCTTCTCTGCTTCCTGAGAAGGAATATTATACTCCTGAAGGAGTATTTAGTCATGCAGCAGGAAAGAGTGGTTTTGGAAAAAAAAAGCCCCACACCTTTCTGAACTACAACTGTGGGTTCAGTTGAACTTTAGGAGGTGGTGATGTTGCAGGCCAGTTCTTAATATGAACAAAGTTATACCTGCTATTCATAGAGGTAAAGGCTTCCACGTGGGATTAGTCAAGCAGAAATGAGTTCATACAAGTGGCAAAACCAGTAAAAAAGAGAGGGAAAAATGGAAACATTCAACCAGACTAGCAGGAGACCTTGGGCATGCATAAAAAAGCAGATCTAAAGGTACATGGAAAAGAGGTGGGTGGCTATAGGAACAGGAGCAGCAGCAGCAGCTGAGGCAGAAATCGGAGCAATGGTGGTAGCTGGGACAGGAGCAGATGCCATAACAGCACCAGCAGTGATATCTCCTCTCACTGCACACCCAAACCACGCATTTAGGGGTGGCTTAATGGACTGTGAGAGAGCAAACAGACCATTTTGGTCCATTGTACAAGTATGTGTGGGGATAAATGGTGCTGTGCAGGGCATGATGGAACAGGAGTTGCTGTGTGTTTTCAGCAGCCCTGGAGCCAGGCCATTCTTGAGCAGCAGCTTCTCAGCAGAGGGGCCTCTTTTCCTCTCTGAAAGAAGCAGCAATTAAGGGTTTTGAAATCAAACCACCACAAAATTTCCAGATTAAATTTTAAGGTTTTTATTCATTAATTGTTAGCTGAGTTTAGTCTTTTTTTTTTTT
>VXBB01010423.1:136889-203114 GCA_013399915.1 Illadopsis cleaveri
TTTTTTTTTTTAATGGGAAAATACTTTGGACACCAAATATGCCTTTCTTAAAGGATGAATACATTCCTTAATACATTTCCTGGACTCCAGGATTCCTCTTCCTTTTCCTTTAAAAAAGTTGCAGTAGTCCCTTAGCTGTCACAGGTACACAGTCTCCCTTTGAATTACCTTGTACTGCAGCAACTTGTAACAGCAGAGAACCATCCTCTTGCCCCCTAGTGTAGCCCAAGCCTTTATCTATGTTTGAAAAATGGTACTTAAACCCTTAATTAAAAATTAGTAACTACAGTTATGTCAGCTGACTTTGCAGTGGGTTTGGATTAGGACTGTGCATGTGCAGAGTAATTAGATTTCCCATCCAGCCCTTAAAAGTGCTCACACATTTTAGAATCTCAATTCGTTGTCTTTATTGGAAATACAGATGTATCCGAGCCTCTTGTTGCCTTTGAGCATAAAAAAGACAAGAGGGTACTCTATGAATAGACTGTGTGAAATATAAGTTGTTTTAAAGAATTTTTTTTTCAGAGGAGCAGGGCCTTGATTGAACAAATTTTGAATCTAAGCAGTGCACTCAGGAGCTGCCAGGCTGCAGCAGCAGAGCCCTTGCTCAGAGCTGTGTGTGGCTGGTTTAACAGTCCATGCATCCTGTTAATCAGACTTGTGGATCTGTGCTGTGGGCTCCTCCCAGAACTTTCTCCCACTGGCCAGTGAGGGTGGCTACAAGTGTCTACCCACAAATATAACCTAAAAATGTCCAAATGATTAATTGCAATAATCAAGAAATTTTTTCCCCATGCGAAGATGTCTGATGGTGCCTTTTTAACCTTGGAGCTAAATTTTAGATCTAAATTCTGATTTCTAGTAAACTTAGGATTAAAATGGAGATGTTGACACAGCAAAATCGCTGCCATAGAGAGAGCTAGTCACACACTTTATTGTAACAGCTCTTGATTGCCTAGCAAAGAAATGCATAATGAATAAACATTATTTTAAAGGGCTTGATAGCACAATGAATTTTTCAGTGGGAGAAACAGAAGACAAAGTATTTAAAAATACATGAGTTTCATATTTGATTATAAGTCAAGAAGCAGCAGAAAGAACCAAGAAAATTGATAGCAATGGCAGCAGGCACCAAGCTCTCAGTCTGGAATTAATGAGGTTATTCATAATAGAGAGGGAGTGACATAGTGATTAGTTAATTACTGTGCAGAAACATACAATTAATGCAGAACTGGAATTAGTATACAATGAATTTAAATGCCACATAATGCAAACAACAAAACTGAGAAAGAAACCTTGATTGTTGCTTGAAGTTGTTGTACCAGGGAAAAGTCTGTTGAAATCAGTAGTTTGGCTATGACCATGTTTCTCTTGTGTGATCTGGTTCCTGCCTGTTGACAGGAATGCTGTGATGGAGAGTGGAGTGTGCACCAATTACAAACTCCTCTGCATGTGGGGGCAAAGGAGATTTTAGGGCCAAGGGGCTGCCCAGGCAGACTGAGAAGAAGCTGGTGTGCATTGTAACAGGGATCTTGTACAACTGTTGATAAAACTGATGGATACTCAGCCTGGCTGGTGATTCAGCTGCCCTGTCACTGCTGCAAGGACAGCTGAGGCAGAGGGGAGGGCTGTCATTGCTGCCCATGGATGCCACAGCAGAAGCACTCTCACGTGGTTCCATGGGTGCAGGGGCTGGTCTGTGGCACATTCAGCACCTTGGAGGAGTGCAGGGGTGAGGGATGGTTTTGCACAGGGCTGTAGGTGTCTGTTCTGTGTGATCTCTGTGCACCATAAAGAACAAGGGCAGCTCCAGGTCAGAAGCAGAGAGTGTTTACCACTCCCTTCTGAGGGAGTGAGGGTTAGAAAAGGTTCAGTTGAATAAGGGAAGGAAACATCTCAAACTACACCCCACCATAACTTAGAGCTGCTCTGGGTCTGCTCTAAGCTATGGCAGTGAAAAAAAGCCTTTTCATTTTCTCTCTTTCTCTCTCTCTATTTATCTCTCTGCCTATCTTCTATATAACAGCACTCCTGGTACATCTGCTGCCCAGCAGCAACCAGCACAGTCCAGGCTGCATGGGAGCTGCAGGGACCGTGCTCCAGCTCCCAGCAAACCTGACAGAAGGCTGCAGAACCTTGCTCTGCAGCATCCTGCAGTTGGCAGAGCATTTCTGCAGCAGTTCAGAGTTTGAAAGTGTACAGGTTTTTAACTTAGATTGCAGAAAACTGAGCTGAGAGCCTTGAAAGATCAAATTTATTCTCTTTTTCCATTTAGCAATGTAAAGAGTGATATTTTAGAAGTAACATCTGATTTCTATCCTAAGTCATTAAAAAGCTGAAGTGGAAAAGTTATTTACAGTAGTTTTGCACATAAAGGTATCCTTGAGGAAATTAGGTGAAAGAGAAAAATTTGAATAGGAGCATTTTGCAGAAGGTGATTTATACATGGTAATGTATAGTTATGATCACCAGTTTATCTCATCCTATATTTGTTATGGTCTAACATGTACTACATTGGTGATAGTTTAGTTCAGCTGCATTTGAAAGTCACTGGCAGTGCATTTTCTGGGGACATAGCTCTCTACCCTTTACCCTATTACTTCAGATGAGTTATAAAGATCTATAAATGAATGACAAAACCTTTATTTTAAAAAAGCATAGTCAAGTATTGTGCCACTTTTATGTCAATACAAAAATATCAGTGGTGTACATTGTTATAGGAATCTAAAAATGTAAATGCTTCTGGACGGAAACAGGAAAACCAATTAGCTGTGATAAATAAAGTCTCTGATTGAAAGAAAGCTTTAGTCTTAAGAAATGGTCAAGACCTAGCAAAAAAAACCAAAACAAACCAAAACAAAAAAACCCCAGAAAACAACCAACCAAACAAAAAAACTTCTAGCACTCTTCTATCATGGGCCCAATTCAACAGAGAACACAAACATTTTAGTTTAGTTTCTCAGAAGGGCTCTGCCAGGCAAGTGAAGCTCTCTGAAAGCCTTTCATTATTGTCCCCAGAAGATGTAAGACAGGCACTAATTTTTTCCAGGTGATTTCTGAAGAAGACCCTTTTCAATAACAGTGTGTGAGCAGGTCCACATTTACTAAGTGCTGAAATCTGACCCAGTATGTTGAGGGCAGAGCTCTCACTAAATTTAATCACCTGGCCCTGGTGATGCTGACTTGTGGCTCCCAGGCTGTGTGTGGCTGCTGAGTGCTGGAGCTTCCTCTCCTCTTCCTTCTTTTCCATAAGCTTTCGTAAAATAAATCTTTTCCAAAAAGATTTCAACAAAAACAATTTCTTCAGAAGTCTCTCCCAGCACAAGTTCTGGTTAAAATTCATGTTATGTCACTCAATCTGCCTTTACCAAATTAGAAGAGAATTCGAGTTTATGCATCCTTATCTCAGGTTTCTTTCTTTTTCTCCTATCCCTCTCTCAGCTGCTGTTCCACTGAGAAATTAACTCAGCCTTTCAGTCAGAGTGAGAGCCAGGCTGGGAATTACAGGAAAACCTCAGTTACGAGGAAAGGTATTAGTTTATAATAAAGTGTTGATCCTTGAGATGTCATTTTCCTGTTTGAATGCAGTAAAATAAACAGCACCAGAAAACCAAGCACTCTATTAGTTTAAATGGTTGGTTTGTTAATAGTTACAGTATTCTAAGCAACAACAAAAAACCTGTCTGTACTTGTAGAAGTTCTTGCAGCAGTATTTTCATGAATTGATCATGCTTTCTCACAGGTATTGGGTGGATATGAACTTTCTGAGTTCTGTGCTGTAGCTGAGGAGGAGAAGGGAAACCTCCTGGCGACTTCCAGGCCCAGGCTTCTCTCCTCACCTATAAAGCAAATTATTTGCATCTCCAAGATGCTCCTGCTCCCAGAGGTAAAGCTGAAGATGGTGCTGCTCGTTGTCACAGCAGCTCTCTCCCCGGCCTTTTCCTGTGTGTGTCACTGATGGAGTCTGTGCAAACCAGGGCTGTTCATCTCCTCCCCCTCTGGGTGCTTTTATTCACATTACAATGCCACCATCAGCCCTTTCTGAGTGTGGGAAGAACTGCTTTTCTGAGATAGGTGCAATTTAAGGTGGAAATGGATTTGATTCAGTGTTTGCAGCCAGAAAAATCGTAAAATCTGGGTCTGTTAAACACACCCATGCAATAATACTGACTTATATAGAGCCTGTGAGTCTTTTTAAATTAATTACTTTCAAGCATGTTGCTCTTGACCATTGGCTCCCAAACACTGATGGCATATTCCCCCTATAGTAAACTATTAACGATAGCAACAAATCTTAAAAGCTGGGAGGTTTTGTTTGATTGGTTTTAATTATTTGCTATTTCCATGGTTGGGTTTCAGTTGAGACTAAAACCCCTAAGAAAGTTAAAGGCCAATTTCAGAGATCTTGAGTCCAACACTGTCACAAGAAGCAAGTGGTATTTCAGGCTGCAAAAGAAACTGTCCTTTACAAAACATGTGACAAAATTTTTTCTTTGGTAACATCATCCTGTGTCACCTTGAAAAACTTCCTGGGCTCCATTCTGAGGAAAAAAAAAATTTTATCCTAATGGCAAACGAAAAGTAAATTGCTGCAGAGCAGTGAGTAGAGAAGGCTTCTGCTGCAGTCTAACAAGAAAGGCATTATTTTACATCACCTCAGAAGCCTTTTTTGGTACAGCAAAGACCTGCCTCATAAATACGAAATGGTCTGAAGGGTCTGAAACTTTTCACACCACAAAATGCATTATGCAGCTCCATCAAACAGAAGTAAAGGCTGTGCCTTTTCCCACCTTGTACGGGTGGGGATAGAAGCTGGAGTTTAGGAAGGAATATTTTCTTCTCTCTGTTGTGAAGATTTAACTCTTTCTGGAAATGGGAAATCTGCAGGTAGATTTGGAAAGGTTCAACATATTAAATGTTCTTAATGCAACAGGCACTGGATATGTATTTGACTGGGTAGGCAACAAAACTTCAGTTACTGAGGCAGTGGAAATTTGATTTAGGGGCATTAACAGGCAGTGGTCATTATCCCTGTCAGAAAACCAGCCCCTTGCTGGCACTCACTGTTACTGGTATTTTGATTGCAAGCATGAAGGGCACTTCTTTATAATCCTTTGTCTACTAGTTTCATCTTGGAGTCTGCATTCTCAAATTAAACTCAAACAACCAAAACCAACAAACACACACTAAAAAGCCAAACAGCAGTTCCCTCTTTTTTTTTTTTTTTCCCAGAATATTAAACACTAGCAAAGCCTTCACCTTGCCCCAGGGTGGATGGCAAATGCTACTAAAGCTTCATAAAAACCTCAGAGAGCCCAGCGTGGTATTTCTTCTGTGTTTTGCCAGACTGAGTCTGAAAGTCCTGTGTTGAATTCCCTGAGTTGTGGGATCACAAAAACATCATAAAGAGATGCCTGGCAATGCACAGCCTCACCAGGCAGTGACAGAGCAGCACGTCAGGGCTGCCCCTGCTGTACCCCCACTGCCATCCTCACGCCAGGGATGAACCCACCAAAGGAGGAAAGGGCCCTGTGCATCAGGCATAAGTCCTGCCTCACCTGAAGGATTTTCTGCTGTTAAACAGAGCAAAAGTACAACAAAATCATCCCTGTGAATAAGCAGTTCGGAAAGTTTTACATACACGTAACTTCAAGTTATTCAAATAACTTCGAGATGTAGGAAAGTTCTCAGTAGAGGGCTATGCATAGAAATGAGTTTTTGTAACATATATAAATGTATTTAATGTATAAATATATTAAATATATATATAAATATATAAATAAATAGGTGCAGCTACAGTGCAGCTCTACAAAAATGGGGGATTTTTGGAAAAAACTGGGTTTGTTTAACATACAGAAAAGAAATTAAGGTGGTGACATGCTGAGAAATACTAAATGACATTTACGCCAGAGGCTTACCCTGCAGAGCCCTGTACTGTTTTTGAAAATGTGTTCAAGGCTTTTTTCCTTTTATTTCCCTCCATTTTCCTCCATTTCTAAATGCATCTATTGTATCCATTGGTTTTGGAGCACCCAAAAACTGAGCATGTGGGTACCAGGTCTGGCAGCAATCAGATATCATACCCTGACATTCATTTTCCCACATGTTCTATTTTATTTTACAATGCCAGAGGAACACAGAACAAGTTTTCTATCAGCTGTAATTTTTCTCTCTCCTTGCTGTGTGAGGGTTGTGTACCTCTCAGGGTATTTTAAAACACCTTCAACATTTTTTTCTGGATAATTCTATTTCAGAATGCCTGTTCACATTCTCTCCACAAGTTTCTCTTAATATCTGATATTTTTCAAAGCTTGGAAAACACCATTACACAGTAAAAGCAGCTGACACATTTGATTTCTCTCTCTCCATCTCCCAGCAGTGGAGGTAGCATTTGTCATCTGGGCAGAGCAGCTGTTACAAAGCTTTAAGGTGAATTGTCCGTGTTCCCAGCCCTTCAGAAAGGCATTTTTGTAAACCTTTTCCTTCAATTGTTCATTGCAGAGTCCTGTCTCAAGCTCTGTCTCTCCAGACATGCTGAACTGATCAGAGGGACACTTGGTGACTTGTAGGAGTGGAGCCTGCTCTGGCCACTGCTGCCAAACAGGGCTTTTCCTCTGATTTCCAGAGGCTGCTGCTCCCATCTCTGCACTGAGCTGCAGCTCACTTTCTCCCAGCAAAAAGCTTCTGCATTTGCTGTATTTAGGAGGATGATTTTTAACCTAGATTATCTCCTCCACCCTAAAAAACTTTGTGAGAAATTTTTTCTGGTGTTTCTGGTTTCCATTGATGCCACTGACTCCCAGGTGTTTGTATCTGCTGCTGGCAGAGTCAAAGCCTCATCTTCTGCAGTCTCAAACAAGATTTTTTTTTTCCTTGTGTTTTGGGGTGAATAGGAAGGTGTGGTCCTGTGCTTTTGGCTCCAGTATTCTTTTATTGCTCCTGGCCACCTGTGCACTGAGGCATGGCTTTGTATTAAGAGCTGGATTAAAATGCAGTGCTCTTTTCTTGGTTTTGATATTGTTTCACTCTCTTTTGCCTTCTTTATTCCTGCCTTTTTTTGATTTCCAGACTACTGAACTGTATTTCTTGTGTAGTACCAGATTTTCGTGTTTCTTTCTCTCACCAAGAGCACTTTAATTTCACTTTCAGTGAGATTGAATTATAAAATAGGTGATGCTTTGTTATGCTACAGATGCTACTGTATGGTGGATATTTTTAACATCTGAACTTAAAAATTCAACAATATGCCCTGAAATTATTTTCAATTCTCTTGAAATTAAAAACTCTTCATTTGGCTAAGTCAGATCGGACCCATGAGCAGCTCTGCAAGATGAACTCTCATGAAAATGCAGTGTCATTATCAGGAAATTCCAAAACTGACACCACTCTCAAGCAAGTGAGCAGCATCATGGTAGAGCCAAGTGCTGATCACACGGAATCAGTTTTCTCATTTCAGTTACTTTTCAGATCAGGACCAGCTATCACATTAGCATTCATCTATAGTGTCATTTTTCTTTGCTCTTTTGTTGTCCTTCTGCTGATTTTCCAACTTTAGAGCGGCTAGAGCAGGGGTACTGATTTGCACCTGTTCAGAGACTACAGAAAAGTGAGGGAATGAGGGAGGGTCTCTCAGGAGCTTTGACTTCTCCACAGCCCACGGGAAGTGTCTGGGTTACTGTGGAGGCAAATAAATTCTTGTGTGCAAGCAATGGCCATCAATGACAGACTCCATGCAGATTAAGCAATAAAAAGTTGTGGTAAAATAAAAAGTCACAATGATGAAAGTCCTTGAGACTGCCAATTTCCACAGCAAAAAGTAATGCAAATTTATGCAGCAATGCCATTAGTTCAAGCCTTGGTTCTAGAGCCAACATGGAAAGGTTTGTGCAGGTTTGGGATAATTTGGTAGGAAGGAGAATCATTTCAGATCCCCAGGCTGCACTCAGGGTCCATCCTCTGCTCCCCAAACTCATGGACAGGATGATGGCATGGCCTGGAGGCCTCTCCTGGACATCCCATTTCCTCACAGAAATGGTTCTCTGCTGCAAGCTTTGCCACAGAAAGTTTCCCCTCCAGCTTTATGGCACGGATTTTGTCCCTCAAAGTGCTCAGAGCTCAAGTGAAAATGAAAGCAAGGAGCAGCAGGAGGTGCTTTTGGGAGTTTCCAGGTACGTGCTTATCTGCCTGGACAGGCATCCCCTGGCTCTCCCAACACACTGAGCAAAGGGCTGGGCAGGTAAAGCAATCAGAGTGATCTGAATCCCACTGAGCTTCTCCTTTATCCAAAACTGTCACCCAACCACTAGCCTTAACTGACTGGTGACTGCTAAAATATCTATAAACTTTACAGGCTGGTGGCACAGTGAGGTTTCCTGACTCCTCTGCATAACCCAGCATCTCTGCAGCACATAAAAAGCCTCTGTGAGCCCTCACAAAGGGCCAGTGCCCCAGCTGAGGCCCATTGACTTTGCTGGAGCTTTGCCAGCCTCCACCAGCCGAGAACCTTCTTTCTTGTATTTTCTAAAGAAACTATTGGGAAAACACTTTTGAGATCCAATGAACAAAGTTCAGTCAATAAAAAGTGAGAAAAAAACCCCCATCATGTGCAGCAATTGAACGAAGGAAACTGAATTCAGAGGTGGCTGTCTGGTGCTGGCTGATGCATTTTTCTATCTGATATTACTGATTAGGCAAAAGGGAAGCATTTCCCAAAAATGCATAAGGTTTTATCAGAATGCTGGGGGAAATTATTGGAACCTTATGTGTCAAATATTTGATTTTGATTGTTATTCAATGAAGATTGCAAAATTCTTCTGGACACAAAGCAGTTTGATCGTCCTTAAAGAAAATATTTCTGGAATCTGATTTTGCTGTAGATTGTGACATTTTAACTTGCTACTCTAATCTGACATAAAAACAAATGCCAAAATTCCCAATAAAAAGGTGATTTAACACATTTTTAATAAGAGCTGTTTTACTGAGAATTATTGCCTTTGAGAGCTGTAAGTGTAACAGACACCCTTATTTAAGCAGGGGTGTGCATTGCAAGTGAAATCCTCACAATTCCTTAATAGAAAATGATAAAATATTAAATAATAGCACAGCGTTTGAAGACAATGTGTCATTTTCATCTGCCTGTGCTTGACCATGAGGAGTTTCACGAGGTCTCAGTCTAAGTGCAGAATACAGATACCTGCTGGCCTCTAGGACAGTTTAATGGCGTTAACATATCTGGCTTTTCTTAACAAACTTCTAGATGAAATTTAAAAATGCAATAGGTACCACAGAGTCAGGAGCAAGAGGATGTCTAGGTCTGCTAAGAGCTGGGACAGAAAGAGGGATTGTTTGCTAGAGAATCTTCTACTGGCAACAGTAATGAGGGTTGTTATTTGGAGTATTCAGCACTTGAGTTTCTGGTATTCTCGTGCTGCCTCCCCACAGATTATTTTTCCTGTTGGTAAACAGTTGAGGGAGGAGATAATGCACTACCTCTGCAAAATTATCGATGCTAGAAATCAGATCCATTCTCTGAGATGGGCTCTGCTGGTAAGGCAGGTATATTTAGAGATCTTATAGTGGGCAGGATGAGTTGGCTTTTTGTCTTTGAATAATGTAAACCATTTGTCTTCTTTTCTGCCTCTGGAGACAATATTTTCTGTAACTTAAAAAAGGCAATAAAAATACTTATCTGAGAAGCACTCTGCACTTGGAAGTGTGTGAAGTTCTCCTTGTACCACAGCTTCTTTGGAGTCGTGCCCTAAAAACTGCAGGAATGGGCTTTCCATTAAGAATAAAGATAAGTCCAAAGTGCACTTTCATGACCCAATTTGGGGATTTATTCCTCTCTTCTGTATTGATAAAAAGTCTCTCCTGTTTCAAATGAAATATATTTGTATTCACAGTGGTGTTTCTGAGCTCCCAACCCATACGGATATTTGCATGCCGAAGTGGAGCTCCTCTTGTTCAAATTCCCCTCATTTCACATATTTTTTAGTTGTAAGAGGTAAAAGATTTTTTTAGATCAGAAGATCATTATTGAGAGAAAGGAGCTTGATATTTTCCCTCTTGTTTGCTACCTGCAGGGTGGTGGGAGGATGAAGGTTAATCTCTAGCCACTCTACTTCCTTTCAGAGAGGGCAAAGTCACAGAAACATCATTTGTGTTTGTAAACCCAACTGGAAAAAGTAGGTGAAGCATCAGATTCCTTCACTTACTGAAATTTTCCTGATTAGTTTTAGTTTTGTGCCTTTTCATTCAGGAGCACCTGACTGTGCATGGCTTGATGTGCAAAGGGCATGGAGTGCCACACCTGCACGGGCAGATCCACTGTGGTGCCACTGACGCTGAGTTTGTCCCTGTTCTGTGCTGTTGGTGTTCATCCTAAGGGGTGTTTGCGAAGCTGCTTCTTTCTCTGAGCAGCACAAACACCACAGAAAAGCTGTGGGTTTGGTTTTTTTTTCTGATAACATCTCAGTGAGCTCTGCTGTTCTGGAGCCCTACATGTGCTGTTGGCATTCCAGACCTGCAGCTTGGACTGTTCAGGCAGGGGTTTCTGAAAACACGTGGGTCAGCGTCATCTTTGTCACCTGTGCTTAGGACAGGAGGGATGTTACTCATTTTGTTGTGCTTTCTGTGTCTGCTTATAGCAACTGCAAGAAATTGTGGACTTCAGTAATCCCTTTCCTTTGTCAAAATCCACTAATCCTAATCAGTTACAGACATGATTTCACAACCCAGAATGTCAGAGTATTCCAAAATTACACTGCACAGCTCTTTTTGGGTCTCAAAGCCCATCATAACTTGGGGAAATATGACTACCTCTATATAAATACATATTTTCTTTTTATATTTATTAATTTATGGAGCTGGTTTTATATGTATGTATCTGTAGTGATTATGCAAGGAATATAACTCCCAAATGCTTCTTTCTTTCTTTTTTTTTTTTAGGTTTAGAAGGATGAGTCAGAATTTCCTGAAAAGTAAAAATAGGCCATAAAGTCTATACTCATTCAGAATATTAAGACATTTGAGGAATATGAAAGAACTGAAGATTTGCCTTGTGTACCTCTCTCTAAAACTCCCTGATAGATACGATTCTAGTTTAAAAAAAAAATATTGGTGACCCATATTTGCCTCAAATGCCTGCACTTAGATTCCACTGATGCCCTCTCTCACTCAATTAATGAACTCTTTAGGGATTGTACAAAAATCACACCCAGTAGTCCTCTGCTTCTGATGCCCTGTGCACATCCTAATCCCAGGGCTGGCCCAGCTGGCCACATTTAGCCCTGAACAAAAGCAAGCAGAACCCATCAGGTCAAGGATTAATTCCCAAAGGCTTCCTGCCTTCCAGCAGCCATCGAGTTCCTCTGTCACCCTCACACCTTAAACTCAGCCCTAAGTTAGGTTTGCAAACAACACTGAGACTTCTACTGCTCCTTGAAAAATTGCTTCCAGTTGGGTCAAATGCACTCTTTTGTTCCCCAGAACAAACACATTTGTTTTTTAGTGATCCACTCCACTGAACTCAGCACAGCTGACCCCCCACGTTCGCAGGGAGAACTGTGCTCATTTTTCAGCCACCCAGGAGACACTTCTGGTTCTCCTGCAGGCTGTGCTGGGTTTGTCTGTGGGGTAATGTGCATTTCCAGCAGTGAGTGTGTTGGAGGAACCCTGCAGCTCCTTGCCTTGCGCTGAGCAACCCTTCAGGGAGAGGGGACAGCTCCTGTGTAGCTGCAGGGACAGCCTGAAGATCCTTTTGCAGTGGCTCTGAGGTTTTGTCCCTAGAGCACTAATTCTGAACCGGTGAAAGTCCCAAGGAGTTGTTAAAGACTCCTGTTGGTTTTGGGGTATCAAACTGCCTTCCACAAAACATACACTGGTTTGCAAATGCCAGTAAAATCCCAGTTAGGCCTATATATCTGTGCAGGAGAAGCAGTGAAACCTCAGTAGCACTAGATTTTACAAATGTTATAGCTGTACCTCTCCGTGCCATTTAGTTTTTCCTTGGGTTTGGGGTTTTTTTACCCCTTGTCTGGTTTTTACTGTCACCTGATTTGATTTTGTGTCTCTTTTATAGCACACATGAGCTACCTTTGTCAATTAATCGTTGTATAAAATATTAAGGGAAAAAACTCCTGTAATACAAGAAGGTGGATACAGGAACAGACTATTATAAGAAAAGAGTGATGTGAGAACAGGGCTGCCTTTTTGAGTTAAATAAGATCTCCTTATTTCTGTGAACTTATAATGCAGTCAGGGTAAATATTAGTTTTATAACTGATTGACATACAGATGAGGCTTTCCACAGTGCTTTGTCTCAGCCAGCAACAGCAGCAGAACATTCCCCAGGCATTCAGGCTGTTTTGTGTAGCAGGGACTTTACAAGAGAGCTCTCTGGTGAGAAGCTTGCCCTATTCCTGGGTCTCTTTTCACAGCAAATGTGACCCATTCATTACTGCAAATGGCTCTGGGAGGGCTGTGTGCTCCAGGGAGTAAAGAGTAGGACTTGGGCAACAAACTGCTGAATGCAGATTTCTGAGCTGATTTGTTCTGTAGGTCATTGTTCATGGGGAGCAGTTAACTAGGATTTTATTTTGGCTTTGTAAAAAACCAACCAAACAAACCTGTGTTTTAAACTTTTTTTTTTTTTTTAATGTCAAGACAGTTATCTCAGTCTGCCTTCATTTTTCTTCTCTTGTACTCCAGTTTTGTCCTTGACTCTTCCTTCAACTTGGGAACTGTTACAAGATTTTGAGTAGTCCTGTATTTTGTATCCAGTAAGGCCTATCCATCTTTTGCTTTATTTTCTGCCAGCAAATGCTCTTTTTCTAACGGCTTTTGTGGCTAAGTGCAAACTATTAACAAAGCAGTTCTAATATGAGCAGAGATTTCTGCTGATCTTACAAACCACAACCAGCATGGGCTTCAAACGAGAACCTGAGAGGTCTCTTTTGAGACTTGTTACTTTAGATGCTGCTTGCTGCTTAGGTCAGTCATGAAGAAGCCCTCAGCAAAGACCTTTGGATGTTGAGGTTTTATGATAATCTGTTATCATGGGAGGATGAATGGCATGGGACAAAAAGGTCCACGTGGACGCTGCTGCACAATTTCAGTGTGAAAATCTGGCCTCTCCTAGTTAGCTCTGGGCTGTTCCTTACTGCAACTTCCACTGTCCATCAGGGCTCTCCAGGGGCATTATTAAAGAGGTGGAGGAGCTGGAGCTGTTTCTCCTGGCAGAGTAAATCAATTCCCATGACTTATGTCACAAAAACCCATTTCAAATGTGAAACTCCTATGAAATACTCTTGGCAGCCTCAGTGTATGTTAAAGTGTTTGACTCCAGGTGAGTCCAAGGGGTGTATGTGTATGCTCTCTGGGAAATAACCTCTGCTTTTGAAATGCACATTATGTGTCAAAAATAAGTTGGGTGGTACAGAGCAGTGTGGTATGAAGTGGTTTGAAACTGTTGACTTAAGTGCTTCTCATAGGAATTCAGGGGACTACAACCATCCCCCCAAAAGCTATGCTTTCATAATCAAATAAATGCATTTAGGTAGTCAAATTAAACCAATTGCAATATTTATTGAAAGAAATAAAAATAGAGTAAAAAGAAGGCAGCACTTTTGGTTTGCTTTGCTATTAAGCAGACTGTCTGACCTCTGGCTGACAGAAAGAAAAAAACTAAGGCAATTTCCCTGCAAAAGAACTTATTTCATTCAAAAGTGATGAAATGTCATTGCTGGGAAAATGCAGAAGAGATTGCACAGGACAGCCTGGGGATGGCTTGTGTAGGGCAGTGGTCTCAGGTGGCTCTCTCCATTTTCCAGCATCACAGCAGTGCTCATGGAGGGGAGCAGGAATCTTGAGTCCGTGTCAGCCACAGATACAACTGCATCTGACAGACAAGGCTCTTTCTGCAGTCCTGCAGCAAGTCAGGGCCCTTTTAAAATTCCTGGGCTGATTTGGGACTGCTCAGTGCCCACCACTCAGTAGACTGGCTGCTTATTAAGTTCAGCTGCAGACATGCTTTGATTGAAATCTGTCAGCACTGAGTTGTGAGCTGCCCGAGTGTGTGGCTGACACAGACCATCTCACATTAATCAGTTTTTTGGCGAGGGCACTGATCCCTCTGCCTTAGCAGATCACCCAAGGGGACCAGGCCATTCCTCACAACTGCTGCAAACCCTCTGGCTCTGTCCAAGGCTTCAGCCCCTGTAAACACTCAGCCTGTGGCCTCTCTGCTCTCTCTTCTGAGGACAGCAAAATGCAATAGCTGCCTCTCTCCTTTCGTGCTCCTGTGTGGGCACTGATCATTACTGCTCTGGCTTTTCTGGGCCCGTGTTTAATGTCTCATTGCAGCTTTTGTGCTGCACAAGTGGAGTTGTTTCAGGCAATTGATGCGGGAATGCCAGAGCAAGCTTTTGTACATGGCTCTCTAGGCTGCCTGTCTGCTACCCAGGATAAATTTGTAATCAGGTTATTTGTGTCAGAGCTGAATCTTGGCCTCTCTTGAGATAGATTGTCCCAGTCTGTTTCCCTTGAATGTGAATTTAGGTTGTTCTAGGCTCAGTTCTTGTGCTGAAGTTTAAACAAAGTAGAGGATGCCACCAGCACACAGGATTCTGCTCCTCTAGCCTGGGAAATGCTTCTGGTGGGAGGAACCAGGGGAGAGCTGGTGATCAGACATGAAGGGCAGCTGCCACCCTGTCTTCTTTGCCACTTTTTAGATTAAATACAAAGATTCTTCACAGATTCACCACCTGACCTATGAACTGACTCTACTGAATAAGGCAATTCTTATTTCTCACAAAGCCAATATACAGCATTTGCAGATGTTGTGAGAGTTCAAGCAAACTACAACTGAGATGGGAAAGGGCTTCCTTTCCAGTACTTTTCAGGATTAGAACTGAACTTTTACCACTGACACAGATTTAGATGGTTGGCTTTGGGTGTCTCCCACTAAATTTCCTGTGATACTGCAATCTTCTTCTTTTGCAGCTCTTTACTTCTGCATGTCTCTGGTCACCACTTCATTTGTTCTCTGCAGTTTGAAAGAGCAGAGACCATACCATCACCCAAGGAAGTTCTAGCATCATTACAAAGGATGAGAAAAGACAGTTACAAAACTTTATTAGAAAACTATTATATCCAGTACCCTTCTGCTTCACAATGAGAATCTGAGGCTTGGAGAATCTTCTTTTGCTTGCTCTGATTATTGGCTTAATTATAGTTATTTAAGCAATCTCAGAAAAAGATGCAGACCTATAAAAATTGACAGGAGACAGTGGAATTGCATCAATATAAATCTGAATCAGTTTTGAATGGACAAGAAATTTTTGCAGTAGTTAAGAAACTAAGTTCTTCATTCATTATTAAATCCAGCTGTGCCATATAAAGAAACAGATTGATGGCACCTAACCAGTAAAATAAACACCCATTTTTCATGGCAGTTGTGGTTGATGCACCATGAAATCTTCTAATAGTGCAGATCTAAAGGCACAGAACCATAAATTGTTCTATTGACACGTCTAGTAGCGGTTTTACAGATGCACTTAAACTGCCGCAAGTAAAATTTTAATTGCCTAATTTTGTGGAAATTATGGACCCACATCCAGACATCTACATCTGCAGTATGGTATTTGGAAAAAAAAGAACTCATAATTCATGTGTAAGATTGAGAGCAGTGTGAATTTGAGTGCACTGCAGATCCTAAGTCAACAAAATTACAAATCATTGAAATTCTTGGGAGTGAAGGCTGGGGAGCCTGGAGAAAAGATTTCTGAGGGAGTGGCTGGGGAATTACAGTTTGATCTTCCTTGCTTTGCTTGAAGTTCTTTGCATCCATGGTCATGCCTTTAGGCACTGATGGTATATGTCTCCTGCCAAAATTGATCAGAGGTAGAGGGAACCTCCTCCCAGATGGATATCTAGAAACTCATTTCCCTGGCCTGTAAGAGGATTTTACAAAGCAATTGTTCTGTGGACTTGTGTAATAGTGATTTCCAATAATTCATAATCCATTGTACATGGAAATCAACTGCTTCACTTCAGACAGTTAATTAAGGTTGCAAACAAACACTCACCCTTTTAGATGGCTTTGTTTTCTTTTCCTTCCTCCTCTTGTTCCCACCGAGTCCTTTTGATTTATGCTACCACATTTCAAAGGCCTTGCCACAGTTAGCAGCTTTGTGCAGTCCCCTTGTGTGGGGCTCCTCTGAACCCATGTGGACACTCAAAGGTCACGTTGGGAATGTTTTCCCCAACACTTAGACCTAAATGTTTTCATTTTCTAAGGCGTCCACTAGAACAGCTTTTCCTTGGAGGAGTCTCTGGTTATTTGTGCTTGAAGCAAAAGTTAGTGAAAAGTCTATTGACCCTTTAAGACACCAATATTCTGCTATTTGCTTGTTGTTCTTTACTTGATAAATTACTAATTTAGGGTGAAATCATACTCTTTAGTGGCTCCCTGTTCATAAATCACAATCTGACATTTTTTCTCTAGGGGAAGATTGCTGTTTGCAGTATGCTCTGCCACCAGAACAGATGACAATATTAGTTTATCAGCAGAAACCTATATTTTAAAAATAAATCTTGATACAATAAATTCCCAGCTCCCTGTGTTGCTGCTTGAATGTTTTTATTGCCGGATTGTCTCTGTGATCTTGAGCTCAAAAGCCTTTGTAGGGAAAGCAGAGAAAACCAAAATGGAATTTATGATCAAATGGACAGAAAGGGGAAATCAGTGTTTCAATTTGACAGTAGTTTGACAGCCTACACAGGTATTATAACAGATTACTCATGCTGATGAGAAGTCACACACCATTTTCAATGAAGCAGCATTTAATCAGCAATAAGATCTTACTAAAACTGGAATCCAGCATTTTCAAGAATCTATGAAGCTTTCCTTGCTTTATCTAGCCACAAAATTTAAGGCTAGATTTTTTTTTTATTTTTTTTTTTTTTTCTTTTTTTTTTTTTTTCTTTTTTTTTGTGTGTATGTGTTTTAAGCCCTTGACTGTTCCAGAACTGGAAGTTTATATTGTATATTGGTGTCAGGCCTTTCTAAGGAGCACATAAGGCTCTCTGAATTAGCCTAAGGTCCCTACACACATAACCTGCAGTTTCTCTTTGCAGGAAGAGTGAGACAAGGAAACTGTAGGGTTTTTCCTCTCTCTCGTAGATGATAAAAAAGGCAATCATTTCAAGCCCTTTTGCTTGTCCCCAGGATGCCCAGCCTGGGGTTGCTGCTGCTGAGACAAGGACCAGCACTCCAGCCTGGGTTCTTGCTGGAAACACACCCGTGGGTGGGGCAGGGGAAGAAGTTTCTTTCCCTGCTCCCCTGGGCAATTGCTCTCTCTGCCCAGGCTGGGTTTGTCTCTCCTCCCCTTGGCTCTGCTGAGGGGAGCTGGGTGATGGCTCAGCCTGCCCAGCTAAGGTGGGAGCTGTCCCTGGCAGCATCAGGTGCATTCCAGGAGAGAGGAATGATGCCCTGTGTCTGCTCCATGCTCCCACACAGCCCTGGGCTCCCACGGGGCACCAGTGCAAGCACAGGGAGGCCTGGGATGACCCCCTGAGTGTGCTGTGGGGCCTTGCCTCCTGTTTCTCCAGGGTGAGACAGGAGCAGTGTGAGAAGCAGCACTCTGGGGTTCATTTTGAGCAGGGCATGTTCTTCATTCTCCTTTTCTCAACGCTTTGGAAAAGAATGACTAAAAAGCAGGAGGGAGGGAGGGAGGAGGGCAGGAGAGGATGCTCAAACTCAGTTCTGCTCCTGGCACCACCTACATCTGTGTCCATTCCTACTCTTGCTGCCCTTTCCCTGTCTGCCCACCAGTGTCAGAGCTCACACATCCCTCCTCTTGTATGCAAACATGTCTTCTGTGTGCCCATCAGCTTTGGGGACACATGGCCCAGGCTCCTCACGTTCCCTGTGCTCCTGGCCTGGGACTGGCAGGGACTCAGCAGCCCCAGGCTCCTCAGCCATGCTAAACACATTTTAAAAAGCAAACCCCACCGGTTCTTTTGTATTCCAGTAGAGTGCTGCTGGTATAAGAACACTGTTCCCATGGGTCTGGAAATGTCTTTACATCCTTAATGTGTCTCCACTTCAGAGAAAACAGGCATGTGCAATTAATTCTTAAATGTATGCTACTTGAGCTTATTTGAAATTGTGTGTGTATATGTGCAAGGCAATTAATTCCCATTCTTCAGAAGTGAGAGAGTGAAGGAGGTTTTTTCCCTTTTTCCTTTTTTGCAGTGGCAGGGTAAGGATTCAAACTTAAAGGTTGTTTTTTGTTCTCCGAGTTCTGTGCTGTCACTTCCAGCACACACTGCTTGGGAAAGTATAGTCCTCATACAGGGGAACCTCAAGTAATAAAAAGTGGATGATCAAGAAAGCTGTGTTTTAATGATTATCAGTATGCAGCACAAATCAAGGAAAATTTAACAGCAATCTCTGATTTTGTCCTTAATGAATTTAGGATAATTCATTTATTTCTGGGAGAGCAATGGTCTTTCTGAAGGATGCTGTCATGATAAGAGCAATAAGAAATGGTTGTCTGTTGGAGCTAAGGCTCGTTCTCCAGTGCAAGTTGCCTCCTGAAATTAGTTTGTAGTGTACTTAATGTACACTGGGTTTGGCACTCTCTATGGTGCCTCTTTAAAATGTTCCTCAGGGTAAGAACTTAAGTGCATAGCTTCAGGGTTTGCAAATTTTGTTCACTATCTAGAACCCTCTCCAGTGTTCAAGCAGGCAGGGGTATGACCTCTGTTAAAAGGCAGAAGATGAGAAGGAAGACCAAGTGACAGACTCTTAGTGCAGTATCTTTAACTTCGCTTCCAAAAATAATTTTAGCTCCTCAGAAACAAGGTTAATGCACACAGGCAGTTCGATACAACTGCTGCTCTTTTCCATTCATGATGTAACTCATAAAAATGTCTTGCACCATTTATGTGGAGTCTGTTGTACTTGACATAAAAAGGTGGAAAGAAGTGGTTTCATGGAGACTGCAGCATGGTCCTCTGGGAGTCATGAAACTCAATTTTCCCTGACTATAATTAATATCTTTCCCATTATGGACTCGGGGAAGGCCCATGTAGACTGAGTTGGCAGCAAACTAATCACCAGAAGAGACACAGGGCTGGGAGAATCATATGCTGGATAATCATTTAGAAAATGAACTTGAGGGAAAATCCGAGAGAGGCACTAACATCAGCCTTTATGGCTGCCCTGCCATTTCTACAAACCAAAGAGGGGCCTTTCCCTGGCCTCCAGCAGTTGTTGTGCAGAGCAGTGAGTCATTTCAGCAGCACCTTTATCACACTGTGATTGCACACAAGGGGCCAAACCCAGCCCTTGATGCAATCCCCCTCGCTTTGCTGAAGGAGCACTGTAGCTGAATTTGGTTCCCACTTGCTGTGAATTGCAGTCTTTTAGCAGAGACACAGATACTAAAAGGAGAGGTCAGCACAACACTTTCCATCCCCATGAAATAGTTTTTCTCAATAATTAAGGGCCATGACATTTACCTCCAGGCAGCTGTGCCTACCTTTCTGTCAGATGTAATGCAGGCCAAAGCTGTCAGGACCACAGTGTCACTGACTGGGAGGAGCATGGCCTCGAGGAGCTGGGTATTCCAGGGAGGGCTTTTAAGTGCCCAGAGGGCCCAGATACGGTGTGCATTCTCTTTGTGTGACACTGTGGGGTGACAAAACAGTGCCTGGCCTTTGTGGGAAGCCTTGATGAGCAAACTCATATGACAGTGTAGTTCCAGGGAGGAGACACTGCTTGATCAACTACCAGAAACCTGAAGATGTCAAAACCATCTTTTATTCTTAACCATTGGAACATGGCTATGGCAGCAAAAGGCTTCCATGGACTGAGAGTTTCTGACAGTATGAATTGAATCTCTGGGCCTTTTTCTTTTATTTCCCAGTAGGTCTCTCTCCTTGTGGACTAAGTATGAGAGCCACTCTCCCAGCAGTCAGCACAGGGCTGGATGTTCTTCCCTAGATCTGCATCTGTCAGGCTGGGTCTCTTCTGCTGTCCCTTGGACATGTCCTGCCCATCAGTTTCCACTTTTATCACCATTTTCTGCTCAAGGACAAAACCTTCTTTTATGTTCCAACAAAAAATGTTCTCTAAAGCGATCTCTGACTTATGTCGGATGTCTTCTGCTGTTAGACTTGTTTTGTTATAAGAGAAATTCTTTTCTATGCTATTCTGGATGAACCAGTTCAGACTTTTTCAGGGATCTCACTCTGCTAACATCTCTGAGCAAGCACATATGAGCTCAGTGATGAGCTTGGCATTGTTAAACCACCATGGAAATCTCCCCAAACCCTGAGAGTCAGTTCAATAATGTGCAATATGTTTACTGGTGGAGTGAGAATCCAAAGCCTTCTCTGTGTTTTCTGACCAAGCCTCTGAAATGTTTTCATGCAGTGAAGGAAACTGAGTTATGACTGAGTCAGTCAGCAGCCTGAAGGAGCCTGTGGTGTGATTTTAGCTCTGCTGGAGGAGCCATGAGCTCATCACACAAGGGCAGCTTTGGGAGGGATGGAGCTGTGAGGCCAAAGAGGGCAGAAGCCTGGCATGGAAGGGTGTGGCATTCCTCTCATTACAGCCACCTCTCCCTTCTGTGGGTTCATTTTCTGGCTACTGCAGGCAATGAACTTGTGAAGTGCCACAACCATCTCAGAGTGGCACAGGGTACTAAACATTCACACCTCGCATGGAAGCCAGGGAGAGTTCAACATGTTTTAATTCTGACTGGCTTCACAAATCAGGACCAAGCCCTTCATTTACCAGTTATCTGCGCTTGTGTGATGCTGATCAAGCCCACTGGTGTTATCCTGTTTGTAAAGGTCAACAGCATTAATTGGTTTTCCTGCGTCTTGTACATTGAGCATGCAAAGCGTGGACTGTCTTGCCAAGAATAGAGGCAGAGGCAAATTGCAGACTGCTTATGTTGGGGTAATCATAAGATGCTTCCAGGTAATTTTAATAAATTAGTTGTTCAAGTCACTCAGATAGCACTAAATTAATATGTCTAGAGCAATGTGCTGCATTTTCTATCAATCTTTTTTTTTTAATTCTCCTTAATTACATTTCCTCCACTTTAGCTATTGCCTTCTAGCTGTGGAACCACTATACTTTAGCTGCAGTAGGTACAAAGATTAGAATACAAACAGTGCATTTAGCTCTCAGCAGGAGGCTGAGTTTAAAAATGGTTCAGCGAGTGAGTGCACAACAATGTTCAGTGTGGAGTGTACCACAGATCGAGGAGTGGTTCAGAGAATCCTGTTCAGCTAATGCATGAGGAACATACCCAGGGCTACAGAGTGTGCAGAGATACTAGAAAAGACAGCCCTGAATACCTAGTGGGCTATTTTTGTGTAGATAATGGAGGGCACTTTGCTTTTACTAAACATCAGAGATGAAAATTTTTAATAAAATAGGTTACTTTCAACCTAGCAGAGACTTCCCTTCTCTGCACAGTGGTATTATCAAAGTCCTCGAAGCTAAAGAAGCCATGGGAAATGTCACTTGCATCTTCAAAGACCATTTCCCCCTTTCTCTGCTGCTGATATGTCAAGGGCAATTCTAGTGAAGTCCAACCAGTTAGACTGGCAAAGAACCAGTCCAGATCACCTCTTCAGAATAGAAGGCCCTGATCCTGCAAATCTGCCTTGCCTTCACAGACAGCTTCTGACATTCTGTGCAAGATTATGAGTTACCTGCACTGAGCCCTTCAGCACATGCTCCCCAGTAACACCTCCCCAAAACTTTTAGCATGCTTTAGCTCTGGAAGGTGGGATTTCAGCCTAGTGAAACAGGAGGTTAGCAGGGAGCGCTGAACCATATTGAACTCACCAACACAGCTTTATTAGCTTCTTCTTACTTCTGGAGACAATGAATTGGCAAAGCACATGCAGGGAGGTTTGGAAAAAAACCTGGGAATTCAATGCAGAAACCCTGGCTTACAGCCACAGCTCATCCAACCCTGAGGTTGGAATATATTTTGCTTGGATGTGCTCCAAAGGGAGGGGAATGTCTGATGTACTGGCAGGGGGGATGTAAAAGCACAAAAATTGCAAAATTGGCACAAATCCGCCGAAGATACGAGTAAGAAAATCATTCTTAACTGGCACCAATAAAATCTTTATGATGGAATAGCTATATTTAGATTTCTTCCTGTTTCTTCATGAATTTTCTGGGTATGGTGGTTTTTTTCTTTCTTTTTCTAAATCTGTGAGATTTTACATGATTTTAATAATGTTGACATGAGGCTAATGCATCCTTTAAGACAAAACCTACATGTTGGCTGTGCTCCAGCTGTTGTTGTTTATGCATGATGTCAGCCACAGCGTTGCCTTGGCAGTAAGGTCCAGCCCTAGAGTCTGGACTGTTTGTATTTTCTAATTCACTATGTATTTACATATATCTTGTTGGGTAGTTTGTGTCTAGCAGAATTGTTTTGTTCTACATTTAATATTCTGGCTGAAGATAAGGTAGGCAATCAAATTGTAGCAGTCTCTGTCCTTAAGAGAGTCCTGTTTAACAATGCTTCACTTGCACCTGTTTAATTCAAGTGTTGTCAATTGGGTTGCATGATTAGGGGAGACACCAACCTAGTTTTTAACCAAAGTTCATCTTGAGTTGAGGGGTTTTGTTCCTTTTCCTCTTGCATTTTATTTTTTTTTTTTTTCCCCAGTGTATCACTCTGAAATATGTATGAATGCTTCCAATTATGATTTCTGGCCATCTGTGCAGTCTGGAGGGGATTTCAAAGGCTACTTCTAGTAAAATTTCTCATTTCTTATCCATTTTCTGGAGGACTGAACTTGTACAGGAGATGCATGAGGAATGCTCTTGAGATTCCAAAGTGCTGAAGAGAAGAGCACACAGAGAACAATACAACCAAATAAAAGCTAAAGAGCCACTGGAATGCCCTTGAATACTTGATAAAGCTGAACACACCTTCCTTTAAAGCAAGGACAGGTGTGCCTAGTATTAAAGTGAAGCAGACCACTCAAAAAGTGGGTACAGGTTATCAAGACAAATATTTTAAAGGCAAGACCTGCTTTATTGGGAAAACCTCTCAAGAGGAGGAGTGGAAGATTCTCCACACAGCTCTTTGCAAAATGAGATTGGTCAAAAGTAATCAGTCTTGGCTCAGTGCTGCACTAACCAGGGTAATAGAAGACAGCCTCAGGTCTTTTCCATGTCTAATTATTATGCTTCCATGAATATTCTCCAAATTCAGGTCACTCAAATCATTAGGAGCTGATCATAGATGAACATTTCCCAGACTGATTTGCATTTTGCATTATGTGCTCAAAGGTTTTTAGGAATCATGGATGAAAATATAGGATTTGTGGAAGGAAGAGCTGAACTAACTGCATTTTATTGAAGATCTAAGGCCAGCAATTGTCCAATGTGCCTGAAGCTCTAAGAAACACAACTGTGAATTTCCCCTAAATGAAATGTTGGTGCTCAATCTTGAAGAAATGGTTCCAATATTCTAATTTTAAAGTTTCTAAAATTTCTATTCACAAGTTGCTCTTCTAGAATTTCTCATGCTAAACAAGAATAAACAAACTGTTCCCACAGGCACAGTATTTAGATCTCAGCATACTGGTTGTTTCATGGGGAGTGATGAAATTAATAGATCTGTTGTAATCTAACCCAGCAGACTGCAAAGGAGAAATTTCCAAAAGCAGAGTCACTTTTGCAGTGCAATGTTCCTAAGAGCACAAAGACTAGTTTAGTTTTGAACATGCTAGCATCCCATTTCAAGAAACACTTCACTTCTCAAGGATAATTTGGGCATTTCTGGTATTTGTATAACATTTATCCCCTAGGAGAACACTGTTAGTATAAAATTCTTCTTTGTGTGCTTTTTGTTCTGTTGCAGACTGGTTGTGGGCTTTGGTAATTCAATGATGATGATAAAATGTGTATGTTACCCTACTGCAATTTGGTTTCTGTTTCTCACTATTATACAATATTACACAATACAATACAATGTAGCATCCAAAACTATTTTTGTAGCCGTTTGCTGTGGCAGTTGATTTTTAATTTTTTCCTAGTTGGTTTCTATTGTGAGAACAAATTCCACCACAAGAAAAAGCTGGGTTTGTATGTTTCTGGTCCAGCCAAATCCATCCTCCAATTTCGTCCTTCTAGCACAGCCTCAGAGGCTCTTACATTTACAGTGAGACCCTTGTAGGCAGAGCATAAGAGCAGCTTAAATAAAACAGAAATATCCAGAGGGCTTTGGGATATGCTTTGAAAGGATCTTGAAGTTTTAGTTTTGCTGTTATCTCAGAAGTCTCTAGTAATGAATACAAAGAAAGTTTTGTATAATAATTTGTGGTAACCTGGTCATGCACCCAAGTCAGAATATATCTCAGAAAGTACATTTGCCCTGCAGTCTTGGTTAAAGCCCCATGGATGAGGGAAAGCTGTGTAGAAAGTATGGTTGTGAAGCTAAACATTCACCAAAAGATGACCTTAAGAGTTCTGGTGTTGAAATTCCACTCCTGAGGTAGAGAGAGGTTATAAAAGCAGAAGAGGATTAAAAGGCTCTTGGCTGCTTAGGCTGTGAGTGCAGCTGGCCAAGAGCCTCCTGAACACCAATCTCCATGTGCAGTTCCTCACTGTCTTCCTCTGCATTCCACACCAACATGCCAGCCCGTATGTTCTATTTAGAATAATAATCCATGAAATACCACAGGTATCCTGTCCAGCTGCCCTGCCGAGCCCAGCTGCCTTGTCTGTGACCCCAGCAGCCCATCACTCACTCCAGTCCTTCACAGCTTTCATTTCAGTTTTGTGACAGGGTTTATGGCTTCATTTCAGACATGTGAGACCTCTCCAGGCCTGCCTGACTCATCCCTGGATGGTCTGAAAAGCAGCAGAGAGGTCCCCCAGCTCTCTTGGCCAGAGCTCTGACATGTGACAATTACCAGATTGCCTCATGCAGCACTCCTGCAGCTGCAGAGCCAGGTGATGTCACACACTGAGCTGCTGCCACAAACTGAAAGGGCGCTTTGGGAAATTGGACTCTGTGGAGATGGGTGCTGGTGATGCCTTGGGACTGCAAAATCCCACAGTCCTCTCTCAGACCCAGCAGTGAGAAATGTCACAGGATCTTGAACGATGATCTGAGCTTTAAAAACTAATACAAAACCCATGCCGGGTCCATTTTTTAAAACTTCTTGAAGCATCATGTATCAAAGTAACTGGAAGCTAAGCTGAGGAAAAACCTTTTGTTTTTTTGCTAAGCAAATTGATTGCAGCTTAACTGGGAAAAGTTCACAGGAACATTTTTCAGTGCGAGACTGTTGCCTAAATTTGTCACATTTCATGAATGTGCTGTCAAGATGAAAAATGTCACCAAGAAATCAGCTGCAGAAATTCAGGAACATGGGAATTGGGTAGTTTTGGGGGTTTTTTTCCCATGGGAGAAGGAGCTATGGTTTTACTGCATCTGAGCTTTGTGTCTGCTTCTTCATAGTTTGAATTGAAAGTGGTAGGAGCAGCTAAGTCAAGCCTGGAGTCAGTGTGGGTGCTGTTCTGGTTCTGTGGGAGTCCAAGGGGTTTATTTCCAAAGAACCAATATAACTATTTAATAATCTGTCTGTGTCTACCACCTAATATTTTAAGCTCACTGTACTCCCAGTAGTGTCTAGGGATGATGGAAACCTGGCTTAAAGTTAGTGATGTTCTTTGGTACTTATTTGGTGTTCAGTGTTTGTCTTTGGTGATTTAACCACAAAAGAGCTTGGAAATTCACTCATGAAATTAAAAGGATTTTCATACTGACCCTCAGTGACAACCTGGGTCTGCTCTAAAGTCCTTCCCAGGTAAAAGCAGCTATAAATTACAAAGTCCTATAGAATCCAGTAAAGGACTCTGAAACTCTGAGCATTTTTTCCTACCCCTGAAACTTCTCTATAAACTTAAGTATCCTGAAACCTACATACATGTGTTCTTCTCTTTGGCAAGGCCCACTGAGAGACAAAGATTTATTTTAGCTGGGTTAAAAATGAAAATGAACATGTAGGTTTTTTAATTACTGGTGACTGTAAGAAATGAGCAGGTGACTCTGCCAGGTTCAGATCTGTAGGATCAGGTTAGATACTCACCTGTATCTGTTGACATACTTTGATTTTTTTACTGAAAGACCACTTTCCAGTGTGGACCTCTGCTGCAGCTGAGAGAGGGAGATCAGAGGACCCCTCAGTGTAGAAGCTGAAAAGCAGATCCCATCAAGGAAGAGAAATGCATCCCTAGTGTCAGGGGCTTTGATCTGAGTGGAGGCAGCTGCATTCTGTAAATTGTCTCTGAAAAAACAACATCAGAAGTGTATTCTCCAATTATTCACTGAGCTGAACTTTTCCTATTGCAGTAGCTACCATGCCTGTGACATGAAGCTGTGAGAGTCATGTTATAAAGTTCAAGCATCCTATTTATATTAATTTTTTCAGATTTGTTTCCTCTACCTTCTGATTAAAATGTGTAGCCACTGTGATAGAGGTGCATTGCTGGAGCTTCTTCTTTCATATGAAGGCACCGATAATGTCAAGAAAACAAATGGAAGAGAAAAGCTGTCTGATTGAAAGTAAATACTTAGAGCAGTTTCAGCAGTCCTTTGGGTGGGAGCTAATATAAAGTTGCTTAGTAAATCAGTAAACAAGTTAAAATGTGCACAAAAAAGATAAAGAAGTAGAATGCCATCTGAAATGAAGGGCTCCCAGGAAATAAATCAAGCAATCAAATATGTGAGGAGCTGGGCAGAATCTCAATCCCCTGTGCTGCAGAAGGCACAGACAACTCTCCTCTCACACTTCTGCATCTCTGAAGCAACTGGTCTTAATTGTAAATATTTTGTAGTTCTGCCAAAACTTACTTAACCTTTATGGCCAGTGTGCCTTGATGACAGACTTCTGTGTGGAGGATTGAAGAGAATTTGAATTATTGCCATTAGCACTGTATCAGTAACTGCTACAAGGCTCGTGCCTATGTTTGATACTTATGTGTTTAGGATAGATGAAGATAATGATAATTTAGTTTTTCAGAGCTGCATTTTCCCAGAGTTTACAAAATGTATTTATTTCAACTAAGCATGTAAAACTGCAATAAAATTATGTCTCTAATAGAACTTAGCCTTTAAAAAGGCAAGAGGTCTGTAGCTTAGTTTCTGTGGAAACTGAGCACTCCGAAACCCACTGTGCACCTTTGAGAAATCTGTAATAATGCTTAAGCTGCTATTGCCCCATTTTTTGCATCCCTAGCAGAGTCTCATGGTTTGGATTGGGCTTATGCATATCTTTTGGGTTGTAGGAGGCATGTAATGAGTCTTACTTCAAGTGTTTGAAGCTGGATGCTATTTGGTTTTTTATATTTATCGTACTAGAATATTCTCTCATTAATAGTTAAAGCATTATGATGGAAAAATGTCTCACACTCATGTGCTTATGATGTGTCTGCAGACAGGATGATGATCAATTTGAGAAAATCCACCTTCAGTACCACAGCACTGTTTCCCCTGGCTCTGAAGGATCTATCTGGACCTAGGGAAGTTCAGGTTTTAAATGGATGACCCAGGTGTCTTGTTTGAAAACTTACAGACAGCAGTGTTTACTAACAGCTGTTTAAGACATGGGATTTTTGCTTAGAAATTAAGACAGGTCAGAAAAAAAAAATTAAAGAACAAGCTTTATGTGTGTTTATGGTTTTACTTAGTATGTGCTGAGCAGGAGAGGCTTCCCTCTGGAATTAGAGGGAAGGTCTGGGCCAATTTGCAGCCTTCTGGGGCTCACTAGGGGAAGTTGCACAGGTGAGTGATCCCAACAGAAATCTGCTGCTCTGGAAGGCTGAGAACATTTGCCCTGATGGTATCTCATTAAACTAACAAAGGTTGTGGCCTCCCATCCTTGTGTTCCTGTGAGCAGACACCTGACACTGTTTTACACTACAGTGACACAGACTCTGAACTTCAGGAGGCTGAAAATAAATCTTTTATTTTTGGGATGTGTTTTTTTTATATAGTATTTTACACAGATCAATCTGATTGGTGACAAAAAGATAAACTTCTTTAATTACATTGGTTAGACTAGAGGGACATCAAGAAGAAGTCCCTCCTAGGAAAAGGAATGAAAAACAAAGTTACAACCACAAAAACATGTCTCTTGTTTCCAGAAAATTCTCTGGGAAAAGAATTTTAGAAAACTAAAACATCTTAGGCACGAAACCTGGGCTACAGACACCAGCTTGGAGGAAATGCTGGCAGCCTACAACCCCCCATGCAGCCCCACTGCCCCCCTGTCACAGAGGCTGTGCTGCAGCATGCAAGCACTGTGTCTTGGATTTGATCCATTAAAAATCCTCCTCTGTAAAAGCACTTTAGGTGTCCATTTCCTCCTTTGTGCCTTGTCAGAACCAGAGTGGTGTTTTGTATTTCTTTACTATCAGTGTACTTCGTGTATCATCGGCACCTCCAGCAAAAGCAAAAGCTCTCAGCAGCTTATCCAAAAATGCTTCCCTTTGCTTTCCTGTATCCTGAGCAGCCCAAAGGGGCAGTGCCAGTCCCCGTGTGTGCTGTTCTTGCATCAGCTCTGGGTCCAGGCTTTATGGTGATTTGTGACCCCTGCACTCATTGTACACATCAGGAACTTTTCCTAAACCAGGGAATTAAAGTTCTGCCAAGCACTACGTGGAGCAACCAGTGTGTCTGAGCAATTCTGCCTGCTTAACCCCTTGGTGAAGACAAGGATAAATAATGATGGGAGGCCTTTCAGTCAGCTTTAACCATGCTCTGTTGGGTGGTCAACAGGACTAGGGACTGTGGCCAAAGCCTTTAACCACTCATCCAAACCAAATTTGCTCTCTATCGCAAATGTTCCGTGATTTGAAAGCTTTGTGAGCAAAGGATAAAAGTTTACAAAATTCACCCTTTCTAAATGAGTTTAACAAAGCTCTCACAGAGAGCAGAATTTGTGATGCAGTCATGTTTTCTAAGTCATTGTGGCTTTGTGCATAAAACTGTATAAGGAATTTAAATCTTCCTGAATTGAGCTGAACTTGAAAATGTTATAATTACAAATGCTCTTTTTCCCAGAGATAGGAAAAGGAATTCTTACCACTTGCTGTCCTTTTTATTCTTCTTGTATTTCAACAGCATCAGGTATCTAGATTATGTCTCAAAACTATGTATAGGCTATATAGGCAAACTGCATGTTCAACAAATCCAGCTTTCAGGGAAGCAATTGAAATGGGACTGGATTTTTTTTCCTCTGTGATTAATCACAGATCATGAAGTTTTCTGTCTCAGGCCTTGAAAATTCATCCTAAACATAGGTATATTTTTTAATATTGAGCATGCAGATGTGACTGCTCCAGTTTATTTTTTAGTTTATGTCCAGTTTAGTCTTGCTGCACATCACTGTCATTGGATCACATTATTATTTTTTCCTTTTCTTTCCCTTCATTACTCAAAATGGATTGAAAAATTAAATTAAATTAATATTTGTGCTCACTGCAAGCCACATCTTTCCTCCTCATATCAGACAGTTCCCAATTATGTTACTGGCATTTAATAAACTGGAAGCATTCAAGATAATAATTTGATTCTGTTATTAAGGCAGAAATAATTTTGTCATAGAATAGCTAATTAGTAGAGTATAGTAGTCATTTTTGTAAATTTTATTTTCTTTGGGATAAATGAAATGTTTGTGAACTGGTTCACAATTTCCTAACCTATTCTGCCTTCAGAAATAGTTAACAAATACTACAAGTAAACAAAAAGCTGACAGGCTGTGGATTGTTTATGAAGCAAGTTTTGAAATCTCAGACTGCGTGTTTATTCAAGAAAAATAGTTGAATTTTTGTTTGTTTACAGGGCAGGTTTTTTTGTTTTGTTTTGGGTTTTGGGTTTTTTTTTAAGAGTCTGTGATATCAATCGTAATCTACCTGCTAGGCATAGCTTAATCAACAATCACATAATGAGATAAAATATGCTCGGTCAGAAAAATCTGTTTGTGCCTGCTGTTGCTTCTGCCTGGAGCTCTGGGCAAGTTATATAGTGCACCTCTATTTCAGTATCCCCTGAACATCAAATTATCTACATTTTCATCAGGTATTAGCCAAAACACTTGCTAAAATCATGCAAGAATTTAGTACGCATAAATGGAAAAGGAAAAGATATTGCTAGCAAAGTACTAGTATGTTTAAATCAACAACACTTTTCTGGACATGCATTTTTGGGAATGGGAATTAATCTTAAAATAGAAATTTGTTCTTGTAAGTACAGAGTGTTTAATGAATTCTCATGAATTCTTGCTTTCTTTACAGATCTGTTCTGGCATAAACCCTCAGTTTGTTAACATGTCCATATTGTAATGGAAGAGACAGTTCTATTTGGTAGTAACTTCTCTATTTTCATCCCATCATTTCAGAATTAATGCCAGTTCCATGGTCCTGAGTAGTCACCATTCAGAGATAATCCTCTCTGCTCCAGGCCTTCCGTTCCCTAATTTGTAGGATGACACAAAATTTGGTGGGTTTGCTGTTGTCAGGTTTTGATCTCCTCCTTTCTNGTGTTAGGGCTGGGCTGGACTCAATGATCTTGAAGGTCTCTTCCAACCTACACATTCTGTGATTCTGTGATTCTGTTTGCCTGCCCAGGTGAGTGTCAGGACCACAATGGGGCAGAGAGTGTCACCTCCTGAGAGGAGCAGGCACCACCAGAGCTGCTGTGCCTGTTGCACGTTGGGCTTTTTGTTTGCGTGTCACTGTGGCTTAGCCTCATGTTTCAGGTCTTTAGAAATGGTGGTGGTGTTTAGCAGTGATCAGATTAACGTGACAAAATTAATAAAGTGCTTTAATACACAGGGTGAAGAGACTGAAGGGAATTGAAATTAGGGAGACAGAAGAACAAAGGCACTTCTTAAATGAACATTTTTAGCAGGAGCTTAACATTATAAAGATTAATAGGAATTAATTTGCATATATAATGCAGTGTACAGAACACAATTCAAGCTGACTACCAATTCTACAAACACTATTATTGTAAAAGAAGAGCTACATAAAATAGGCATATCTGTTTTCTTGCCCTGGCCTAGCAGGCATTCTTGACTAAAGATACAGCAAGTGCTCATCATTTCCAGATGTTCTTGTGTCTTTGTCTTGGACTGCACAGGCACAGCCATCCCGTGTATTGCCTCTACTGTGAATACTCTGATTTTATAGCAGATCAAAGTATACCTAGTTATAAGTAATAATAACACCAATAATCAACATTTATAACAATGTTGAGTCAAAAAAAAAGATTGATAGTCTACTGGTTGGTTGCTTAAGGAAGTCAGAATAAAAAAGCCTCAGGATCAAGTAACACGGTAAGAACAGAAATTTTATGCAACGTCCCTCGGTACATTAATGTGAAAGCTTCAGCCAGGTCAAACTGAAGAGGTTCAGCCTCTGTTTTCAGGAACTGCGTGAGTATTCCCTGCTCATCTTTTCTCAGTGTAAGCTGCTGTAGGGATACACCCACTATCTCCCCAGCTGCAGTGTGTATTTATAGTGCTATAGGAAGGCACAAGCCTGGGCAACAACTGCAGTCCAGCTCTGTTCCCAGTGCACTCCTGATCAAAGACCAACATCCTCTTCTTGCATGAAGGTAGATTTACTTGCTTGGTGCGGGCATTTTGTTTCCAGCTTCTGTAAACTTCTGTCCTCACAGGATGCTCCAATACCTCAGCATTGGCATCATCTGCCTTGTTACCTTGGATGAGGGGTTGTTTAAAGATGTTATATAAAAAGCACAACCTCAGGAAGCTTCTATCTGACCAAACAAGGTGGCTCACATGGCAATAGGTGTGCAAGTGTGCCCTCCAGATCAGCTTGTTAGGAAACAGGCTACAATAAAGTTCTGGTTTGTAGGTGCTCTTTGTGTCAACTAGTGACTGGTGGTAGTTTTGGGACAGTGAACAGATTTTATCCCAGGGCTCAGAAAACAGTGCCATGAAGCACTGATTTGTGGCATTGGAGTGTCTACAGAGACATTTAGTATCTGCAAAGATTCCAGTTTAGACAGGTGAAGGTTGAACATCTATTTGGAGTTACTGCGTGTTTCCTTTTCAAATACACTCATTGCTCTGCAATGCAGTTTGGGGTTTATAGAGAAAAGCTTCTTTGAGCAAAATTTCCTTTTGTATCATCAGAATAAACATGTCCCCAAGGCCAGGAGTCCCTTGTCTTCAGCCTCTGTGTACAATAGCACTCAGGAGTGCTATTTTCACTCTTGAATAGAATAGCTGGGGCATCAGTTTTAATTTTTTTTTGTTCCATTTTTTATCATCTTAGATAATATCTGTGGGTTCTGCAGGTAGCATGCTGCCCTCAGCCATTTTCTGCTCTGGAATAAGGAATCCCCCAAAATCCAGGCAAATACAGAGTCAGTGGATTGATCCAAGCTGGATCACACCATTAAGGGTAGCCTGTCATTTACAAAATAGGTTTGAGATTGGTTTGTTTGCTGCAGCTGTAAACCTTCATTTCATTACACAAATTATTTCTCTGAAAGCTGCTAAGAAGGATTGTGGTCTATAATTAGAATAATACCCCACAGGATTACGTTCACAAATGTAATTATATAATCATTTAGAACTAAATTGTGCCATGAAACTACAGGGTTTTTCAAAGTGTTACTAGCATTTCTGGAGGGTTCCTTGTAAAAATTTCTGTTGTAATGCAGTTGCCACAGGCCAATTAGAAAGACTTTCAGTTCAGCTGAGAGCTCCTCCCTCCTTTCCCTATCAACAGTTTGAGATTAATCAAGATTAGAGTTTGTATTAAAATACCTGCTATGATTCAGAATGAATTGGTGGCACTGGAATCAGATGCAGGTGACTCAGGATGAATTAGTGGCACTGGAATCAGATGCAGGTGACTCAGGATGAATTGGTGGCACTGGAATCAGATGCAAGTGATTCAGGATGAATTGGTGGCACTGGAATCAGATGCAGGTGATTCAGAATGAATTGGTGGCACTGGAAAAAGGTGCAGGTGATTGGGAATGAATTAGTGGCACTGGAATTAGGTGCAGGTGATTCAGGATGAATTAGTGGCACTGGAACAAAATGCAAGTGATTTGCTTCCAGTGTTGCAGGTGAGATGGTGTAAGTTGGAGCGTGTCTGTCAGAAGCCCACAGAGGAAGGCTGCTCTCCACAGGCTCCTTTGGTGTTTCAGAGCCGTTCAGAAGCAGACCATGAAGTGCTGAAATGGTTCTCTGGGGAAGAAGTATCACAGCTCTGTGTCAGGGGGAGCTGTGTTTGTGTCCACAGGGGGAGGTGATTCCTCTCTGTCCAGAGCCAGCCTGGCTGTCCAGCCTCACTCAAGGACATGCTGCAGGGTGTTCTGATGGGGTGGTGCAGCTGCACTGTCCCTGTCCTCCTTGCAGCCATGCCCAGGATGCCTTTGGATGCCCCGTGATGGGAATGTGAATACACAGATCCCTTTGCATACCTGAACCTGTGTGAATGTGTCGGTGCAGCTCATGGTCGAACATTGACACAAAACTATTTCACACTAAATTAGCTTCACTGCTCTCCTACCTGAAATGAATCATAAATACAAAATAAAGTTTTGCTTTTCTTCTTCACATTTGCAGAGCCCTTTTTATTAGTACTTTTATTAACACTGTTCATATGACATCAAGTTGAATCCTCTTTTACATCCCTTTCTCACTTACAGTGCCTTGTCTGTTGCACAGACAAAACTGTACCAGAAAGTTTTTTTAGTGCAGTAAAACTGCAGAAATAGGAGCACTACATTCTGGTTTTATTAGGAATTCATCCTCTGTCCTTTCAGGTTGCAAACCCCTGGTTAATGAGTCAATGGGCAATAGCAGGGTAAACTAATGAGGTTCTACAATATTTGCAACCTGAGAAAGGCAAATATTTCACAGAGCTCTCCAATTATCTCTGGTAGACTTGTACACTTCTAATGAGCACAAGGTAATCAGCCTATCTCTTCACTGTATTAACAAAAGCCACTTAAAATTCTCCAGGATTCCTGTGGAGAACTGATATATGGACCCAAATGGATAAATAAAGAGGTCGTGCAATTACCACTCAAGGACTTCAAGGGCTGCCATACCATTCCCTGGGCTGGCTGTCTCTGCCTGTGCTGTGTTTTGTTGATGCCTTTACTGTATGCAAACTAAAGAGACAGTGATTTTGGAATTGCAAGGGTGCTTTAGCAGCAGCTTAATCTGGCTGCCATGAGACTACAAAATCATTCTCCTCCCAGACAGCATCTCCTAACAAGGTGTTCAGCTGCCAGCTCACATCTCAAGCAGTGCAACTGGGCAAGAAACAGGATGTCAGAAAATACAAACCTGAAAACAGCAGCAGTTGCTGGCTGGGCTTTTACCATCCCATCCTTTGTCAGGGAGAAGAGGAGGATCTCAGGAAACAGCCAGCATGGCAGGATGGCCACTTCCTTTGGGAGGGTGTCTCCTTTCCCACAGCCTCCCATGGGAAGGAGTGTCCAGGACAAGACCTGAAGCTGTGGAAATAGGAAGCACAACAGAAGTGTGTGGAGTGGTAGGAAGAGCTAGATGTGTTCTTGTTTACCATATACCTTAACACCCTGGAGACTAAAGATGAAGAATACAAATTAAATGTTAAATGCTTCTGATCAGCAATAATAGCTATATTTGTTTGAGATCTTTTAAAATAAGGACAGGAAGAACTGCTGCTCAAATAGATTTTTCCTGTGCGATTGAAAGATACAGATATTTGTTAATACTCAACAGAAACTTGGAAAGAGAATTTGTGAACATTCTCTATTCCAAAAGTCTGTGCCATAGTGAAACCCATTTATAAGCAGATGTGTACAGTAAAAAACTATCAGTCATTTAAAAAAATGTGAACTGACAGCCAGTATCCTTTCTAATTCCCTAATCTGCAGCTGTGCAGAATTCAAACATGCACTTTTGGATGCTCAGGAGATTGGCACTGAGGTATGTTCTTCCACTTGCAGTACCCCCTGGACTTAAAGTTACACCACATGGCTCTATGTCCTTACAACTCACATCACATGGTTCTGTAGCACACATCAGTTTAGGGTTTTTCTAACCACACTAACACAGCTCAGCTGGGGGACAGTGCACCAAAACTCTGCTGTTCCTGTAAGAGAATCAAAATTGCACAGCTGAGGTTTAAAGTAGTGTCTTTGTTTTGAACCAGGAGGCTGAAGGGACATGTTCCTCCTGTTCCACAGTCCTTTAGTGCCTGCTGTGATGAGTGGGTGGCACTGCAGCTCTCACTGGGCAAACACCTGCACTCCAACACCAGCCCAGTCACCTCCCCTCTGTCCCTGCTGGCTGAGTGGAGCCCTGGGAATTTCAGTCCTCACATCAAGAGCACCAAGAATATCAAAATTCTGTCTGAAGTGCAAGTAAAAAGCTTCATCCAGTAATGCAACAGCTCCAGGATTTGCTGAGAAAGTTCAAAGCTGAGGAGCAGCCAGAAAGAGCTGGGAGTGTCATGAGGCACCAGCTCAGAGGGCTGCCCCTGGAGCAAGCGAGGGCAGCAGTCTGGGGAGAATAAGGAGAAAAATAAATATTAATATGAGTCAAGTGTTGTGCCTGTGTATAAAAGCTCGGCTGTAATCTTGTGATACCTTTTCCTTTGGCTTATGATGACATTAGGCTCTCTAAAGGTTTATTATGTGCAGCTGGATGTACATCAGTCTATTTATTAGTCATCACAAGGTTGTTGACATTATTTCCACAGTGCTTTTACATTAAGAGCTTACTGAAATGATATATTTGTTAGGGTAGCAAAGTAATTTCCTCATATCAGGACAGCTTAGAAATACAGGGACCTAAGCTGTTGCTGTAATGAATTTTCTGCCTCTCACAGGGATATTTATCCAATCTGTTCTGTAAACAGAGAAATTAGTTCAGACTTGTGCAAATGCTTTAATTACACTTAACTGGATTAATGGCTCAGCTCTGAGGAAATGTTATTTCCTTAGACAAAACAGTTTGACCAGGTCAACGATGTATTTTTAAATTCAGCCAAAGAAGGCCTATGTGAGCTGGGCTGCTGCTGAAGCACTCGCTGGCCCTGAGCAATTGGGTTGGGATGTGAGGGTCTGTGACATGAAAGACTGTTTGGATTTAGAGTTTGTGACAACTCCTCTCTTTAAGCTCACTTCCTTTCGATAGAAGTTTGTTCTTGGAACCTCCAAACTGTGACAGTTTCACAGCCCCTTTCTTTCCATGTGAATGAATGACTGGCTCCAAAGGTTTTATGGTGAATATTTGCTTATCAATTACCTAAAGGTGAATGCAGCAAATCATGTTAAAGGCTTCCAGTCTGCTTTCCTTGACCGTATTGTGTTAGCTTGAGCAGCTTGCTCAGCAATTCAGGAACTTTTGGAGGAATGACAAATGCTTTGTTGCTTTGGTGGCTTCTGTGTCCTCTTAGAGCAACCTCAGCCATGTCCTGAGCAAAATATGCAGAAAAACTCCAGGCAGCCCATCCCAGGCACAGCTTCCTGTATCTTCCAAAAACACTCTTTGGCCCTGGGAAGGATTGGATTTCTAATACCACCTTGCCCTCATCTTCTCATTAAATTGCTACAGCCAGCTTCCTGCTCAATGTGCTCACTTCAGAGTTGTATTGAAGCATTTCTATTTAATTTTTCACCTTAGCGAAATAAGTACAGCTTAAGAGAGGGGTAAAGGTCCCACTGCAGAGCCTGGACCAAAAAGAAACATCCCTAAATGTTTGATTGTCTCCAGCCCCCAGGGGCTCAGCACCTCCAGGCCTCCCTGTGCACTCCTCTGAGTGAGTGCCTGGGAAAGCCCTTGGCAGGCAGCTGCTCCTCAGTGTTGACAGTGAGCCCTAAAAGGAACTGCCTCCTTTCTTATTGCATTAAAGCTAAACTGATGAGTGCTCCAAGGACTCACAGACATAAGGCAAAATGACACCTTGATAGTCACTCTTTCTCACCTTCTCAGGGTCCTCTGCAGAAATTTCTGTGCTTTCCACAGAAATGCAAAATGTCAGCACTGTCACCTCTGCTGTTTCCAGAGGTTCTGAAATTTACTTGTCAAGTGGCAACGCTCAGCTTCCCTTCCCCACTTCTCCACTGCTGCAGCCCCCACTCTCTTAGCCCTTTGGCCATTTAGAGGGAAAAGCTCACCCTCTGCTTTAGTTCCCACTGTCTGAGTCAGAAATCCCAGAGAGCTGTGGACTTCCTCTGGTTTCCTGGAGCTCCTGAGACCGGAATTCCTTCTCAACCACAGCTGCAGTATGAAACTCGTCAAGGCATATTCCAGCAGCGTCTTTGAAATGTTTTCTAATTACCTGTTTCTGATAAAAACATGTTTGCTATAAATATTACATACACAGGTAGATTTCAGGCAAAGCAAATATCATTTTAGTATACACACACACACACTTCCGTACAAAAATGAATGTTGACTTTGATCATTAAAAAGAAGAAAACAAAAAACTACACTTTTCTTTTTCTCAAAATTGTAAAGATACTGTTGCTGAAAGGACATCTGTGAGCTTTGATCTGGAGAAGGTTTGAAACAGCTCTGTACAGAAAAAGGGGGAAAGGCCAGGATTGTGAGATCCTCCCTGAAAGGAATTCAGCTACAATCAAAGTGTGGCATGGCATTGAACACCTCACCTTACCTTGCAAGCAGAGCTGGGCTAAACAGGATCCCTAAATTCAGCACGTGTCAATTCCGTGTAATTTAGAGTTCACTGCAAGTTAGCCCTGCGTCTCTTTTGATTTAAAATATTCCTGATTTGCAGTGGTTCACCTCAGAAGAGAGTCTTCCCCAGCTTTCTAATATTAACAGTGAGTGGAAATGCCATCAGCATTTATCATTTAAACTTTGCTGAATACATTACACTGCAGATTTCATTGCTCTTTCTGCAGAACGAGAGAGGGAGGGAACTGTGTTAAATGCTCTGTAGTTGTGCCAGGAGGCTCTTGCTGCTCCAGGAGCAGCTGTCCCCATGAGCAGAAAAATCTCCACAGTCCCTGCAGTGCCCTGCATGGCTGGGGAACCTGGGTCAGTGCTGGGAAGATGCCCAGGGTCATTCATCTCTGTGTGTGAGCTGTGCCCCTGAGCTCACAAACGTGTTGGGAAACAGCCCCAGGTCGGTGTTTTCTAGAGCTCCTCTCGTATTTTGAACAGGACTGGAGTGGGTGGGGGTTTTGCAGCCAAGGGAACAGTGGCAGAATTTGGTTATTTCCCCAGTCAACACAAGAGCACAGCCCTGCCAGCTGGGGCACAAGGAGATCAGCTTTGTCCATCACATAACTCATCCTCCTTTCAATCAGAGGGCTCATCCTCCTTTCCTTTATGTTCCCCAAAACAGGANCCCTGCCAGCTGGGGCACAAGGAGAGCAGCTTTGTCCATCACCTAACTCATCCTCCTTTCAATCAGGGGGCTCATCCTCCTTTATGTTCCCCAAAACAGGAGCAGTTTAGCACAAATCCAAGGAACTGTGCTGGCACTGACTGGTCAGAACAGAAGTGTTTGAAACTCATCAGCTTTGCTTTTTGTCCTGCAGCTCAGAATGAGGGAAGGCTTACAAGCAAAACCTCCTTTCAGACAAGCAGAGAATTTCTCAGCACTTGTTTGGCTTTGGAAAGTGTAATCACTTGTGTTATTACCATAAAACAAATATCTTGGAGGTTTTGCTGGTTTTTAGTGAGCTACTGAAAGCTATACCGGAAAAAATGGTGTTATTGAGAAATAACACACACAAAAAAATAAAAGTCACTGCTCTCCATTTGCAGAGGCAGCAACAGAAAAAGCTAAATATCAGTTTTCATAGCAAAAATTGCTATTTGTTGGTGAATCAGTTTTATGCATATAAAGAGTGCTTGGGGATTTTTCTCCCATGCATGTTTATTTATGAAACGGAAAGGAAGCAGAAGTTTTGAGTAGTCCCATGGTACAACCCACAACTGAAATGTAAAGATAGAATGCAAAAGCCAGTGATGCTAATAATAGAAATGCAAGGTCTCTGAGGGTGAGCATGATCTGTGGGGAATGCCAGGGCTGTTGCAATCAGGAAAGAAAGGATTCTTCTGCTTCACTTCTTCCTAAAAATTCAGGAAAGCTTTTAGTTTGTTTTAAACTTGTGCTTCACAAAATCTAGGGGCAATCATGACCTGAAGAAGCAGTGCAGAAGCAAACCACGAACACAGCAGCTCTAGAGTTTGAGGGCAGAGTGAACAGCCAGGTTTTGGCTTTGTGACATTCAAAGGAGAAAATTTATTCCCTCTAGTTTGCTTTGACCTTGCCAGCCTGCACAGGGCTGAGGGGCACCCTCTGCTACCTCTGAGATAGAATGCTATGACTACTAACTGCTGACATGAGCAGTGAGAGCACCCTGTGTCTCAGCAGCAAACTAGCACAAACACACTGAAGGTCCCCATGAGGTGAATTTCACCCTCCCTCATCCCCTCACTGCTGGACTCACACCCTTTGGCCATATTTATTTCAAATTCCAGTGGTGTCTGCCAGTGCACTCTCCCATCATGCAGCATTGCCACTGGAAAAGTGTTTTTTTGATTGTTTGTTCTGGCAGAGAGAACAATACCTTAATACCTTTAATACCTTTTTTTAGTTTTCTGCCCTTTCCCCTCCATCCCTGTTAGCTCTTCAAGCAGTCTGCCATGTCTCTCCAAAAGTGGCCTAAGCATCTTAGCAGGCTAAGCCTGCATGGATGGTTGCTCCTGTTTCACCCAGTGGAGGCAGAGATGATAGGGCCTCTCTTCCCAATCCTATTACCTCCTCGTGCTTCTCTTAGAGAAAGCAGGCCATGGTGGTGAGCTGGCCACAAACAGTGTTGTGCAGGACACCACTACAGCCATGATTTAACACTATCATTCAGCAGATATAAGCCACTAAAGCTTTCAGCAAACTTGTAAGGCTTCACCCAAGCGCTGGGAAACAAGATAAAAGCTTAAGCATTTCCTCATCTCCCATTCGGAGCCGGAGATACGTGTGTACTGACCTTTCATATTGCTGGAATCAGTGTGCAGAGAAAATCCCTCTGTAATTTAGCGCTACAAGGAGAGCAGCCTGCCTCATCTCACAGAGAGCACTTTGTCTGCCACTCACAGCCCAGAGCAGCTAAGTGTATAAATAAAAACACCTAATGAAAATAGCCTCCTAGTCAAGGGAAGAAGGCCTACTTGATGCACCTGGTTATTTGGTCCACAGAATAGAGAAACTGAGGAACTGTGAAGCTTCTCTCAGTTACCCAGGTCTACCATTCACCAGTTCCTGCAGTTGCTTCAAGCACACTGAGATAAGGAGAAATGTGCTATGCAGGTTTGTGAATATTTCACACCAATTATTTCCATTTTGTGGGCACCTCTGGAGGGTGTTGAAGCTCACTTTGTTGGAAGCTGTTGGGCTGTTGTTCCACCATGGAATCCTGGCTGTGTAAAGTTGCATAGCTCTTGCCTTGGTCCTTTTTCCAGGGTTACAGCTGTATCCCTGTCCTGAGAGAAAATTAAGGAAGGTTGCTCCATCTTTACAACAGATGGTATGTTACTAAATAAGGGGTTTTAAATAAACCTTGGATGGTTTTGGTTCTCTTTCCTGTATCCTCACTGAGCACTAAATTTTCTGCCTAACTGGGGCTGTACATCTCTGTCTAAGCAGGACTAATAAAACAGCCTACAACTGTTTAAAATATCTTCCAGTGTCCTGATGAAGTGTCTTTGTGTAGTTACTGAAGTTCACCCTCAGCGAGAGATAGAAGATCTTTGAAATTAGTCACCTTCCATCTAGGAGGGAATGCACTGCCTGGTTAGATTGTTCTCCTTATCAGAGTATGACTACTGGTGAGAGAAGCAGGAGCTGGGCCAGACTGGGCTGTGCTCTAACTCTCACTGAGGTAACTGCACTGCATCCAGAATCAGTGTGGCAGGTGCAATGTTCCTGGCACTGGAGTGTCTGCAAGGGCCTGGCAACAGCAGGGAACACAGAAAATGTGGAATGATTTCCCATTACACAGGCAGTGGCAGGCTCAGCAGCCAGCTCTGTCTCTACACCTAGAACTTTCACTTACTCTCTAGGTTAAATAACTTTTGGTAGCAGCATCCATGATAATCTGTTGCTTAAAAGTCCTTGGCTTTTCTAGCAGGGGAAATATATTGGGCTAGTCAGGTTGTCTTCTGTGACACCTGTCAGTTTAAATTGTATGAACTTTTAGTGAGCTCTGAACCTTACCTGTCCAAGTCAATTTAATTGTGTGTCTTTGCAAGGCTTCACAATTCCAAAGTTCTTTCAGCTGAGAAAACTAATTGAAAAAAGTTGGCAAATACTTCACTTAAAAGTAAACTCGAAGGAGAAATATATCTTCTTCTGCATGGAGTTTCCCATGTTGTTCAACTTAACTTCCTTCAGATGAGTTCTGCTGAAAATATTCACCCCTAAGGCAGCTCTTTATCTTTTCTAGCTCTGCATTTGACTGGTTCTCAGAGACCAAGATCTGTGGAAAGTAATTAAATAAAATCTTTTTTCCTAATTGGACTGGGTCTGTGCAGTTGTTGTCCATTTCCTTCAGACATCTCAGCATAGAAGAAACTATTTCCCCTTGGATTTTGAGTCTCCTATTTTCTGTCACAGCACCAATGGCTGTATTTCACCTTCTCATTCTGGCAGCTTTTGTTTGCTTTTTCTAAACTATGGCATTCTCCAGATTTCTAATTCTGAGATGACCCCTTCATTTTGTCGTTTGCATAAGAACTTCAAAAAAACCTCTTCCGGTCCAGTTTTAGTTATCATAACCAGGTCTCTCACTTCTCTGGGGGTTTGGTTTGTTGCCAGCCATGGCACAGAGGGAGGCACCTGCCCTTCCCTGCTTTGGCACAGCGCCCAGCTGCCGCTGCACTCTGCTGTTGCTGCTCCCACCCAGGTGGAGCTTTGGTTGGGGTCCTTCATGGCAAACACAGCCCCTGGCTCAGCTCGGGGGTGGCAGAAGTGAGGACAAGGAATTTGCAGTGTCCTATGATCCAACAGCAGCTACTGCAGTGCAAAAGTGCCAGGGGAGGTGCAACCTCACAGAACTGCAGAATCAATGAGGTGGGAAAAGAGCCCTGAGATCAGTAAGTCCATGACTGAACACCTCCATGTCAGCCAGACCATGACACTGAGAGCCACATCCAGTCTTCCCTCAAATACCCCCAGCCACAGTGACTCCACCACCTCCTTGGGCAACCCATTCCAGAGTCTAATAACCCTTTCTTTAAAGAAATTCTTGCCGATGTCCAACCTAAGTCTCCCTGGTGCGGCTTAAGGTTGTGTCCTTTGTCCTGTCACTGGTTCCCTGGGGGAAGAGCCCGACCCCCACCTGACCACACCCTCCTTTCAGGGAGTTGTAAACTTCTTTTGCTCCCTTTTACCACTCCAGCTTTCCCAGAGAACCCTCCTGCCCTGCCTCTAGTCTGAGCTGCCAGTTCCAGTACAGTCACTCAGAGTCCCTGCATGCTTACCAAAGGTGATTGGTGCAATTTAAGTTTACTGAAACTGAGACAAGAAAGGTTTAGATACCAACTGCTAATGGTATCACCTGACCAACAAGAGCCCCTGGAAATGCTTATGAGAACATTTGCCAGACTCAGGAGTCAGAAAATTTCCTGCTCTCAATAAAGATACTATGGTATGTCTCAGGAGCATGTGTTACCTCGTCCCCTGCCTTTGTTACAGGATGAGCATGCTACAGGATGAGCATGCAGGATGGATATGAAAAAGTGTTCAGAGAACACATGTTAAAATCAGGGCAGAAAGATGGCTATTTAAATCAACCTTTCAAGAAAAATGAAGATTCCCATTTACAAGAGTTCTAAACCCAAATGTATGTTGTGAAGGAAAATTAGGGGTGAGAGGCAATCAACAAAGTTCTTGAAAAAAATTTTTAAAGCTGAGAAAAAAGCTGTTCTCAGCATCTACTGCAGAGTGGCCTTATTAGCTTTGAGGCTGGGCACTCCAAGGGGGAAGAGGCTTATCCATCCTGCTCAGTGTTCACAGTGTTGTTGGTGTTCCTACCCTGATCAAAGCATCAGCTCTCCTCCCTTACTGAATGAAGTTATCAACAGGCCCAACACTGCCTAAAGCAGGAGGGAGCCAGAGGCAAGGCCAGGCTGGAAAGCCTTTGTCCATGATGAGTTTTCCTAGGTTTTGAATCTTCTTTTTCCATTGCAGAGCAGAGAAGAGCCTGGTAATTTACAGAACAGTGCACAGGAACCTATCAGAGGAAGGCAGTGACACCTCACCTGCTGAGGAGCCCTGGAAGAGAAAATACACACAATGTATATCATCCAACCTCAATTTCCAACTTGTCTCTCTAGGGAAGGAAGGACCCAAGCATATAAATCCACTCATAATGCAATCTGAATTTTGGAGTCCTTGTTTCATAATTTATCAGATCTCATTTTGACTGGCAAGAAGCATCCATGCGGTGAGACTGGGAGAGCTGCAGCTGCATTGGCGAGCAGTACTTGTGATTTCACTCCATCAGAATCACTCAGGAGCTGCTCAGCAAAATGTATAAGAAAAGGTCTGGTATAATTGACAGTAAAAGGCCTCTGAATTGAGTTACTCCTGCTTTTCCTTTTAAAGTTTCTGATTAGAGTGTAATGGCTGCTCAGTAGCAATCTGCAACAAACCTGCCATTTTTCCACATCCGTGTATTTTTGGTTTTCAGATACCAGTGTTAGTTAGGAGCAGCTCAGTAATTTCATGGACTCAGCGGCACACAGGTCCCTCCAGCTTGTAATTAAGCTGTTATCTCACAATTCCTAGTGCTTATTTGACTTCAGCACAAAATATGGCAGTTGACTCAGAATTCATTGATAGCAAAAAACAGGCTGAGGTTATAATTTGTTAACTATGTTCACTGGGCACAGGAATTGTCTCGACTGATAGATTTCACACAAAGTTCAGCAGCCAGGCAGTTCCCCAGGCAGGTGGCACTTCTCCATGCTAGTGCAAGTGCCCCAAAAAGCTTGGATTCAATTAAGGAAGGGGCTGCAGCACAGCAGGAAAGGAGGAAAACACGTCAGGCTGGGAGAGACATTGAAACTCTGGCAGTTCACCATGCACTTATAACATATGCACTCATGTGAATTTCAGGCAAAGCACAGTCAAAGTTTCTTTCACTACAAAGGCATTCGAGCAGAATGAATAAAGAAGATAAATTGTCTTTTAGAAGAGAGGGAGGGTTTCCAACATTCCTAGCAACCTTTATGGTTTTATGTCAACCTGTAGTGGGGGGTGGGGGGGAAAGAGTTCTCTTCTAAAGGATCTTTCCTTAAAGGATATGATAGATGATTAAGGTGCACAGAAAGCTTCAATAGTATATATGTGAAAAGTTCCCCCGGCAAGGGCTCATTGTAAAACAAATGTGCTGCTTTAAGGATAATGGCATGGTATTATTTATGTAGACAGTTCCAGCAGTTCCCAAAAAGAAGTAAATGCTGTAATCATACCCATAAAGGCCTGCCTGCTTGCTTGCACATTATTTGGCATTAATTTTAGTACAGAATAATTATCAAAGGAACATTTGGATTTATTATCTGTAAAGGCAATTTTAAATGAGGTATGAATTCAATACAGTAAGTGCTCTTCTCTCAGCAGTGTGAATCCAAAATAGAGTCGTCGTCTTTCGCCCGCTAAGTCAAGCTGTGCCTGGGCATATGGAGATTTTCATAATATATTCTATTCAAGAATCAGATAGCAGTAAATATTTGTGAAAGTGATAATTAGCAACTGTTTCTGAGGGCAGGAACAATGTACTGTAAGATTTTGAAATGAATCCCTACAGTTACGGCTCCTGCCTTGGGTGCTGAAGCCCTGGCTTGGTTTAAGGTCTTTTGGGGAGGGAAGGAGTCAGGAGAGTGAGGTGTTAAAACACTGAGAGAAGGGATGCAAGATAAGAGCCTGAGTTAACACTTCTCACTACGATGATCACCTGCAGTGAAATGTTCACCTAAAATTTCAACGCTGCCATTTTTCAGCTTCTAAAAGTAAATGGCTTAGGAGATGGTACAAGCCATCTGTACTGCTGCAGCCAGTAGGTTTTATTGGGCTATTTTTGTTCTCACTGGACTAAACTCTGCTCCTGGCTTGCTAGACAGCTGAGAAAAGAAGTGTCCTTTTCCATCTGCCCCAACCAAGTAATTTATTTTGCTCTTCAGGCTTGAAATCTGCTTTATGCCCTCACATCCTCAAGTCTTGACAGTGCTGTAATGGGCATTGTACAGTGCTAACTAGGAAAGCCACGTTCAAGAATCAATTCAGATCACCCCACTTTTGATTCTTTTTGATCAGAGTAAGCCAGCAGAAGAGTGACTACCCTTTGCTCCATGCACTAGTGTTTGCTGGCACTTGCCCAGTCACCAAGCAAATACTGCAGACATTTCCAAGTGCCTTTCAGGTGAGTTTTCAGCAATTGCTTCTCTTTCAGTGATCCCCTGGTGTCTGGGAAGAGCTCTTGGAGACAGCCAGTAGAGCCCACTCTGATCTTTCTCCTGTCACTGTTAGTCAGTTTATGAGTCTGGCTGGTTTTGAACAAGACCTGATGATCTTCTGTCTATACATCTGCTTTATTTAGTTAGTTGTTTGTGTATTATTAAATAGGAATCATAGATAGTCTGGGCTGGCATTGCTCCAACAGGGTGAAAAGTGCCTGCACAAATATAAAGAATGGTGTTGAGCAAATCAAACCTGGCAAATCTCAGGATTCAAATTCCATTTTTGACTTTTTCTAATTAAAAAAAATAGCTTTAAAATCCACAGGACATTAAAATTTTTTAAGTAGGAGGGGAACAGTGTAGCTGTTCTGAACAGTAATGATCAGCACTCCCAGCCATGAACTCTACACTTTGTGGAGTTTCTCCTGGATGTGGAAATACAGGCAGGAAAATACAGCAACCTGAACAAAAATCTTGGTTTCTTATCTTATAAGTAATTGATTAGAGCATAAATCTTGAAATCGGAGAGTTATGGTGCTCACAATTCTGAAAGTAGACATAACAAAGTCATTGGTAGAGGATTGGCTGAGTAATTTATCCCTTCTCTCTGCTCATGGTTTCCTCACATTCAGAGAAGCATTCCCTAAGTGGAAGAAAAGAGACTGTGCTGTCACAAGCAAGATATTGATGTCAGACCCTAAAAACCAGTGCCAACAAGTGGATTTGGTAGAGCCAGCACAGGGGCATGGTGACCAGGAAAGGGAAAGGGCCTGAGGGCAGTTTGCAGAGAGGAGAGGGAAAGCTGGTGCTTGGACAGCTTTCTGGGATGGAGATACCAGAGCAATAGGAAAGCTTAAGAGGGACAGCTCAGGCAAAGAAAGAAAGAGAACAGCACTGCCAGGGAGCAGACCAGGATTCATGACACCATAAAAAAAGAAAGCACTAGACTAGATTTCCATGTGGTGTAACATGGTGCTGTGACCATCGTGATTCCCACCAGGTGAGAATCCATCTCACGGTTCCCCAAGGGCTTGTGTGGCTGAAAAATGTCCTGGCACTCTGTGAGCAGCTGTGGCCCTGATGCAGAAGCTCCAGGGCGGTGTCCAGGCACCAGCCCCAAGCTGGAGGTCAGAATTAGATGATCATAATTTTCCCCTCTGGCTTTAAAATCTATTAACAGCTATTTTACGACGCCGGTCATTTATCATCGCACCACAGACTGCAGGAGCAGGACCACCATGATATACTTCATAGATAATTTATTTCCATTAGTTCACAGCTAAACTTAATTTTAAAGAATTTCTAAAAAATTGATTATAAGGGAGAAAACCTAGAGACTTTCCAGTGTAGAACTATTTTGGGGAGGGGGTGGGGGAAGGAATTGCTAGAGCTGTGAGCTGGATGTAGGTGTCTGACCCTTGATTGTGCCCCACATTTTAGTTGTAATTTAATTAATTTTACCACACATCCCAGGACACGATTGTCCCACAGAAGGATAAGAAAGTTCTTCCAGTGATACAGGGAAATGTTGGCATTGTTTTTCCACTTGTGTACATTACAGTATTTTTTTTTCCTGAGAACTTAATCTTCTGTATTAAATTAAGTCAAATAATCTTCTTGCCACTACAAAAATAATTACCATAACTTTCTGAAAAGAAGATAGGAAATAAAAGATTTTTAACGCCCCCCAACCCACGCTTTACTTTCCAGCATTATTTTAATGTTTAAAATAGTGTTAAAGCTCCAATTAAGATGAAAGCACAGGAATGACCAGCTTTATATTTTGAACATATCTGCTGTTGTTGATGCTGCCAATAGGTTCCACAGACAGAAGTACTAATTGGCCTAAGACCAGATAAAACTAGATTTTCTTTCAGGCAGGGAAAAAAAAAAAAAAAAAAGAGAAATATGTGGAGAACAAAAGAACAAAATCTCCCTGTTTTTTTGGCATAAGAACCCAGAGACAAGGAATCAAGTGCTCCAGGTCTCATGTCACTATTGAATGTGCTTTCCTAATTTCTGTCATCAGCCCAAACGGTCTCCTCCAGCCCAGGCTGCCCAGCCCCAAGCACAGAAATGGCCCCAGTGGGAGAGGCAGCAATGACCCTTAATCAGCAATATCCCTTTGCATCTTTTAGAAGAAGTAGCACTATTTTTAGAGGTTTTCTTTGTAAGAATTACTTATATTCCTGTGCTCTTTGGCACAGATCCATTAACCAAACGTACTTTACTGTTAGATGTATGACCACTACAAAATACAAACTGCACTAGCATGACAAGGTTACTGATTGCTAACACACACAGAGCCAGGGTTTAACTCTGTGCTGGAGGAAACTCTCTGCTCCCTGTGCATTTTCTGCATTGGGACCATAAGTCCTTAATGGAGCTTCCCAGTGGAATTCCCAAAGGGGAGCAGATAAAGCTGAAATGACTGTGACTGGCACCAGCCCTGGCTGTAGACAAGGCCACTCTCAGATTAGCCAAGGCCTGAGTGCTTGGATAAATCAGGACAGCAGGAAACGACCCAGTATTTGTAGAATGCATTTTGAGTTGTGAAGTTTATTTTCTCCTATAAACTCTTTTGTTTTCCACTGTTGAACTACAAGGATTTTACTGCACTGTTACTAATCACAGCAGCAGCTCCATTGCAGTCCTGAGAAGCATCCTGAGACCAAGTGGCTTTGCTCACACAGTCCTTGCTGCCTTGCCCTGTCAAAGGGCTGAAGGAGACAGGTTTCCACAGAGACCCAACATGTGTGTGTTCCATTCCAGTGTCAGGATGCCTGGATTTATTCCCCAGCTGTGGCTGCTGATGGTTCCAACATTCTCTGCACAGCTCTGGGATTTGTTTGTTTGTTTACAGCAGCAGCTTCAACAAGAGGTGGGAGCAGGAAGCATCACAGAGCTGATGTAAAGAGAGCAAGAGTCTTTTGTAATTCCTTGTAGCTCTTTCAAGTACATCCATTTGTTTGACACTGATGCTGTTGTATATTTTAACCAAATACACATGAACAAAGGAGCCCGTCCTGGAGCTTTTGCTTATTTGTTTGGGAAAACACTTCCAGATGTTCCTTATAGATGTTTAAACTCTTTTAATGTAAATTTTAATTTTACATCTAAAATGGGGGAGTATAGCTCCCTGTCAGAATGTGAAGCCTGATCTGGAGGAGAAAGTTAAATGAATGTATTGATGCCTGCTACTGGAAGCTCTCCTGAGATATTCTGACACTTCAGGGAAGGATGCCACCTTTGTACTCCAGTTTTAAGATATTCCTAAGCCTTCTCCTGCAAATTTGGTAAAGTGAGGGATTGAGTGAGAATATTCTCATTGTTTCTGTGGAGAAAAGTCTCTAAATGTGGAAGTAAATTTCCCTCTTTCTCCTGCCATCATCTAGCATCTCCCATGATTTTCTGTTTGTGTGATATCACTAATTCACTGTTCTGACACCCTTTGATATCATTCCAATCCATCACAAACTCTAAACATTATGCTTGTGCATGTGTTTTACACCTTTATTTTTTAAATAGATGTACACAAATGAATCCTGACTTCAGGCTGATTTACACAGCTGCAGATGGGTTATTATGCCTTTAATTTGCAAGCATGGTTGATGTAATTAAAGATATTTCTGCTTTTTAGCCACACAATTGCATATGGCTTTTTAGAAAGAATGATACTCTTGAAGGATTTTTCCCCACTAATGAACATAATGATTGAACATCAGGTACAGAACCATTCTGTAGGCAAGAGAGTGATATTCCAGTAAAATCTCACATGGGTTGGTAGTTGCATGGCCTGGAAATAGCACTATTACCAAACAGACCTGAATTTTGCTGACCATCCTGATGTACTGCCCTGGATTTTGGGTGATGGAGGGGATTGTACAGGAGCACAAATATATGATAGTCCATAAATATAAAACTAGTCACTCAAATGATCTTTTCAAAAAGTAAAAAACTTTCCTGAAAATGCTTCAATGCCATATAATCTATTTCACTCCCTCAGTAAAAGCAGAGACAGCTTAAAAATTTCAATAAATTTGTGTAGAGTATTCCCGAGCAAGTCATTTGTATGCTGGATTTCCTCTTGATGCAATATCAAACCAGAGAGATACCTTATCATACTCCAAAGGCTGACATTCTAAGGCACTACTGGAAATATTGCAGAGCTTTGCATAGCAAAGAACATTCAGCCAAGCAGCTGGTGAGAGTCCTGTGTTCTTAAACATGGATACCTTTGCTGCTTCAATATTATGACTTCAGGAGACCAGAACCTAGCCCATAATATTTATATTATTTTTTAGTGTCATGGGGGTAAGAAATCCAAAATGAAAAGGAAAGAAAAAACCCCCAAAACTCCAAAACCAAACATACCTGGGTGAAGGGATGGGGAGAAAAAGCAATCTAGCTGGGAAAGCTCCAGGGACTCAGTTCTTGCATACTGACATTTTCACCACAGTGAAAGCTTATTTTAATGCTGGGCTGTGCAAACAAACAGAGGGATGTCCCTGCTTTGGAGAAATTAGAGGCTGGTGTGACCCAGCCCATCTCCTCTCTCACCCCAGCAGAGCACTTGCTCAGTGCTGGTCAAGGCAGTGTCCCCAGCATGGCAGGTGGCTCTGTCCAAACACACTGTCATAAAAACCTAGGGCTGATCTTTAAAAACAGCTGGCTTTGATACAAGCTGTGGGTTGGGTTTGAGTTTTTGTCTTTCTGTTTTGTCTAAAACTTGGTATTTAAATGGTGGCTTCCTTAGGGAAGGATGCACTTTCAGATACCTCTTGTTTTCAAGTAAGATCTCAAGTTTTATGCCTGTTTTTTCTGAAGCCTTTGGAACTGGATATGATATTCCCATGGAATCAGAAATGGTGGTTATGTAGGTGTTAAAATAATTGGTTTTAAAACATCTCCCAGTGGCTAAATCCTTTGCTTGTAGATGATAAGGAAACATCTTTTTGCTGGATATGTAGTGCTGTTTTCATGGCTTTATGAATCTAAGCTTTAATTTTTTCTTCCCATTTGTGCTTATGTCCAAAGGTGTTAAAGTTGAACCATTGTAAAATTAATTGCATCAGGAAACACAGTGTTATTTTTCTCCCATATCTGATGTTCATATTGCAGCTAAGGGAGGGAAGGAGATGGAAGGGGAGGTTTCTGAATGTTGCAGCAGACAAGCTGCTTGTTTCCTTCACTGATAAAGAGAGTGATTCCTTCAAAGTGGAGTAGAAAGATGGCTTGGGGCTTTGGCTGTGAATAACATCACAGGCAGCTGCAGCAGGAGCAGAGTCAATATCATGCTTTGTGGCCCCTGAGTGTCTGGGAATGAATCCTTTATGGTCACGTTTAGAGCAGGCTGAACCTCATCTCAACGAGCAGAACAGTTTCCTATTCTGAAAACTCAGACCTTTGCAGAATGTCTTATATATTCTATACTAATAAGAACTGTAGTAAAAACTGACTCTGAAGATTTACACTGACACATAAACACATAGAGATGCTAATGTGTATAAGGAGCAGTGGAAGTGAGGAGGCAGATTTAGATGGGAATGCAGGAAGGAAAAACTAAACACAGTTGGACTGTTGCAGCCAGAAAATGAATTAGTGCTGCATTTCTCTGCCAAACACAGAATATCCATCTCATTTCTAATTTTTTCCTGAGCCATGGATATAGAGCTAAATAGATGTGATAAAAGGTCAGGGGTTTTAAACTCCACACTGAAACAATAAAAAAGACAGGACTAATTGTCCTGAGACCTTTTGCAGCTCATAGGAAGGACAAAGACAACTTTGGTGTGGTAATTTAGACTTGATTCTGTTTCATGGAGTTCAGGAAAGTATTGCCCTCACCTTGTCCCTCAGAGGAAGAGATTTTATCCTCACCTGGACATTTATTCCCTGCTCAAACACTTTCCAGGCAGGACAGGAAGTTACAATGATACTGCTAAACTGCGGTGCCATTTTCAAACCTCCCTATCTTAATTATCAGAGTCTTTGAAGATTTATTTGCCTCTTGGGACTTGTAGTTTTCTCAAAATCTAATAAATTCCATTTCTCTGCCAGTAATGACAAAACTATAGGGGAGAAAAATAAAAATAAAACTAAACTAAACTAAACTAACCTACAAAAAAACCCAATGCTGTGAAAAAAGTAAAGGGTCAAAGTCCACAGAAATTTCTGAGGCTGTAAGAATTGACCCTCTCTGCAGGTAGATTCACCCCCATCTGCAGAGAAGCCATAATCTGATTCTTCCAGTTGCTTGTCGAAGGCCCCAGCTCTGCTTCCCTTGCTGCCCATCTCAGAGGGAGTCTCATGGGCAGTCACTTCCCCATGACCTGATGTCCAGCTTTCCCCTCTCTGTCACCTCCCCACTCCTCCTCCTCTCGTTCCCAGCCATCCCAGGCCACGAGTGCTGAGCTCTGGGGACAAACCTGGTGCTGTGTCCCACCTTGGTGACGCTGGACAGGTGCTGCTGTCCCCTGGGCTGAGCCCTGGTGTGCTGCCAAGGCAGAGGCAGCTCGGGCAGACTCTGTGTCAGCTCCATGGCAGCACACAGGGCTTGTTCTGCTCCAGACTGCTCCTCATAATTGTGATTGATGAGGGCTTCTTTTCCCAAGATGGTTTTGAAGAAATGACGTTGATATCTGTATCTATCACATATAAAAAGCAGAGTAGGGGTGTTTTTTTTGTGTAGTTTTTGTTCTATTTTTTTTTCCTTAATATCAGATATCTCTGTGGAACAAGTACAGAATTTCTCTCTTTTTTCTGTTTTTAAAGTATGGTCTTATTCCCTGGATTAAATTTCAACATTATCATGCAACATTTCACTTATCCTGTGTAGTGTTGCAGTGGTGAATACTGAGATAAAGCAACAGAAATCTGAAATCAAGAAGTTTTTTATCTATTTTAAAACTGCTCAAAGTCATTCTAAAGTTAGGAATAAAGAAGGTATATTCTCTAGAAAAAGAGCAGACATTCGCCACAGTTTGTTTATTCTTCTTTGTTTGTAAAATAGTCCTCCTTTCACCTTAATAAATAGAAGAATTAATGAAAGCTTTTTTTTTGGCACCCTGGCTATTACTTTTATATAGCCATCAAAAGGAAATGTGAACAGGATTGACAATTTCATTTATCTTTTTGATAGAAATGCAAAGTAAAGAATTTGTAGCAAGTTCTGTGCACATCATAATAAAAGGGCAGCAAGAAACCCTTTTCCAGCCAGTGCAATTTATTTACCTCTTTTCAAAATCAACTTCTTATTGTGTGCCTACAAATCTGCCTGCTCTGAATACGCATTCAAAGAGAAAGAAAACAGGGCAACTTTCAAAAGGATATTACATAGGAAATTGCAAAAAGTACTTTGTAATTAGTTGGAAGTTTTGTCAAATTGGACGGTGCATTTTTGTGCATTTCAATAAGGTGTAAAAACGCACTCAGGTGATGACCATGGGAAAGGGGAGCCAGCATGGGATGAGCAAGGTCCATTCCTGCCTTCAGCAGCACCAGCGAGCAGTGCCCACGCCCAGGAAAGGTGCAAAGGCTCTCATCTGCAGAGGGTCAAAGAACAGAGGAAACGATGACCCTGAGGCAGAACTGGTTCATATATGCCGTGATTAGACACTGTTGTGTGAAAAGGAGCATAAGATGAAGGAGCTGAAATGAAGACTTTGGAGTTCCCCTTCTCCATCACAGTCCCTTTCTGCTCGCTGAGGATGGAGATTGTTAGCTGTCTACTGTGGGTGATTCCAAAGAATCAAAATCACTGCTTGAAAATACACAATTTTAGTATAACAACTTGGAAGGAATGACCTAAATCTATCTGCCCTCACCTGCTGTGTCCCACCTGCTCAGATACACTGGGTGTGTTGGCCCTCTCTGCTGCAGGCAGGGCCTACAGCTCCACACATGCATCTGATCTGTCAAATTCCTGCCTCATCCTAAGCTGGAAGAAGGCTCTAGTGGGAGTTAGCCAATATCTAGAGCCCTGAAAGCCATTTCCTGCTAAGATGGTTGGAGAAAGGAGCCATTCAATTCCATGACCAGGTGATTCCAGCACTTCCCAATCAGAACAAATGTCAGTAATAACATTTATATAAAATGCAATCAGGGTTTGTTACGGGAATGGAACAAAAAGTTACTTCTTGGGTTGAGGAGATAAGCATCAACCAAAGTTCTAGAAATAATTAATTATGGGCACAAGCGAGGCAAGTTTTTCAAACACAAATGCTACAGTGCCCATCAAGCACCTGCCAGAGAACTCCAGATAATCAGCCATGAGAGGTGACTAATGACAATGAGCAGCTGGGGGAAAATAACAGACTCTCCATGGTGCTCCAAGCTGTACTTCCATAAGGTCCTAATCAGAGAATGGATTCCCACCACTACTGATTCACTAAACTAAAGGTTTATGTGGCTCTTGGTCCTGGAGAGAATGTACAGTCTTCACTGAGATTGTTAAACTCAACTCACAAAACCTCCAGTCCAAAGACAGGGATAAAACCAAAACCATTGCTGAGTCCAAGACAGAAAAGATTCTTGGCGTTCAGTTTGGCAGCATGAGCATGTGGTGTCAGGAGCACCTTCTTCCTTTCCTCTGTCTCTAAACACCAGCACAAATCAAATGTGGAAAAAAATAATTCTTCAGTAGAAACAACACTGTGTTTCATGTGCTTTCTCTGTTTGGCATTTCATTGAATTTGCAAAAATCTGACAAATCTAACCAACCATTAAAGTGTATAATAACAGTGACAACTAAAAAGCATGCTTTGAGGAGCATACACAAGCAAATACAGACGATGAAGAAATATAAGTAGAATTTCTGACTCATGATGAAGAGACTGAATAATTTGGTCAGACAGTTTTAGTAATTCGTCATTTATTCATTAACTTGTACTGCAGCATACTCCTATTTATTTTGAGTGCAATGGCAAAGTACAGCTGTACAGAATGTAGGCGGAGAGCTAGATAAAGGATAGTTTTAGGACAGGTGCTCTCCTAGATTTTTAAGCAGACATTTCTATAATTAACAGTGGATTTACCACATCCAAAACACTGACTTGTGTAAAATGCCCTCATATATTATCAAGGTTATATTAAAGCCTATCAACAACTTTGGAGAATTTAAAAAACATTATAGACTAATAGATTTGTAGACTAAAAGGTGATTCATTCGTTTTTTCAACAAATTCGTAAATAAGACCTTTTCCACAGGCTCTAATTTCTAATCACATATCTATAGAAATTCATGCTATGGTATTCACGTTTCATAAACTACAAAGGTAGTTTTCAGTGTGTGTGGAATATTGTGTCAAATTCCCCGTGCAATACAACTCAATAGCATAGAAAGTTGTAGCTCAAGCACTTGCTCAATATTTTTGGAAGCAGGTCTCTGTCAAAAGTGCAACTTGTTTTTTCTATTTGAGTAAGCCCCAAGTTCAAATGCATTCAGATGAACATTTTAGTCTTAACTTAAACTCTACCAGCCAAAGAGTCTGGAAAGCTACCAGCTATTTCTCAGGAAAAGGTCAAGAATAACTGCCATAACTGCCAGCAGCTGTGGCTGGATATTTGGTTGATCCAAGTACAGCCAAAACAACAAAAAGGATCTTGGAAGAAAAACTAACTACATATGACAGTATCTTAAAAGTGTAAATTGTTAGAGTAGTCACATTAGAGGAGAAGTCCACCTGCATTTTCAGTCATCTCTGGTTATTTCTTTAACCCTGAAAAGGTGAGATATTTTGGAGGCTTCATGACAGCAGCACTGTCAGCCACCCTGGCCTCACTGCTTGTGTCCTTTTATAGCCATAATTGCCATCACCAATTTCAGGCCTCTGCTTTCCACAGATCTGCTTTTGACTTGATGGTATCATGTTGACAGAGAACCTACAGACAACAGAAGAGCTTCCTAATGCTAAAAATATTGCTTGTTTTTATCAGAATTTTCAATAACCATGTGATTCACTGCCATGAACTTCACCACAGTCTGATCAGCCAACCAGTCCTGCCTATTTGACTTGGCTTTTCTAATCCACAAAACAAGGCCATGAAGTTGGACTTTAAAAGACACCTTTCCCGAAAAGGAAAGGTTTAGTAGAAAACTATAAGCAGCAGTGAAGTCATCACCCATAAGATAAGAGAATACTCTATGAAGCAGATAATGTAATCCTGGTAATCAGGATAAGATGAAACGTGGTGAGATTATGATTTGAAATCCAACTAGAAGTTTCCCATTCAAAGCTTTCTTTGAAACACTGGGGATAGCGTTTATAGCAGAAGCCATGTGCGTCATACAGGAAGAAAACACTGAAAACATTTTCACAGGGGTTTTGGCTTTAGAGTACATTTTGGTGAGATTTTGGCTGTCAGGAGCTGGTCTCGGAGGCACAGCCGGGTAGTTCAGGCAGAGCAGCCCCTGTCCAGCACAGGGACGTCCCCATGGGAGTGTTCTCTGTGATCCCCGTGCAGAGCAGTGTGCTCAGCCCCGTGTCCCTGCGAGGGGCCGCACCGCGCCTCAGTGCCCAGGTGCACAAAAGAGCTTCTGACATCTGTCCCCTTTGTCACAGCGACCATCTGGCCACAGGACTTGTTCTGAGGTGTAAAGCACGGCTCAGAGAGGCTCTATTGCTGAGGAAGATGCAATAAAAACAGATAAGCGGAAAACGTCACCTGTTGAGCCTCATACACAGAATAATAATGCTGGGAAACAGATGGAACTTCCACACACAGTGGTCTAAGCCGGGAGCAGTGGAATATCCTGCAAATGCTCTAAGAAAACACTGATTTTGATGGGATAGAAAGCTCAGTCAGTGCTTAAATTTGTTCTCAGTGTTCATCTTCTAACAGTATTGTGGCTGAATTCATCCTGGTTATCACCATGGTTAACATCTTCATAACTTTTTCCCAGTTTGCTCCTGAAAACCTGAACTCCAAAGTAGCCAAAACTATTGAGTGGTGGCAGGATCACAGCTGAATGCAAAGAGCTCTGAGAACACATATTGTGGTCAACTTTATACAGAATTATGAGGATTATATCCTAAAAAATATCAAAAAATGGCAGACCTTCTGAACAATGGAAATCTCTAACTAGCAGTGTGGTCAGTTTATTTAAACAAATGTCTATTTTTGCATGGTGGGTTAATCTCAGATTAGTGAAGTGAAAGCCTTAATATTTAGGCATCTGTAAACAACTGGATTCTAGCATTTTTATAAAGTTGTAACTGTTTGCTTCAAATACCTTCCTGCTCATAAAACCTTTATCCTCCCTCTTGCAGCAATGTGCTGAAGGGAGGTGAGGCTCTGAGCAGACTGGCTGCTGGGCTGGGCAGGACATTCCTGGGCACAGCTGGGCTGGAGCTGCAGACCCCCAACACTGAGACCACTGCCCTGCAAAGCCTCACAAATGTCACCACACAGCCCGAGTCCCAAATGAAACCAAATGAATCCCCAGCATGCTACAGAGCTGTCCTTCCCAATTCACCTGGACACACACTGGAATGGCCTGCAGTGAGCTGCACGTGACTGAAGTGCAGCTTAAGGAATAAGCATTCTGCTCAACATTTGTCACTGTAGAAGATCCAAGGTGTAGAAGGTCCAAGTCAGAGCAAAGTCACGTCCAAGTGTAGCCCTGTTTCCATGCCTGAGATGTTTTGGTTTTCTGAAATTCTTTTCCCAGGGAATTTTCTCTAAACAGGAAAAACGTTTTTGTAACTGTACTATGTTATTCATTCTTTTTCCTAGGAGGGACTTCTTCTTGATGTCTTTCTGGTCTGACCAATGTGATTGAAGAGGTTTGCCTTTGTTTCACCGATCAAATTGGTGTGTGTAAAATAGTATAAAAGGGAGACACATCCCAAAAATAAAGGAGTCATTTTCAGCCTTCTAAATCTTGGAGTCTGTGTTATTGTGGTGTAAAACAGCGTCCTCAAAGCATCAGGATTCTCATCCAGATAAGAGACCAGGAAGGGAGGAATATGTTTATGGTTTGAGTTTTGGTATCTACGTGTTGTCACCTAAATGAGCCTCCTGACAGGAGAGCTTTCATGAAGGAGCACCTGAAGTCAGACACAAGCTTATCCCTAACAGCAGCCACTTTGAACGAGTGTGTGTTGTAGTTCTTTTCTGAAAGTCTGTAAATGGAACTATTTGTCTGTGAAACTCTTTGTTAGAACAGTTTCCTCGCTCCTAAAGATTCATTTAATGAAGACATTTTGTCCCAGACTCTTCCAGGATACTTTTGTAGATTAATTGCTGGGTATTGTGTATGTTGTATTGTGTGTTTCTGCAGTGGTCTTTAAGCTGAAAAAACCTTATTTAAAATTTTGTAAAAGTCAAATTCTTCTGAGCATTTCCTTGAATCTACCTTCCCATATATTAAATCCCTCTTCTGAATATTGGGCTTTGGCTACAGCCAGTGTTTTCTGCCCACCCTTTTTGCACCTAACAAACTCCTGTCTGATGAAAATTATTAGTTACCACTCTGTAATGCACAGTTTCTAATCCACCTACCAAATGAGCTGCTGAGGTTAGGTTTTGGTGTTTCTTACTAGAATCTGTACAAAACGATGACCTGTCAGAAGTTAACCAGTTCAGAACTTGGGATAAGGGAGGTGAGAAATAATTATTTTTAATCTCATTTCCCTGAGAATACTGAGAAGAAACATCAGAGCGTCCACATGAAGGATGTGGAATCAAGAACAATCTGCCTTTTAGCTTCCATCTTCATTCCTTTGCTTATGGCAGTATCTCCCCAAGTCTTCTACTGCTACAAACACTGGAGAATGAGGACAGGCTCCTCTTCCTGGATAATGTTGATCCTTTGGGGCAATGCAACTCTTTCTTCTTTGGAAAAAACTCCTTTAGGGCCATGGGCTTCAGGAAAATTACCCAGGAGGAAATTCACCGTGGCCAGGAGTGGGTTCCAACCTTGCCAGTCAGAAGTTGAGAGGCATCCCTCACAATTCAGTTTCCCAGGCTGGTGGCTGGAGCTCTGAACTCAGCCCCTCACAACTGAGTGCCAGCATCTGCCTGATACACACCTCCGGCTGGTTCCTCTCCTTTTGGGGGATAAGCAGTTCAGTTTCCTGGATGGATTTTTCTTCAGTCTGAGCCCTTCTCACCATAAAGTACTGATGTGCCAACAGACCATTCCAAATTTCCCCAGTGTCACCTCCCCATCCAGCACTTACTCCTACACCTCCATCAGCCGTGCAGCTTTGTCACTGCAGTGAGCACTGAGGACGCACCAGCAAGTAATTGATCCTGCTTGGACCAAAGAGCCATTTCAGGTCTCATTTAGGAGCCAGGGTCTCTCACAGTCCTTCTGAAAGAGTGGGTAACGGGTTGATTCACCACCAGACTGAAGAGGTGCATTGTCAGTGGAAGGGTTATCTGCCAAATGAAAAGCACTCATCCTGTCACATTCCTTTCTCCTTTCCACAAGTGCACGCTGGGATGAGAGGCATGTGGAGGGAGCCCTGACACTGTTGTACACTACAACAACATGGACTCTGAACTTCAGAAGGCTGAAAATGACTCCTTGATTTTTGGGATGTGTCTCCCTTTTATACTATTCTACACAGCCCAATTCGATTGGTGAAACTAAGGCAAACCTCTTCAACCACATTGGTCAGACCAGAGGGACATCAAGAAGAAGTCACTCCTAGGGAGAAAGATGTAAACAAAGTTAAAGTTACAAAAACATGTCTCTTGTTTGCAGAAAATTCCCTGGGAAAAGAATTTCAAAAAATCAACACACCTCAGGCACTAAACCAGGGCTACAGAGCCCCTCTCAGCCAGGCTGCTCTGTCCAGGCTTCTCACAGAGCCATGGCTGCTGAGAGGAATGAGAACAGAATAGGGAATTGGGGCCAAATTTTCTTTCTTCTTCATATAAAGAAAAGTAATATAAATGATGAAGTCAGAGCATCTGATTCATCCGTACAGCATGAGGTTGGGCATCTCACTTGATAAACGAAGACATCGATTTATTAGCTCAGTTTTGGCAGAATTATTAAGAACATGTTTACATTCAAGCTCATTAAGAGAGACATCTGAAACCAGAAGCATCCAAAATTAATGGATGCTTTTTGAGACTGTTGGCCTCAATGAGTTGTGCTGCATTCTTTTATTAAGTGGATAGGTTTTTGTGGTTTAGGCAGACAGCAGCTGCAGACAGTTCCTAAAAAATATAAACGTATTCTTGATCTGTAAAGGAAAATTACCTGAATACCTAGAAGCCTTTCTGTGCATCAGTCCACATATTTGCACCCAGTATGATTTCCCATGTTGTATGTGTTTTATCTGTACGATAAGATTCTTGTTTAGCTTGCACTGTTCCTTGCACTCTTATCTTTTGTGCTCTGGTATTAATTGGAAAGATGGGATTTCTGTATGTTTCCTGATTACACTGATTTAACAAAGGTAATGATTTTGGCTTTACCAACCCACCAGATTCACAGTGTCAACACCGTTTCTCTTGGTGTCTCACTCACCCATGATTCAAAAAGATGGTACATTGATGTGCTATGGACTTAAACCCCAAACTGCCAGCTGCAGTAACCCACATCCATTTGGACGATTCCCTTATGTTCTCACAGCTTAAGTGCCATTTATAAAGGTATTTAATACAGAAAAATCTTATAAATCATTTAAAGCACAGCAACTCTGTATACTACTTATCTACATGGAGACACCGTGTCTGTCTATATAAATGTAGATCTACATAAAATAGAACGTATTGTGTGTTAAACAGATTTTAAAACAATTGGTGCTGGTGAAAGGCCCACAGGTGAGCACAGGAAGATTGTCCCTGTACCTGGGTGAGGCCAGGAATCAGAGGCCATCAGGCTGCAGTGGATGCTGCTCAGCTTGCCCCCTGCCTCCTGCAGGAGCAGATTCCTCTCACCCACCGTGGCTCATCTGGGCTACATGGCAGCCAAATCAGGAAACCTAATTGAACCACATCTCAGCTGAAAGCTTTTCTACCAGCTTTAGCTTCAGCTTGACCAGAGGGATACAAGAGATGACTTTCTAATGGCAACTGTTTTCCTTACAATTGTTTATCAAGTATTTATTATTAAAAAAAAAAAAAAAGAGAGGAAAATAAATCATGTATCCTAAGCAGATAAAACTCACTTCCCCACCTCTACTTAATCAGGCTTTATTTGCTTAGTATCTGTGATGTAGCAGTAATTATACTAATTCTGCAGTCATTCATTGAATCTCTCTCATAGAACTGGATAGATGTGACTTGAATTTCTGATCCTTTAGATTTTCTGGCTTCATACTGGTGGAGAGCCCAGCATGATCTGATCCAGGCAATGCAAATAATGTATAGGCAAGAGGAAACAATCTTAGCTTTTTTAAAAAGTAAAGCAAACTCCTTGGTTTGACACATGGGAAAACATATATTCTTCTTTAAAATATTTCCCAGCACATACATTTCCTCCCCCTTCACATTTGGAGATAGTTGAGACATTTATATTGCAGGTCACAGAAACACTTGTAGAACTGAAAGGACCAAGTGTTTGAGTTTGCTGCAGATCTTGTCTGATCTGTTGGTTTCTCACATGGATTTCCTTCCTTAAGAGGTGCTGGGAGTTCTTTGAGATCAAAGAACTGGTTGGTTTTCTGTGTGGGAGATGTTATGAATATCTGTGAGCACAGTGGGAATACAAGGGATTGCCAAACTCAGTGGTGTTCTCTCTCGGACTTAGGTATGGTGATCTAATATAATTTCTTAACATCTTGGTGCAAGTTAAATATTTTACTCCCAGCAAGTAACCATAGTGCGTAGGTAGAGACATTTCAGAATTTAAAAAATTCACCTCCATTCTGTTGGGCACTGCTGGGACATCTTGGAATCAGAGCTTCTCATGGTAACGTGTAATTTTGGCTGCTACCCTGTATTTAGCATACTTCTGCAAGGCAGAATATTTTTTCTAATTCCCAAGACTGAGCTGAGTTGGTTTTTACTCCACTCTCTGCCTCTGGGTGATCTACCTCAGTCAAGCTCTTCCCAATAAATTTGCTCAATCCCTTTTGTATGCAGGAGTTGCACTGAGCAGTGGAGGAGCAGCAGTTCCCATCTGCTGCAGGTTGAGCTGCCAAATGCCAACTCCACGTGCTGATGGACCTGACAGATGACAATTTTTATATGTTTTCTTCTCATGCCATCTTATACTCCTGTCTGCTAGGCAGCCAGCATCATGTCTTTTATTAAAACAGGCTATATGCTGTAAATTTCAGATATATTTTACAGTGTGGAATAACCTGGCTTCCTGACTGTCCTCGATTTTGTTGTAAGCATGGTACACTAGAATGTGAGATTTTGTTGCATTATTATGAAGATGTTGTCTTCTCTTTCCATATGTTTCTGCATGAGTGTCTCATCCTGTTAGATCATTTAACAAAGAATGTCAGATAAGAAAGCAAAAGTAGAAACTAAAGTTAATTAAAAATGCATTTGCTGCAGAAAGTGAGAACCATGCCTGGCCAGAATGCAGAAACATGCTTTCTACCTTAATCAGTTTCATGGAAAGTTAAATTGAGTTTTGTGGTGGAAATGTCACTCGTCCGGAGTAAGGATAAATAAACCAAAGAGGCAGCACAGTCTGCCAGCTTTAACCCTGAATTTCCTCATATGACACCAATCAGTCCTTTCTCAGATATTGTGTTAGAACTTCTGACTATTGCCTGGATCCTGGAATAACCTCAAGGCAGTGCAGTCCCTGCTTGGAGATGGGAAATAGGGAATTCATAGCCTATACTGAAAAAAACCCAGCCCTTTGAACTTGCAGTTTTTATGACCTTTTACAAACTCCTTCCAGGAACACAAATATGTTGTTCATATTTGATCGGGCCCAAAACAAGGCTTGTTTTGGGCCTGATCAGGACTGGAATTTGGGGGGTGGGGAGAAAGCAGAAACAAGGCAATTACACCTCTTGATTTGATGTTAAACCAGTGACATTTTAAAGGAAACCAGGGTGGCAGTTGCCAGCCTGTTTTTATGAGCTGCTCTGAGATAGAAGCTCCACGGTGAAGGTCACTGTGCTGGAAGCAGAGATATGAACATTTTAGCATCTCTCTACCTTTGCTTTTTTGGGTCTCTTTACATCCAATATTCTCTTCTGCCCCTCACCTATTTTCTACAGAAAATGCAGTTTGCAGAAGCCCCTCAGCATGCCATCAGCACAGTCAGGTGCCAGGGAGGCACCCCGAGCCCCAGAGTGTGCTGGAACTCCTCGTGTGAGCTGTGTGTGACAGCACTGTCTGCTCCAGCCCCCCGTGTCCACAGGAGGCACGTGCAAAAGCATTTACTTTCTGTGACTAGAAGCAAAATTGGGCCCTGTGACTACAAAAACATGTCAGTCTAATGAGAAAAATGAGAAGGAAAAAAAAAAAAAAACCTGCCAAAAACCTAAGAATAGAGTGTTGAACAGGACTTATTTCTGCCAAAGGATTTAGAGGAGAGATGAATATTACTTAAATATGGTAGGAATACCATGTCACATCAAGTGTGCTACAGTGCTTTTACACCAGCTCAAAGTATGTCTCATCCCACATGCTTTGTGTGTGTAAATTTGGATGTTTTTGCAGCTTTCTCCTTTCCAAAGGTAATCTGCACTGCCCTAATTTCTGAGTGGATTAACTCCAAACAGGAGTGAAGGCTCCTCAGGCAGCCATTAGGAAGTATTTTGGTCATTCAAATAGAGGAGCTGCTAGTCATTTAAAAATATTACAGGGAGAATTTACAGACATTCTTAAATGTAATCAGCTACACAGTGCTGGAACCACTTAAGGGATTTCATGAGCTCCTGTAAAACACAGTCCAGCAACATCAAAAAGAGGTCTGCCACCACCAGCCCTGTGAGTGACAGTGTCTGCCTAAAGCACCAGGCACTCATCCACTGCTCACCATCCATCCCCTCCTGGGGCCAGGGGTCATTTCATACCAGGGGGATTTGGGTTAATAGTGGAGTTGTAATAATGGAGAATGGGGTTCAGAGATGACAGAGATTACCATCCCTCCAGGAGGAATTCTGATGGTTTCATCCAATGGTCCCTTCAGACTCCTCCTGGCTTACCTGGAAAGGTGCTCAGGAGTCAGCAAGGGGACTTCAGAGCTTTCCCTGCCACCATACCCTCGAGGATGGCTTAGGAATGAAGCCACTTGTACAAAGTGATGGCGAGTCCTGTTACAGGACAAACGCTCCTGTGTTTTGGTTTATGCTAATATTAGAGGGATTTTCTAGTAAAATCTGATTTGGAAGTGGAATACTATGGAAATGCCACAGGATTTCTCCACAAAAACAACCAACTTCAGTTTGCCCAAGTGTAAAATATTGTTACCTATCTGCCATAAAAAATAAGGTCATCAACTAAACGTGGCCTTTACTTTAGGCACCTGAATAGTTTCCCTGATTTCTGAGAATTGCTGGATGATGCTGCAGAATCAGCAAGTGCAAAGTGAGCTTCTCCCTATGACACTCCTGCCATTCATCACCTGTTTGGGGTAAGAGTGCAAGCAGGTGAGAGTTCTTGCTGTAGAAGTCCCTTTTGCTAGCAGGATTGGATCAATAAATGACTTCAAATGTTGTTATGATCCTAAGTGCAAGATGATTTGCACAGAGTACTTGCTAGTGAGTGTAGAGCACCATAGTCCCTCATTAGAGTTTTAGTAGAACAGGAGAACATAAAAAGAGTCTTGAATTACTCTAACTCAAGACTGTGAAAAACACACTCTCGTGTTTCTTATTCCTTACTTTAATTGAAGACAAAGATATCAGCACTTCAGTGTCAGCTGCTACACATAAAATCAAACTTGGAAGGCAGTAAATACAGCAGAACTGAAGGTTTAGTGTTATATATTGAGAGAACCATTCAAGATAGAATTGTCTTAACCAACACTACTACTACAATAACAACCTTAAATTTATTAAAATAGAACAAAGTTTAAACGCATCTGCCTTTCCTCTTCATTTTTATTACGTATTTTTTATCTCTAAGAAACCAAACTCACTTACCATAAACTGGGTATTTTCACTTTCCCAGCTGTTGTAAATTTTCACAATGTTGCAATCTCAGAAGAAATTTTAAAACATCAATTTTAATAAAAAACTTGAGTAAAAGTGTTTAAAACACGACTTGTCACAGTCATTTGACATAAAAATTACTTGTTGTGATTCTGTTTATCCAACAGGAGCTCTCTAATCAATCCTTGTGTGGAGGGCACAAAGTCATGGAATTGCCTCTCTAGCAAAGACCAACTTAACCCATTCCTGGGATTTGACTGAAAGACCTGTGCTGCTGAGCAGAGTGGCTGCTGGATTTACTTCCTCAGGCATGCCTGTCCTGACGGCCTTTCCCTGCCTTCTTCATGTCCTGGTAGGTGGAACACTGTGTGGGGACTCTGGCAAAGTGACAATAAAACCCCTGCAGCCCAAGGCCACATGTGAAGAAAGAAACAATGCTGGATGAAGCACACTGAGCTTTTGGGTGAAAAAGCAAAGTGTCAGTAATTATTAGGCTATTTAATTAAATGGTATTTACTAGTTACTATGATATTTCTATGATTGGGAGGGGCTAACTCCACCTGCCTGGGGAAGTGGGCCCTGCCTGGGGCAGGATTTAGCAGTCACCAACCTGGAGAAAGGCAAGTTGCTCTTCAGGCAAATTGTCATAGATAGAGCTGCCAGAGGACTGCCACAGGATTTAAGTCATGGTAAGATCAGTAGGAATGGCTGGAAATGCTGTGAAGAAAAAAATTTCCAGCAAGAAATATTGATTTGATGCAGTTTGGGTATTCTTCAGGACTGTGTGAACTTTACTGGAACTTCCTGATGGAAACCTTGCAGAGGTGGGTTTTCCTAGCAGGGAGCCAGCAGCTGGCAGGGTCCAACCTCCACCAGAGATTTTTCTGATTGGACAGAGAAGCAGCTGGGGAGCTAGAGACTAGATCAATGCTGGCCTGATGTAGTTATTCAAAAAGGGAATGTTCTCAAATATTTTTTTCCATAGGAATCTTCATGTGTCCAGCTGACATATCATGGTATAGAATGAAACCATTAAAAATAAAAATGAAATTTTCTGCACATCTTAAAACACACATCCCAGGCCATCACAGTGTTTAAATAAAGCTGTGGCTGAACAAAATGGTGACTTTTAAAGGAATTTCTGGTGGGGAAACGGGCATTTCAGAAATGCACCTCGCATTTATTAAAATACAGCTCCCTCACATTACTTACTGCAAAAATCAAATTCTGCTTGTGATTTATACTCACCGTAATGACTTTGCTGGTGACTTTTTGACTTGTCTATTTTTTAATTGGGACATTTGCGTGAGAAACAGCTGATCCATGGAAACGTTTTCTTATTACGATACTGTTATCAAAATCAATAGGAGAGGTTTGTTGTTTTTTTTTTTTTTTTTCCCTTAATGTATTTTAACAAGTAACAAACACAGTGAGTTGGGAAGGCTGACCGAGCAATCCGCCGCGGGCACGCAGCCCAGGAGGAGCCCCGAGCGTGGATGGGGATGCCGCAAACAGCAGCGGGATTATTGCTGCGCGCTCAGGTGCCTCGCAGGTACTTCCAGGGGGCCGGAGCGGAGCGGGACGGGCGGCGAGCGAGCCCCAGCGGCTCCGCGGGTCCCTGGGGCGGCGCCGGGCGGGGCCTGGCGCG
>VXBB01010423.1:203245-381367 GCA_013399915.1 Illadopsis cleaveri
CTGCAGCCGCCCCGCTGCTCCCAGGCCCGGCCTCCCCGGCGCGTTCCCAGCGCGGGGCTGGGGGCAGGGAGCTGCCCGGGCGGGCTCTGGCAGAACAAGGTGGCACTGTTGGGCCGCAGCTGCCGGCAGCGCGCAGCGGAACGGAGCGGGACGCGGCGGGCGCNGGATGGGGCTCGGAGAGGCGCCCGGCGTCGCCTCCTCGCTCTCGGGCTGCGGGAGCCCCCAGGCAGCGCAGGGCAGGTGAATCCCGCCCGCGGTGGAGCGAAGGAGCGGGACGCGATTTATTTGCTGCATTCCCAGAAACGTCGCTTCCGAAATCTGCGAGCGAGTTTGAGCAGCCGGCTGTGGATTTTATATTTGCTTCTCCGCAAACCGAGGTTAGCCGGGAGGCTTTGGCTTTTTGGGAAGGAGCCCTGCCCCGGCCCCGCTGTGTGCGATGGATTGAGGCGTGCCCGGCTGCGCCCCCAGCCAGGTCCCCGCCCGCAGCCCACATAGATGCGATGGAAAGTCGGGGGCTGTTCTGCACCCTTTGTTACCTGATGTTCAACGCTCCTCTGCTGTTCATTGTCACCGGTGAGTAGGAAACTTCGGCCTCTTCCCGCGGCGATGCGCCGCTCCGGGCACAACTTGCCGGCGGGAGGCTGCGGGGCCGTCGGGGCTGCGGGGCCGCCCGTNGGACCAGGGGGGTTTTAAAGTCCTCTTCAAACTTTCCACGGAAGCCGCGGCTGCAGGGTGGCGGGGGCCGGCTCAGACCTGCCCCGGGTGCGCAGTCCTGGATGCTCTGCCTACCCTGTGGTCCCTGGGCTCTAGGAAACCTGTGTCGCGGTCAGTGCTTAGCTCCTGAGCTGGAGCAGCTCACGTTAGATTGAAAAGCACTGATCTTGTCTTTTAATCTCTGTCGTTAACCAGCCCTTGTAACTCTATCTTCCCCTCCCAGCTACCTTTACTGAAGTTCCCAAAGATGTGACTGTTAGGGAGGGAGATGATATTGAGATGCCTTGTGCTTTCCGAGCCAGCGGATCCACCTCTTACTCCTTGGAAATCCAGTGGTGGTACCTTAAAGAACCAGCCAGAGAACTTGCACACGAATTAGCCATCAGTGTCCCCGGCAGCAGGAGCAAGGTAATACATTGCAATGGAGATACATCTCTTCATCAAATGCAACATGCTTAGGCAGTGATCAGAATAAACTCAGCATTCCCAGAGTGCTTCCTCTGCCCAGTGCTGGCCACCAGTAGGAAGCATCAGTGTGCCCAGGCCCTCTGAGGAATGCAAGAGTACAGAGCATGCACCATGAGGGACTTTGTGTCAGGAAAAACCATCAGTGCTTTAAGGACTGTAAACAGAAAATGATAAATGTTCCTCTGCAAAATCAGCAATGACATCCCAAGAAAAGCTGTAGTATGAAGTGTGGACAAGCAAAAACCAGTGCTTCTGTGGACTGAGCTAGGAATCACTGTAAAAGGTGGGAGAGCCTCTGCTCACTGCTAGTGCAGAGAAAGGCACGAGGGATGCACCTCTCTGTTGGTACATTAACGTGGTATCAGTCTGCGCCTACAAACGCACAGTTCCTTGTACACGTCCACACTTGTGTCCATATCTGAAGCTCAGCAAGATTTTTTCGGTCAGATGTAGCAATTAAAATGCATGAAGCAGAGTTAAATCTTGCGTGCCTTTTCCCCTCCCCCTAGGAAGCCTTTGGTGTGAGGGCAGGCTTTAGTCTAAATTTTTCAGCTGCATTTCCTCAGCATAAGCCAGTTCATTCTACAGCCCCCCCACCTCCCACCCAGAGCAAATACAACTTGCAGTTACCAAACGGGGCTGCACAAGGAGTGGGGTAAAGCAGGACTTTGAGGCTGTGTTGCCCTACTGTGCAGGACATGTCATCCCCTCCAGCCCCCATCCTCTGCGCCAGCAGGGTGGCCCGCGGCAGCCTCTGTGCCTGTGCCAGCTCCCGTCTCTGTGGCACGCTTGTTTTCCTGCAGAGCTCAAATAGAGATGCAAGGCGTATAGACACTGAGCTAATGCGATGCCGCCTAGCTGGGGAAAGTGTAAGTCAGTTGTCAGGCTGGGAAATAAATCGCTTGGATTTAAATGTCTTCTTTAACCTTATATAAAAACTGTGAGCTGCTTTTACAATAAATGATGACAGAGCAAGCCTGGAGAATGATGACCGTCTCCCCGAGAGGCGTATCAGTGAGGTCTGAGGCATCACTTAGGTTTACAGTGGTTGGCTGGAGACAGAAACATAACCAAATATGAAACCTGCTGTGTGATACCTGCTCCCAGGGTGTTTCAGGACTGAAGCTCTGCCCTGAGCCATGCAGGATCCAGCTTGCCCAAGCCCTTCCCTGCTGTGCTGCTGGTGAAGCATCTTCCCCAGTGTTTGTCAGTGACTGTGAGCAGCAGAGCATGCAACAAGCATTTCTTTGGCTGCTGTTCGCACCCTTGGGGAAGGCAGCGCTTCTGCGGGGCAGCATGGGAACTTTACCAAAACAGTCCCCCCGGCTGAACACTGGTTTGCTGCCTTCCCCATCACCTGGGGAACTGCCCTGAGCCACACAGGCTGTGTGAATGGCAGGCGGAGAAAGTTGTATCTACCCCCATTCTGTCCTTCCAGTGGGGTGGGAATATGAGCATCCTGTTGATGTGCAGCTGAGTCTAATTGCCCTTTTTTTCTGTTCTTCTAGGTAGCAAATAAGGATGCAACCAAAATCAGCGTAAGTGCAGCTCGAGATGGGTGCACACCCGTCCCTCCCACGCACGTGGGATTTACTGCATGCCCCCCTCATTTCCTGACACACGAATGCAGCTGGTCTCACTGGCAGCCGCGCTCCTGCAGCACGGCGGGAGTGTGGCACGTTTCCCCTCAGTGTGCCGTGGCTCAAGACGTTGTTACCATCTGTTGCTGGTTTTGCAGTCACGTCTCCTTCCTTGCAAATCCAGAGGAGATGACGCTTGCCTTACAGCCCTTCCTTAGCCGCGATGGAAAAGGACTGTGGGCCAAATCAGAAGAGAATCTTGCTTTTTTCCCCCAGCTTTGTGCAACCCCCAGTCGCCTGAGGCGACCCCTTTCTCTGGCTGTCCTGCAGGAAACACGCCCCTTTCCCTTGGATGCGGCCCGGGTGCCGCTGCCCCTCTCCGCGGTGCTGGGGACAGGGCACAGCTCCTTGGACCCGCAGCGGGGACGCTGCGCCCGGCCGGGCTTGGCTTGCTGCAGCGGGCGGGGGGCGACCCCCGGGGGCTGCGCTTTCCCCAGGGGGAGAGGGGGGTTCGGGGCGGTTCGCGAGGGTTGGGGGCTCCCCGAGCCCGGGACTGGCCGGGGGGCGAGAGAACATCGGCGGGGATGGTGGCAGAGCGCTGGTGGTGACAGGTGGCGTGGGGACGGTGGGGACAGGGGCTGGTTCTGGACAGCCCCCGCGAGGTGTGGCTGTAGCAGAGAGGTGCTGGGCTCAGTGTCCGCTGGTCTGGGGGAATCAGCCCCAGCTCCGCGCTTTTNGCCACCGCCTCGACGGCCGCCGCCGCAGCCTCCTCGGCCTCGCCGCCGCCCGGGCAGGCCGCCATCCTCCGCCAGCAGCACGGGTCAGGTAGGGCGGGGGGCGGGAGGGGACCCCTGTTCCCGCACCGCAGTGAGCCCCGGGACTGCCACTCGCTTGCGGGTCGGGCGCTGTGACCTCTCTGCCATGGGGGGACTGTCCCTGCGATGCTGAAACTGAGTGATCGCGCCCAAGGCTGTTGGCAAAGTGTGCTTAGGTTGTCCCAAAGGCCAGGAGTGGTGCCTTGCCCCAGCCTGGACGGGAGTGAACACAGGCACGGAGCTGGGGAGATGGGTCTGAGTACGAGGCTGGGATCTGCATCCCTTTGGTAGGTGCAATGGGAGGCCCACGTTCAGAGCCCCCTTGTAGCTTTTTGGGTGCAGTGTTTGAAACAGTAGCTGCAGCCTCAGGTGAACGAGACAGCATGGATGTCCTGCAGAGAATTTAGATTTGCAGAGAATTCAGATCAGCAAGTGGCCTACAGGGCTGGTTGTCCCAGGCAGATGCAAGGCCTGTGCAGAACAGGATGCAGATTCAGAAGGGAAATGTCAATTGCCGTGTAATGAGCTCCACATCTGAATTAATGGCAGGATAAAAATTGGAGATACAGTGCTCTATAATGTTTTCTAAATGTAAACATCATGCTAATACTGATTGTCTATCAGTTAATACTGTATTAAGTTATTAATGCCACATTACCATATTGTGGTTTGCCAGAGAAGGCAGTTATAAACCTTTATTTATCCAATGACAGGAATGTCTGGGGCGAAGAACATAGTCTTAAATCTGCATTGCAAAAGTGTTTCAAGCTTCAGAGGTGTGGTGCTGCTCTGGCTGGGCTTCAGCTCTCCTCTCAGCCACTGTGACTTAGCTAATGTCCCTGCCAAGTTATCAGTGGAAGAAGGGAAACAATTTTATGCCGCTGACTGTGCAGGGAAGGCCCTGAGCTCCCCTCTCTGCTGAGTCTCTTCTGACGCAGATTCATAATCTTCATGCAGGGAAGTTCACACTTCTTCCTGATACCTCTTCACACTTTCTGGGCAAACAGTTGCAGGTTTTGGCTCGCAGAAATGGAAATCATTGCTATATGGGTCACTGTGACCTGCAGGTGCTTTACAGGTGCTGTGTTTTATGTGGCTGCTACCTTTTCCTGTTTTCTGAATAATTTAGTCTCTTCTGTAGAAATACATGTGAAAGTTAGATTTTACTCGTTATCATTCCCAAGACTAAGCTGGTTGTTCTTTGGTGACTAGTGGAAGATAAGGTGACAATTCCTGAGATTGAACTACAGGTGCTTGTGGGCATTTAAAGAAGTTCATTTTGCTTTTGCTGAATCTACTGACCCCAAGAAGTTAAACCAGACACCATAATACTCATGATGTATCGTTTTTTGTTTGGAAAGATCTGCTTTCCTCCTGGGACCCCAGGGCTAAGGGTTGTTTTCATGTTTCCTCTCCAGTCTGTGACTGTGAGAATTCTTGCAGTGTTTTCTGTGCTGTCAGTAGAGGTTGGGTTTAGGACTTGCAGCCCTTTGCACCCTGCCTGCTGAACCCAGAGCTTATGTGGTGCATATGAACTAAAACCAGGACAGTGGAAGTGCAGTGGGCTCAGTTCCACGTCAACAGATGGATGCGAGTGTGTGCCGCCAAGACAGCATGTCACATATGCCTGTCAGGGCAAGACCTCCTGCCCAGATCAGCTAAACTGCTGTCTGTCCTGATTTTTTACATGTCTCTGGTTTAGGACATGGCACTTCTGCATCCTTTCTATGCTGCGTTAAATCCTGAAAATAAACTGGTAGCCTTGTGGCCAGCAGTGGAGGTAATGGAATGGTTTAAATCAGTGAAAAAGGTAGCAGAATACAGAAAAACATCTAGTGGAGGTCTCCAGGTGGAGACTGATGCTGAGGGCAACAAAACTGGCTAAGCCAAAATTCGGTGCCGTGAGCTCCCTGCTGAGCACACTGGTCTCTGTGAACAGTGCCACTCCGTGGCAGCTCCCGTGCTGGAGAGAGCCCAGTCAGACTGTTCCTGTTCCTGTACTGACTTCATATGGTGTAAACCAGCATCTGCTTTTGTCCCCATAAGAGGGAGGTAATTTATTGAGTACTTTGGTATGGTCCTCTTGTAGAAAAAATACCTTTTTACTCTGCTTAAATCAATACCTCCCTGAATAACAGGCTTCTCCCTGGTTTGTTATAATTTCTGTACCTGTGGTAGTTTGGAGCTGCCTGTAATTACAGATCAATAGAACATCAGTCACAGCATGGCTTAGGAGATTTGCAGCTGAGGGACTTGACCTTCAAAAATTCATGATTGGGGTGCCTTCTGGACCAGAACTGAGTCTTGTTACAAGATGTCTCTTTGGCTGCTTCTGTGAAGCAGATTGCTGCTGTCCCAGTCCTCATCTCCTGGGTATTTTAGAAAGAGTGTCTGGGCCAGGGATTTGGTCTGAAGCAGGCAGACAGCTTGGTGTAGAGGCAAGAAGTCTTTCCTAGACGTGAATGTTGCATAGAGACCTGGATAAAATACTAACATGGCAGTCAGTGTGATGAGGGCTTGCAGGACTATCACCAGCTTTTGTGAGGAAAGGGAAGATGGGGTCTCCAGTGCTGCTACTCGGGTTGGATAAGCACTACTAAACTTTTTTCAAAATGTCCTAAAAGAAAATGGCACCTTAGTCCTTCTGAGTTTCCCATTTGTGTGTTGGTGTTCTTTAGAGCTGTGGTAGGTACAGTAATTATGTTCTCCATAAAGAATGCAGTTTCTTTATAGAAAATGGGTTTTTTTTCCCTTTTTTTTACTTCTGGGAACTAGAAGCTTTGTTTCAAGTTCACCCCCCTGAAGCAGTGTCATAACTGGTTTTCCACACAATAGAGCCAACAAATCCAACTAAATCTTTGTTCCTGTGGTGTTGAAGGCTGCAGGACCTAACCCTGTGTTGCTGTATGAGTTATATCTGCATAGCAGCCTAACAAGGATGCTTTATTATCCTATTTGGAGCTCCCTAACACATACAGATAAGTACTTGCACCAAATCTGTGTGTAATAATTGAACAGTCTAATACACTGAAAGTATTTAGCATTTCTAAGTCTTTTCATTGCACACAGGGATATTTCCTCTCTATAAAGGCAGAAATGTGGTCGAATAATGGATTTGCTCTCAGTGATTAAGAAACACCCTCATTTAAGACACTGGAGAGCTCTGCCTAAGAGCTGATGGCATGACTCTAGCTACAATGTCCTGCATGAGTTGGCCTCTAATCCTATTTTCCTTGCAATAGAAATCTTCCCAATACTTTCAGTGGAGTAAGACAGGGCCTCAAGTATTTGGATTCCAATAAGCATGATTGTAGATTAAATGCTGCATTGGGATGTGCCTGCAGGGCTCTTGTTGACTTCAACTGCTGCCCCAGTCATGCACCATGGAAAAGCGGGATTCTTTACATCTTCTAAGTGAACTGAAACATGAATTTATTAGGATAAATATGTATGTTACTGAGATTATCTAAAGAGCAGAGAGTCTCCTCTGACAAACCGGGTATAAATAGAAAATCCATTGTTTTGGATATCATCAGAAATGGTATTTGGCTGAAGTTTGTGATCAGCATTATGGTATATAATGCAATAGGTCCAGTATAACTGAAAAATTGACCAATATGCCACAGATACTAGCTACTTAAACAGAATTTTATCTGTGATGTTTAAACAACCATATAAAAACTTGGTGCTGTGGTCCCATGCATCAGAAAGCTTGTCTGCCAGCAAGGTGAACTGAAGTGGAAACCTAGAAAATGGGATTTAGGCTGTGAGGACACAAAGATCTGCTGGCAAGACCATTTTTAACACTATCAGAGAAGCAGTCGTCCATGTGGTTCTAAATGAAATAATATTGAGCTTTTAGTTTAAATGCTTGTACACAAATGGAATCTTACACTGTAGGAAAAAAATTGGGGTGAGCAAGTGAAAGTGTGCAGAGTTGTTACTGTCTGGAAGTGCTCCTGGTTTTTCCTGGGTAGAGGAGGAGGGATGCAGGAGCATCACTGGGTGGAACACACGGTATCTCTGTCTCAGGAAGTTTGCAGTCCAAGCATTTGAGACAGATAAATGACACAAGAACTGACAACTGACTTTGTTGAGTCGTGTGACAGCTGTGAAATTAAATATGAAAACTTAATTTCAGATGTTCTAAATTTAAGTCCAGTGCCTTAGTTGTGAGACTAACTTTGTCATCTGATGGTGAAGTAATAAACAAGGATTTTCATCCTGACCTCCTGGGAGGGAAATTGACTGTATTATATCCTACCAAATGATCTCCAAAATGACTGCCTGTGTATTGGCTTGGGGGCAATTTTTAGTTTAACTTCTGAGCAGAATGTAGATCAGACATTGCAGCTTTCAAATTCCCTTTTATTTGTTTGATCTCTAGCCTCAAAGCTCAGAAGTGAAAGCTTTAAATAAAATAAACAAAGATGGGAGTGTGAAACAAGAAGCTCTAGGAGGGACATAGAATGATGTGTTACGCACAGGTGAAGTGGTCATCGCAAGGAAGAACATAAATCTTCACTCCATGCCTGTCCCTCCCCTCCTCAAAGCCTTTTATGTGTGAGGCAGAAGGAGCTCTGCTCCTGGGCTGCTTGGCCGAGATAAAGCAGCAGGTCCCAGTCCTGCAGCCCATGGTGCTCAGAAGAGCAGGACAGGCACAGCCAGCCCACCTTGAGGCAGGAGGCCATGTGAAGACTCTCAGATCTCTGTTGTGCACTAGGCAGCAAGAGGCCTGTCTTTGCAGCTTAGAGACAGCAGAGGAAAGAGCACAGTGCTTTACTGAGTGTGCAGAGCTGGGGCTGGTTAGGGGACTCTATTTGGAGGGGCTGTGGTTGGGTTTGGACTAACTTTGGGTGAGGGTTTGAGTTCAGGGCTGTCCTGGCTTTGTCAGAGCTTGAATGACTCTCTGCTAGTTTAAGGCACAGCCTGTGGAGCTCGTTTATGTTTGATGGATGAACATTACATGAAATAGCAGGAAAGGAAAGTCTATGAGGCTGCTCAGCTCAGGCTCCCTGCCTTTCCCACTCAGTAATGGCTGGGTCTACTCCACTTCCCTGTGCTTTTTATGAGACCATGTATGAGCTCAGTTCTGTTGTTACTTGTAGTTAAATGTAACCTGGGTCACATCACATTTTCCTTTACATTAAATAAAGTAGCAAGACAGAGGCCATAACTGAATTATCAGGCTGACCTCCTAAATGTCACTGGATAATAAACATGCAAAAAGAATTCTCATTAAATACACATCACTAGCACTTTAATATCTAGGCAAATTAGACTGCTTTGGGGACAAGTGAGGTCAAATATCTTCTTTTGTGTCTGTGTAATATGGATTAATTCTCGAACTGGACAAAAGCACTAACTGCTGTACTGTGTCACCTCATTATTTAGGGCAGAAACAAGCTGTGCCTGGGTGTTTTTGTACTGTGGAAATGCAATTTATTTGAATAACCTCCTTTCAGCAGTTCTTGCTTGCTCCCCAGAGGACAGACAAAACTGCACTAACCTATTCTACTCCAGCCTGTTCAGTGCCCTTGAAGAAATCTGAATATTATTGGAATTTCTTTGATATCTTTAAGTTATGGATGAAAAAATCTTCTAAAAATATTACTAAACACAATGAAGGGAGTATTCCATGTCTTCTCAATGAATGTGGAAGCTGTACCTAACACTGGTCTAGATTTCTATATAAGATTGATTCATTAGTGAGTGAAAATTAGAAATTTATATGAAGAAAGGCTCACTGCACCCACGTGTGTTTTTGCATGAGCAAACAGCATTTGGGGCAGAAATATACATATAGTGCTAGTTCTTCATATATGAGTTCAATAGATACTTTGCAAATGCAGTCTCAGTTTGCAGAACCAGCTAACTTTGTATCTTTAACGAGAGGCAGTAATTGTTACAGACTCCCCACCTCTGCTATACTGGTGGAGCTTTACTGATGTATAAACTAATGCTTGAACTGTGTTGTCGATTTATATAGGTCCCTAACAGTCTAAAACTTGGCAGTCGTGGCACAAAGAAATGACCAGACAGCCTTACTGGTGCTGGTTTTGAGAAGGCTTTTAGTAATGTGGGCTGTAGTTGGAAAGCAAACACAAAGTAGCCTCTGCCAGGAAATGAATCTCACAGTAGTCCTGTGTAGGTGTTTCTTTTTTACTTAAGAGAGCCTGACAGGACTGTGCTGGCAATAAAAGGAGGTTGCTTTGGATTTTGATTTAGCTTTGCTAAAGCAGAAAGAACGCTGTCAGGCTCACTATTGCTGTTTACTATGTGTTTTTTAAAATTAGATAATGGCAGAGCAGTCCCATATGTCAATAATAAACAGTTCAAGTAGGTTTGTATTGGAAAAAATGGGGTTGTCAGCAGAATGGTATTATTTGTCACAACAGCGGCTAACAACCGAGTACTTTATATTGCTAGGCTGTTATCAGCTGGGAGGCAATTTTATTAGCTGGAAAGAGGAGCAGTTTGGCAGAGCAGCAGCCGTGCTCAGCCCAGGGGTCTGTGTGAGCCAGCACGAGGTTGTGGCGCGGCGAGAGGAGGGAGCTGTGCTCACAGAGCAAAGGACCCCAAGCATCCCCCACAATATCTGCTCTCACCCTGTCCGTGGCTGGGAGCAGGGCGTTCCCTGTGTGTGCAGGGAGAGGCTGCTGACTTCCAAAGCAGGCAGAGCACAGGGAGGTCTCTCACGGATATGGTTTTCTACAGCTGTTGTTTTGTTACCCTGCTCCTGGAGGTGTTCAGGGTCACCTGAGGACACAGGTTAGTGGCAGACAGTGTGGTGGTGCTGAGTTCATGGCTGGACTTGGTGATCTTAGAGCTCTTTTCCCACTCCACCAATTCTGTGATTCAGTGGGTAAAATGCATCAAACTGACATAAGTAGAAATAGTTTACTGCTTTATAATTTTTTAAATTGGCGTGCTGAGTCCCTCTTACGCCGAGGAGCTGGAGATTTCACATGTGCAGAGGGTATTGAGGAATATCCCATGTCCACAGTTTTGTCAAATGATTCCTTGCTACCTTATTCTGCAAAGCTTGGCCTCCCTTATATCTAGAGCATAGCAAAGTCTTTAGTTAACTAACATCTAGCAAATATCAGTCATTGGAAATGTTTGGAGGGTCTGTGTATTTGTGGGTCAGTCCTGAAATGCTGCTGTTTGTTTACAGCAAAAAGGTGATTCCTTCTTTATGGAAATCACAGGCTCTGCTTTTTTTTTCAGGCACATGCTCTCAACACAGCCATTTTTATTGTGTCATCATGCATTCTGCTAATGCACTTAGCTATGTTCTTTTAAGTATGGACAGGATAGGGTTATTTTTCAAAAAAATCCTTAATCTGCACTTGCATCTGCTTTAGTTCAGTAATTCTGATTGGAGTGATAATTACAACTACATTGGCAACTTACTCCTAATCCTGATCAAGTCAAAAATACTCTAAAAACAGTGAAGTGAGAACCACAGTGTCATCGTCTTTATTTCTGGGTTGCAAATATTTACAACTTGTACCAGTTGCAGAATGTGAAACCTGTGGTTCAGTCCAGTGGGACTCCTGTTGTCAGTCTTTTCATAAAGTTCCAGTCTGTGGAACTGTGTGACCATATCTAACTTGCCTGCTTTTCTTCAATATGACTTTTTAGTCTTCCTACTTATAATGAAAAACCTGAGAATATGCCCCAAACTTGCTTCAAAGCTCAGTAGCTGAAACCAGCTCACGGTATTTTTTATTGCCTCGTGATCTGGGCAGTTTGAGTTGTGCTTTTGCTACTTGTGTGTATGGATATGCTCTGGGATTGCTCACATTGTAGTACAGAAGAAGGAAGTGTAGGACTGGCTGCTTATTTACCACCTGAACTACCACTAAAGCAGTTACTTATTTTTCTCTGTATTTTAGTTTAGAATGCATTTTCCACCAAATTTCATTACAAGGAATTTTGTATCTCTCGTTACTCAACTTTCAAGGAATGAATTAACAGTTCTTAGTTTTGTTAAGTTAATTTTAGATCATGGAACTGCAGAAAATTCTGGAAATTAAAACAAATTCATAGTTGAATGGTTTGAGTGTTTGGTGAGGAAAGATCATTTCAGCAATACCAAAGCAGAAATCTGTTTATGTGAGGGTAATACAAAGTAGACACCAGCTGCAGGTCTTAAAAGAGAAAGGTTACTGGCTTATTTAAATGCAAACTAATAGAAAGTATTTAAACTGTGTAATCTATATAGAATGAATTACTCATTTTAAGCATTCAGGATGCATTTCATTTCTCCATTGACACCATCTAGAGCAGTGTTTCCTTTTGGAGCTTGTTATAAATTACTGCTGGTGTTGCCTTGAAGTTAGTCTTTAATTCCTCCCAAGTGGCTGTTTGGAGTGGTTGAGTGGTTGTTTTGGCTCTCTCCAGTGTGGAAGAGATCCCAAGAGCAGCCCTTCAAGGGCCTGGCTCCCTCAGCTCAGCTGCTGCTCTGCTGGGCTGTCTGTGGGCACTGCCTGCCCTCAGCACAGAGGTGTTCAAAGGCACATGTAGTGTTTGAAGAAGCAGAGGGAGGCTTTGGTAAGAGTGCTGATGGTTCTGTACACTTTTGGCTACCACAGAAGGGAAATGGGGATATTGAGGGAAAATATTTCCCATATTGTGTTACTCCTGTTTCTTGTAACTTTCGTGGGTGATGTTTTTTGCCAGTCTGTTGGCAATGAAACCACATATTTCTCTGGGAACCTAACAAACAGAAGGATTTCTGTATAAAGGTAGAAGCATTTCTTGCTCCATAGCAGATATACATTTCCATCAAATCCACTAGTTCAACAACTCCTCTGTTTGTGATATTCTGTGGTTAATACACAAGTGTTGTGCCTTGCAGACCTGCAGCAGCTGTGGAATGGGTCAGATCAATTGTCCATGTAATCCTGTACCTTATGTCTGATGATGTCCTTACAATCCAGGAGAGGGAAGAGCCTCTGTAGAGAATAACAGAGCACTTGGCTGCTCTGTGTACCATGAGCATGTTTGGCAGGGATTGTCAGCACTAACATTTTAAGGAAAATATGGCCTTAATGAGTTTCAGGTAAAATGAGCTCTGTTGAGATCAAAATGCACCTCAATAGTTGTAGGTGCCTTAAGAAACAAATCCCCAACTCCTCTACCAATGCCTGTGTCTGTCCTGTCCCACAGGCACTCACACATCGACTTCCAGCAGAGCACTGCAGTGCTTCAGAAAATCAATACTGCAGAAGGACTATTTTTCTTCTCTCAGCTTCTTATCAGAACCAAACTTTTATTTCTGCATCATTTCCTTGAATGACTATGCCCCTCTCTCACCGCCATCATTTGTTTTTAATCTACAGCCTTCCTGATAGCATGCTAAAACACCAAACCACTAAAACACCAGTCTTCTGTCCTAGGTGAGCTTTTTGAGTTGTCACACCAAGAACAGTTAAAATTAAGGACCAGGCTGCTACAAGGAATTGGTTTTTTCTCAAGTATACATATTTATTTTTCTACCTATTCAGGAAGTTTGCACTGTGCTGCCCTACATGCAGGGATAACTACTCTGTAGAGTTATCAAGCCATAAATTCTGACTCACCTCCTTGTTTTCAGGTGAGTTTAGCCCAGCATGTAAATAAATACAGCTGTGGGCAAGTAAAACACACTCACTTCAGGACTGCTTAATACTCCAAATGCAAATGGAATCTTATTTGAAATATTAAAACCGGTTGAGTTTCCAAAATTAGGACAGGGGAGGCTTTCAGTTACTCTTGTATCATGGGGTTTTGGAAATTCATCTCTAAATATAGGCCTGAATATTGCAGTGGATATCTTGAGAGAAAAGGTAGAAAAACAGTGAAACTCAGGTGTATTTGAGAAGATCTAAAATGATGACAGAGTTTTACAAAACTCAGGTCAGTGTCTTCTGGCCAGTGAAATTGCTTTCAGCTTCCTGGAGGACTTTGAGGTGTGGATAAGGAAAGTGAAATGTGGGTATTATCATGAAGGGTGTGGAGGGCAATGCTGATAGTTTCACCTGGCTGTGAGAGAAGATTTACTCCTGACCTTAAAAACCTTGATGTCATGGATGGAGGAACAAAGCATAATCAGAAGCTTCTACCTGCATCGTTGTGTAGAAATAAAAACACATGCTGACTTCTGTGAGGCATTTTCTTGAGATGAGTTATGGAAAGCTGTTCCAAAACTCAGTGAATCATAAATAAAAACTGTAGTGGATAGAAAACTAATTTTGTCATCATGCCTTCTAGGCAGGTTCAGTAGCGAGCAGATCCCATGCAGTTGCTCATAAATATGTGGGAAGTCACCACTGCTGAAATTAGCTACGCCAAAAGGCAGCTGAGGAGCTGTTTCTGGTTGTGCCTGGGCAGGATGATCCACAGCCAGCTGAAAGCCAGGAGTAAAGGGACACCACAGTTCCGTGGTTTTTCTGCTGTACTGATACTTCCTTGAACAACACCACCTCCTGTTCCATGCAGTGCTCTGGGGTTGAGCTGGGAGGGTCTGCTAAAGTCAGCACAGGCTCTGCATGCAGTTCTGCACAGCATCCTGGAGATTTAGCTCTTGCGGAGGAGTGGGAATTTTAAGGCATTGGGTACAAAAAAAAACATTTAAAAAAGCAAAAATATAGTGTGTGGATTGTGCTGGAAGTTCTTAAGAGTGGAAGGGTGTAGGCAGTTTACAAGATCCTGTCTCAAACTGTGGAATAGTTCTAATGGGGTGTAGCTTATTATCTCTTTGGTTCAGTAAGTGTATAGTGACTTTAGTAATTTCAATTAAAAACATCTAAGAAGCTCTTAGGTCTGAAGTTGGGTTAATTCCCTTCAATTCAGTGCAAGTGCTCCAAATGTATGTCAGTGAGTGAGAATCTGTTTTATCTAGGAGCTTATTGCTTGTAATGATCCTTGACCAGCAACCCATGTAAAACTCCATTTTTTCCATAGATACCAGAACATGTATGAAGCACAGTCTAAAGTTTCTGGACTGAGAGAACAGATCAATCTATATGGTCAGTTTGATCCCTCACCTCTTAATGAAATGCCAGGTTTGAGGTCTTTAATTGGGCACTGTTCTGTAAGGAAATAGGCCAAGGCTAACAGGTCACTGCATAAAAGGCAGTGCAGAGAAATGTCTCGTGACACTGCCAACCAGGGCCCCAGCTCCATCATCAATAGGCAGTCAGATTTTAGGTGTTATCTCATCTTTCAAGGAAAATAGGCTACTGATGTCTTTCAGCTTTATATTATATGGGCCACTGCATTTTACCACCATCTCAGAGAGAGACATCAAAGGACTTTTCAGATTCTTTCTAGTAAGAAAAATAGGTGACTGCTGGAAACTGTGGGGTTTGACCATTGGTTAAATATAGCTTGTAAAAGAATCATCCCATTTTTTCTGGGTGTCACAAGTCACTTGGTTAATTCATGTTTGTTTTCGATTGAACTGTTTTAAGTCAAACTGTGATTAATTCTGGCATTAAAAAAATTACTAAATAGAAAATTGCAGTAAAACACTATTATGTCATAAATCGCAAAGAAGGATGAGTGATGCCAGAGAGCAATTCACCATACACGAAGAGAACAATTTGTTCTTGTTCTGCATGGTGGTAGACTTTCCCTTTTGGCCATAAGCACATAAATATTTTAAAAGCAAAACTGCAAGTCTGTATAGTGATAAATAAGCTTGCAATAACAGAACATCAAATGAATATTCAAAATGTCAGTGAAAAGTTTTCTTGCAAGTGCCTATAGTTTGCAAATAACTGTGTACTCCTGATTTAGGGTGTCTGGATAAGAATCTTCTGTTCTCACACCTGGGTCAATCATGTGTCCAGATCCTCATGCTCAAGCCCACATTTTGTTTGTTTACATCTACAGATGTAGCCATTTATTAACTAAAAGTCAAGACATCCACTACTGCAATAATAGCAGAATTGAGATCACTAAGTTCAGTTTGTTTATAATCAGTGGTTCAGTTTAACTAATCAGGGAGAAAATAATAGAAATTATTTTTCTGGTCTGCTTATATTTAGAGGGAGGTGAATTCTGAAGTTCTATGTATCCAATACTGCCTGAAGTCTTAGAGCAGAACAACATTGAATCAGTATGAAAAAGGAAGCTTGTATGTGGTGTTCAGTAAGAATAATTGCTTTCAAATATTTTTTAAAAAATATGTTTCATTTTACTGCTGAGATTCTGTTAACTGAGTCTGAGCTCACATTCTGCCATCAGAGAAGATGGAGAATACAGGTTAAAAACAACAGTAATTTCTACAGAAGGAAAAGACAAAATTTGGACTGTTGAATTTGCAGTTCTGCATTGAAATTTAAACTAAAACTAGTACATAAAGGTAAAACCAACATAGGAATGATTCTGGTAAGCAGGCACACAAGAGCTGCAAGGAGTTGTGACTAATATTGCTTTTTCTTCAAAGCAGAAACGATCCTAAGCTGGTGTTCCTGGCAGCCCTTTAGTATCACGGTTGTAAGAGCACTTGAGCTTCAAGAGCCCATTTCTCCAGGTTGTTTCTCAGTGTTTCCAGGGGAATTCCCCCTCACAAAAGCACATCTTGCTGTCTGAGTAACTGGCAGCATCTCAGACTCGAGTCCTGTTCATTGAAAGAACAAGTTCAGCCCTAGCAGGGAAAGAATGGATTTTCAGCACCCTCAGGTTCGATCATAATAAATATCCCAGGCCAGCTCTCCCTGCAGTGCTGGGCAGGTGTGGAATTGGCACAAATTTGGCACTACTTTGGTGCAGCTGTCAGGAGTGTCGGCTGCTGCCAGGCTGCCCCTGCCATCCCCAGGCTCAGGGGACAGTGACAGCATGTGGGGACTGTCCTGGGCTGGCCATCTTGCAGCTGTGCCATGTCCCAGAAGAGAAGACTTCCCTGCACACACTTTTAGTGTCTCTTTGCAATGAGTTGCAACTAACTCCTTTAGCTGCTGGAGTTAATTGTGTTTGTTAATGATTTTTCAGCTTTCAGAACAAAAATCCTGTATTCATCTTAATACCTTGCTGTTGCTATGTAGGCAGTCCGTGGCACGTGTTTGTGCATGCAGGGATTTAATTAAAACCTTAATAACTAAATAATCACCACACAGTCTGGGCATCTGTGAGATAGCACTGTGGGGACATTTCTTGAGTTCCTCAATTGCACACCACATTGCTATGTCCTGTTTTTGATGCTGGGTAATCGTACTCCAGTGTTGCTGGTGAGGTGGATATAGATTACGAGGCAGCTGGAGGAGTGAGCCCAAGAGCAGTGCTTTGCTCAGGCACTGTTTGAGGCATTTCCTTTGATCATGGCACAGCTGGGAGCCACTCACATGTCCTAGAGACCAAAACTGAAGTATTCACGTTACGGTGCCTGAAGTGAGTTTCCTAAACAGAAGTGCCCTGATCTTTCCAGATACTGAACACAGAAAACTTATTTTTAAAGTTTTCATGCTTTGCAAAGTGTCTCTCTCAGTCTGGGTGGCAGTCAGTGTTCTGGGCATTGATTACTCCTGCAGTGGGGTGTTCAGCAGGGAGCAGGCCTCTCCTCAGGTGCCCCTGTGCACTTCAGCTGCAGGGCAAATTCCCACATCCTTCACATCCGTCCCATGCTGGTGACAGCTGCACACGCTGGTCCTCTCATGGCTCAGGAAGGTGTCCCCTGGGGACATTTGGGCCAGGCAGCTGCTGTGGGCCAGCCTGGCCTTGTCTGCTGGGCTGAGCTGGGCTCAGGGAGTGCCAGGCAGCTGTGTCCTGCCTGCCTGCACCGAGCACCAGGGCTGCTGCAGGGCATGGGGCTGCTTTGCCTTTGCCTTTGCCTTTGCCTTTGCCTTTGCCTTTGCCTTTGCCTTTGCCTTTGCCTTTGCCTTTGCCTTTGCCGGCAGCACAGCAATGGCCATTGCAGAGGTGGCACAGCCAGAGCCTCATGCCTGTGTGTCCCATGTCAGGCCTGCTCTCTTGGCTGAGCGTGGCGCAGAGACCTCGGCCCCACGCCTCAGCCCTCCCAGGCCAGGGAGAGGGCCCACACCACGCAGCAAATGCCTTCTTGGATCTTTTCAGCACACCTCGCTGGAAAATAAAAAAACTAAGCGAGTGTCTTGGTGTAAATGGATGTGAGGCCTCAGTAGCTGCAGCATGGACATGGCTGCTGCTCCTTGCTGTGGGCAATGGCCTCAGTGTGTCCTGCCCAGGGAGGGCCATGTCCTGCCCCAGGAGTTAGCTCATCGCACTCCTCGGGACAGGCTGACGGGAACAGATGTGTTCCACACCTGACCTCTGTTTTTCTGTAGCTCCTGAGCACATTCTCAATTTAAAATTCTGCTCTTTCCTATAAAAGGTAAAGAAGATGTCAAGGTCTTGCTGTTCCCATTCCAAATGAAATGGGTTCATGTCCTGTTAATCAAGAAGTACAGACGCAGCATTTGTCATTTCCCTTTAAAGTAATGGGTGGTTGATACCTGTCATTTCTCAAGAAACTATATACCAGATTATGGTGTATTTATAGAAATCTCAATTGCTGGTAACTTGGCTGAAGCCAAGTTTAGGCATACCATTAGTAACACATAATGAAATGACCTAAGTGGTGTCAGATTTGGGAGGGGGAGGGAAAAGCTATTTGAGTTGGATAGCTTGAGGATGCTGTTTTACTATTAAAATTAAGCTTCTGACCCCTGGCACTGAAGTGATAAAAATGAATCTTCCTATATTTCTCTTCTGCATTTAATCTTCTATATTGGAAAAGATAAAAAATCAAATCTCCTTCTCTCCCTTGTCTCTTTCTTTTCTAGGTACAGGACCTATTTATGCTACAGACCCACTCTTATACATGTCCCTGTTAATACTGCATAAGCTTGTACATTTATTAGTAAACCACTGACGGACTGCTCCCTCCACTCCTCCTCAGCCAAACAGAAAGGAACCTATTTAATAACAAACAAAACCCTTGACAAAGAAATCCCTACCGTTTTAAAGATGGACAGAAAGAGACTGAACGAAGCATGATAAATTCTACATAGGGGGAAAAACATATTTTTGGGGATGCCACAGAAAAGTAAATCACATAGAATAATGCATCTAGTTTCCAGACTCTATGGTGTAAAGCCCTGCTCTGTGCATGGCACTTATGATTCCTCTATTTTAATGTAATATTTTTTCTTTTCTAAACCTTTCCTCTGACTCTTCATTTTGCACGAACTGTTGAGCAGTTATCTTTATGACAATATGTAAAGATGTTGGGTCAAACCCTTCCTAAGAAAGGAAATATTTTTAGTAGATTATTGTGTTTAGGTTTTTTTGGATTTCCTTTTTTCTTTTTTAATTAAATTATTTCTTTTGGAGACATCAAAAAGGTACATCTTACCATAATTAATATTCACTGTCAATAATATTTATTTTTAAATGAAGATTGGAAACAAGGTAAGACATTTGTTTATAAACTGTATTGTGTATTGCTGAATAACAGTTGAATAAAAAGATTTTGAAATAAAAGTTTTACAGATGTGTGTGCCTTTCCCTGTGTCCTGAATGTCCCTGAGAAGGCTTGATGGCTGCATGCCTTCCCTGCCTTGTCACAGCACACAGACTTGAGGAACAACGCAGCACAAACAAAACAAAATTAAAATTAAAAATAATAAAAAATTAAAAATTAAAAATTAAAATTAAAATCAGGTTTTTTTCAGACACCCTCACCTGATGCCAAAGGCCACAGCAGAACATGCAGGCAGCCAGTCCCAGGCTGCAGCTGCCTTTTCCTTGGTGCCACCAGTTATCTCTGGGCAGACAGGGCAAGATCTGGTAGATGGACGGTGGGGCATTCAATGTAAATTGCTTTGGTTTGCCCCAGGCCTCTCTGAAAAAAGGTGAATCAGGCAGTGAAAAATCAAAATAAATTATCCTGGAATGTTGTGTTCCTTAGTTACAACATTTGTTCAAAATATATTCAGATTTTTAAAAATGCATAATTGTGTCACTTTTCTTATCCAGGTGAACTTCCTCTAAAGAAGCTTTTTTACAGTAAATAGAGTAGTTATTTTTCTGTTGAAAAATGCTTGTTTTTCAAGTGAGCCAATAAGATGACTTGGTAAAGAAACATGACCTTTGTTAGCTGAATTTAGTGAAATACCTTGAAATTTCCTATGCCCGACTGTGACTCTTATCCTGTCATTTGTGTGGCATTTTAGAAAGGAGCTTCCTTGTGGGAAAGGCAGAGTGAGAGCTCCAGTGGCAGCAGGACTGTGCCTGCAGGAGCTGCAGAGCAAACACAGGACCACTGCCTCACCTCGTACCCAAGTCCTGTTCCAGAAGGAGGGCAGGAAGGGATTGTCATTTTCCCAGATGCTCATGATTGCCTTTTTCTAGGGCTGCCAGTGACAGCCAGGGGTTTGTGCCACTTGCCCTCACTGGGTTTGAGCCCAAGCAGGTCTGTGTTTGATAGGGGTACTACACTGTGGTAGTAAAAGCCTCTTGCACTGGGGCAAACTCACCATGGGGATCCAAAGGGGATAAAACCTTCACAGTAATGTTCATCCCATTACTGTCAGCTGTAGGATCCCGTGGATTGGGGAACAATCCATAATCCTCTCACAAAAAGCTGAACTCTTTGGAGGAATTTGGTGAGCCTGGAAGTGCATAAAAACATGAGAATCTGAAGAACACCATCCTTGGCCTCCATGCGCATATGGGAGGGCTTCTAAACCTGGAAGGAAAACATAGGTGGAAAAAAGATTTGCATGTTGGACCGTGTCTAAACAAATACCAGCATTCCTGTCTGAGAATTTGCCCAAGGACTGTTACTCCAGCAGAGGTGTGCATGGAGTCTGCAATGGTCAGGAGAATTCTAACCCTTCCACCAAGAGCTGGTAACACAAGTGAAACCTGCCTGTGTTTGGACTGGGGGTCCTTTGGCCAGCTCTTCATCGCTGCTGCTGTTTTCTCAAGGGTAGAGAATATTTCTCAGGGCCTCAACTTCCTTCTAAGGGAGAGAGAGAACTAAATTGTTTTCCACAAGAGGAAGAAGAAAATCTGCCTAAATTGATCTAAATAAATAGCTGAGGCTTGAAGCAGTGAAGCATTTTCATCTAAGAGTAGTTATGCTTCTATTTTAACTTCAGCTCTCCAGCTGGTCTCCAAGTAAACAGGTATCTGCTTTGCTCTGATACTTTTGTTCCATCACTTATGGAGTACATTGTCTCTTGAATTACAGACTGTGTGGTTTGGAGGAAATACATCAATCATCTTGAGTTTGTCCATCCCTTCCTTTTGTAGCCTGTTACCTGCAAAGGGATGTGGCAGCAAGTTTTGTGTGCAATGACAGGAGTAGAATTACCAAGGTCTTTTAGATTTTAATCACATTAAAGGTGAAAAAATATTAAATCTGCAACTAAAAATAACTTTTTTTTATCCTTTCTGAGATCAGAATTAAGTGTGCCACAGTAGGAATAACATTTCTTATATTCCAATTCACCATAAAACCTTAGAAATACTAAATAACCTGAGGATTTGATGAAAAATCTTTCCAAGTATGAGCAACAGACATTTTTGTTTTCCAGTGAAGACCTGTACACAGGCAGTGGGAACTCATTCCCAGCACACAGGATAACCTCAACAAGTGAGATTACCTTACTTTACCTTTACCTTCACTATATGTCTGCCTTTAAAAATGTGCAAAATTAGTCTTTCAGGTTTTGGGGCCATGGTTTCCACATTCAGGCCAGCATTTCTTTCTGCAAAATACACAGCCTATAATTGGTCCCATATTCCTGTAGTGCAGGGAAAATAAGTGGCTAAAGAGGAGACTGCAGCTTTCAGTACAGTATTTAGTCTTTAAAAAGCACTTAAAGGAATGAGAAACGTTTTGAAGAAAAATTATAAAGAATTTGGAGCCTCATTGCTTGTGAGCGTGTTGAGAACTTTTGCTAAAACATCTGTCCTTTGAGAGTGCTCTTTCTTCTGAAAAGGGCAACTGCCTCACTTCTGCTGATTGTATTTACAAAGGGCAAAGCGAGGTTTTGCTGTACCCTTAATGGACAGAGGCTAGTGGCAAATCTTGCTCTTTCATAAATCTCAGCATTCCTCGTGGTGTCTGCTGTCAGAATCGATTAGGAGTAAGTGCCTGTGCTGCAGAGCCGTGGGAGGGTGATGTGGCTCCTGCAGTGCCACACGGAGCCGGGCACAGAGTCACCGCGGGTGGGGCGGGTGGTGCCTGGGCAGGCAGCCCCGGGTCCCTGCACTGGGGACAGCACAGGCTCCTCGCACAGCCAGCGAGCAGGGAAACATGAGGGATGGCTGCTGGGGGCTAGAGCTGAGTCATCTGTAATATAATCATAAGGAAACACACATTTTTCCTGAGAGAAAATCAATAGAACTTTGCACTTTTCCTTGTAATATTTCCAGTCTGCGCCATCAGCTGCAGCTCGCTCACAGTTATACTGCCATAAATTCACTGCGAGTTAATGGATTTCCACAAAAATGAATGGATTTACAGCACCGTAACAGAGCTGGTGCTAGAGCCATGCACATGTAAAAATACATGGAACAAAAGTAGTTTGATAGCACACAGGTGACCTTCAAAGTGCCAAGACCTAGCGAGTGAAAAACAAAATTAACCAGTTTGTGGTGTGTTCCTTTTCCTGGCAAAGTTCCCGAGGAAAATGGAGGCTGCAGTGCTGAAAGCCCCGCTGTGCATGGCAAGAGGGCCAGACCCACGGAAGAGAAGATGGGTGAGTGAGCAGCTTCACGCTGTGATGGAGAGTGCAGAAGACTGTCTGAACATGTCATTTGTCATTTCCTGCATAAAACATTTTGGAGCCTAGTCTAGCTTAGAATTAGTAAGTAAGTAAATAATGTGCTCCCAAACTTGTGTGTCAAAACTAGGTTGGTTAATGTATGAGCTGCCTCCATTGCATTTGTTGCTCCACAGCAAATTTCATGCTTAGCCAGAGGCTGGCAAAGTTCATTTATTCATTATCCCCAAACTTTGGGCAGTTATTATTCAAACTCCCCTAGTACATCTATTTAATAAGAAGAGAACAGAAAATTGATGGGATCAGAAATGTTAAAGTCTTAATTAATGCTTTTAGCAAAGACTGATTGGAGGGGAGTTGTTGTGAGAATATTAATGTGCAGCAAGCGTGTCTGGCTGGTGCCATTGGGCAGGGGAAGGGCTCTGCCAGCCCTGCCCAGGGAGCTCTGCCCCTGCAGCCCGGTGAGCTCTGCACCTGTGGGACACCACCTGCATCACCCCGGGGCTCTGTGCCTGCAGGGCAGGGAAAACCAGTGTGCAAGCCTTGGGAGGGCACTAAAATACCAACATGTGCGAATTACTGCTGCGAATGGGTTTGAATGATAAAACATCCACTTATAGCAGAGTAAAGATGAGGGATTCTTTTCTTTTCTCCTATTTCTGGGCTTTTGTGGCATTTCTCTGCAGTGCTGCATATCCTGTGCTGCAATGGGGGCTTTGCTGTGGGCACACGGGACCAGGTTTGGGTTTTGTTCATGCAGGAGCTGCTAGAATTATTCCACAGGAATATTAACAGATCTTGAAACAACGAGAACAAGATGAAGGCTTGAAGAATCCGAGCAAGGCAGGCCATAAGGACCCCCTGCATCAGCCTGGAGTGTCACACAGAATGTGAGACAGGGATGGGGAGCAGGGAGGAAGGGTGGGGTGGGGGTTGTTGCTGAGTTTAGATCATGTTTATAAAACCCAGCAGCCTCTACTGAGTAGAGATGGATAATATTAGAAGTGAAGCCAGTCAGGGAAAATATGTGCTTCAGATCTACAACAACAACAATCCAAAATTTAGCTCTCAGCCAGGTGAGTTTTTTTAAGAATCCATGCTAATGCCAATGAATGGATTGAAATCTTCTATTTCTCCTCTGGTGACTGCCCACCTTCTAATTATAGTAGCAATTATGGACATTCCAAGTAAAACACAGTTACATTAAGAGTTGAATCAAAGAGGACTGTGATGTAGAGTTAGTTAATGGATTTCCCTATTTGTTGTGTATGGATTTCCTTTCCTGTTATTATTGAACTGTTTCTTAAATCTCATATGGAAAATCATCTGTAGTGTAATACAGATTAAATTACCAAGATCTTCATAAATAAATAAAAAAAGTTTACAGTTCAATTGAAGATTATACTTTTCTAACAGGAAATTTTTGGGATTTACTCTGGGGAAGATGGGAAAGGGGATGTTACTTTTTGTTCTATTCCATGAGCAGATCTTTCAAAAACTTTCATTCATCTCTGTGTTAGTATTGTCCTTGAAATAGGAAGCAACAGGTTAAGTCTTTAGGAGTATTATACAGGATGAAAAACCAGATGACCACAGAAATGGGCTCGTATTTTTTGATTTTCTTGTAATTTTGCTTGGAATGCTGAAGTAATTGATTTCTTTTAATGAACTAAAATAGGAATTCTTCATTATTAATTTTTTTTCAGGCTTTGAAGTTGCTCTGACAATCCAGTGAGTATTGTGACTCATTTTGGGGTTTAGGGTGATCAGCATAGTACCTAGGCAGGTGTTGATATTTAGGCTGGCAGTTGAAGTCAACTGTTTGGTAAAAATTAGTGGCATATTTCTGATTTCTAAGTGTTGTGTTTTTATAATAGGTTTTAATGTCTTTTTTTTTCAGCAGAGTCCGTCTGTATTAACAGTCTACGTTAAACATGAGATTTAGCTCTAAATTCCCATGGCAGAGCCTCTTTTTAATGCCTATGCTGTAATTTATTTACTTACTGTTCTGGACTGCTGCATTTCAGTGCTTCCAGAGTTGTCAGAGTTGATCCAAATGATGGATACCTGTCAGTATGTCATTAACCAACTGTCTTTGCAGTTTTACAGACGTGTCACCAGCCCCACAGGGAGAGTGTCTGTGCTCTTAGGCTGGGTGTGAGGAAGGTCAGTGCCAGGACTCTGACACCCTCTTGGCTTTGCCTCATCCTTCCCTCAGGAGAGCAATGTGGTGCTGGCTGTGACCCGGAGAGGAGCAGCTTGGCCAGATCCTAGCCAAGGATCTGAGAACTAAATTCCCCCTTGGAAATTAATGTGCCCTCTCCTGGCATCAGACAGCCCTGGGCTGGGGGTTAGTCTGTGCTCTGAGAATCAGAGAGTCAGTTCTCTGGAGCCTATGGAGCATCACCAGCGTGGTGGTGAGGACTCTTTATTTGTCTTTCTTTTCTGGGATCCCCTGCAAAGCACTGAAAGCAGGATGGCAGGGGCTGTATTACCAGGCCACCAGAGCCACGGCCAGTGCAGCTCAGGAAAGCTCCTGCCCAGTGTCTCAGCCTCCCTCTCTGGTCTGGCAGGACAGCCACTGCTGCTCCTGCTGCCCTGAGCAGGCAGGGACAATGAGAGCACAAGGAAAAGCTCCCCATCGCTTCCTGAAGGGACCCTCAAGTGCCTCTGTAGCGTTCAGACACTCGGGGTCACCATATGTAGGAGGATCGAACTCATGGAAGGAACGAGGCAGGCAGCAGGTGAAGGGAAAGCTAATCATACTTTATTCTATCTATCTTCTTCTTTATTCTCTTTCTTCCTCATCCGACTCCATCTTACATACAGTTTGTACAAAGGCAAGAGATTGGTCATGTAGGTCACCACCTCTTCAACCTGGATGGTGAACACCACCATCAATCAATTCTCCTCTCAGAGGAGAAATATGAAAAACAATCTAAAAATATACATTGTTTATGTTGAGCTGCGTGAGAAAACAGGACTGCAATGTTCAAACATTCACGAGCTGGAAAACTGTGGACAACAAGCCTCAAGATTTAAAAGCCTGTCTTCCCTAGATAAAGTCATCCTGTGTCTGTGGCAGGAACTGGATGCTGCTGAAACACCCCCCAGTGCTATACTGAATTTACACTGCCCTGAGAAGCCAGCACTGCCTACCCAGTGTGTCTCCCTCTGACTGAGACAAGCAGTGTGAGAGCTCCAGAGCTGCACTTGCTTGGGAATGTTGATAAACCTTCAGACAAAGACACAGTGTGCACATCTAAATCCAAATCAGGCCAAAGAAAAACTGTACTGAGTGATGATCTAAGCTGAACCATGTCTGTCAGTGATACCTGGTACCCTGAGGGCAATGCAGCACTTGAGAAAGTGCACAAGAGAAGCTAAAGGCAACAAAATCAAATGAGACAGTGAAAATTTACAGTTTGATTAAAGAAACATCAGTTACTTTATGGTCTTTACCAAATACACTCATGTTTGTTATTCATTTATGCTAATTCAGTGCAAGACAGTAAAAGTACTATCATTCAGTGCTACAAATAATGATAATAGTGTAATCCATTTACAGAGTGCCTGGATATTATTTCAACTTTTATATTATAGTGGTATGAAAGTCTCAAGTTAGTTAAATGCATAGCAAGGTGCTAATTGCAATCCTGGTGAGAATGAACCTCCGTTTATGGTTAAGTCACTGATAATGACTTTGCACCCAAGCTAGCCAAGAACCATGCAGACAGACTCCTTATGACAGCCTTTAATAATTAATAACCCTGGCATTTCAGTCTCCAGAGAAGCAAGCAGGGTTTGACAAGACAGGAAGACCAAAACTGAGTACCTATTAGTGCTTCAATCCTGGAGGAATCCGTGGGTGTGGCCACCTTGCAGTTCCCCAGCACTAGGGAGAGACAGAAATGGGTTCTGCCCTCTGCCCTCAGGGCCAGGTATTACAGCCCCAGCACAGAGCAGTCAGCAACTACACCAGGCTCCTGGCAGAATGGGAGCTGTAACATGACTTAATAACAAGACTGAATAAAAGGAACTAAATCCAGCTTGCCACAGTGTCAAATACGAGTAGTTGAACTTTTTGCAATATTTTTGAAGAACATAAACTCCCTTTATGAACCTGAGTTAATTATTTAATGACCAGAGAGGTCTTACACTACTTATGCTAGGCTAAAGCATTTCACTAAAGAAAACCATCTCAAAAGCAAATGCGAGGAGCTTTGCTGGGTTCAGAAAGTGTTTGTCAACCTGCTTGTAAATGCGTATGGAAAAGTCAACCCAGTTTAGGCTCATTACCCTGGGTAATTCAAACCTTGCCACAGCAGTTTTTTTGGAGCACAGCAGCACCAGAGAAAGCCCGGCTCACGTTCAGGGCCATGAACATGCCATGTGTTCACCCAGCACGTTTCCCTTCATTCAGTGCTCATCTGTTCCTGCTGGCATTTACTGGGTTTGGGAAAAACATCCGTCCAGTTTGTTGTTTATAGCCGGGAGTGCAACTGCGAAGTGGTGAGGGGGCGAGGCCTATGGGGAGCCTTGGGGACCATTTACCCGAGGTAAAATCTCACCTGCTCTGGGGGCTCAGCACCACGAGACACACCTGCTGCACGGGCAATGTGCTCAGCAAGTTCTGCGGTCACGCTGAAGCCATTTATTTTTATTTTAGCATCACTTAGCATTCCCAAAACAGCCGGATGGAGCTCAAGGACACAGGTAAATAAGCAGGAACAGCATGATTTGACACAGCTCCAAGTTTGACTCTGCTCTAAAAGAAGCTTTTCTCGGTGGAGAAAAAGGGTGCGTGTATTTTTCTTCACGTGCTGAACCAAGAAGCAAAATAAGGTGTTTTCCCACCTAAACGAACTGATAACGGGTTTTGTCATGTATCCCTAGCTAATTGGGGTGTGATGAAGTGCATAATTCCAAAGCTATCTAGCCTGAGGGCTTAAAGAAAAGCTTAACTGCAAAGCAGAGTGGAGATAGCTGGTGTGACAACTGCCTATCAGGAGGCTGCAGGCTTCCGAACCAGCCTGACAGAGGGGCACTATCTGACAGCAGCTCGAATTCTGCCCACAGTCCTGCTGCTGGCTTCAGCAGTGACTCGATGGCTAATAAGGCATTAAAGAATCACAATGTACAGCTTATTTCAGGAGGAAATGTTTTAACAGCACAGGTGACTGTCATGCATGCATTAAGAAAACCAGGACAACAGCATACCAAATTGAGTTCAGCTACAGTGAAATAATTGTAACAGAGCAATGCTGACCCCAGCTACTGAATGCTGAGACCTGGCTTTTGCTGCACAGGTGAGATTAGGTTTTTCTGGTTTGTTTTCCTCCCTGTCTCCTTGCATATAAAAATCACATATAAAGTGTATATTCATAGAAATATAGCATATATTTACTATTAGGAAGGTTGAGATAAAAGCCCTATATCTTAGAGAGAGAAGTGTCCTTCAAGCTCTGCAGCACAAACTACGGTCTCACAGAAATACAAACTGCAAGAGGAAAATAGCCCCTGCTGTGCGACTCTTTCACTTTGTTAGATTGCAATATATTTTCTTATTTTTCATGTGTCTAGTTCGTGTGACCCTGCCAGTATGTAAAAATGGTTGTTGACAGTTTCTTTGTTTTGGTTTTATTATAATTTAATTTATGGGATGCTGAAAGTCTGCAAATACTTGTACTTGACTGACATTTCTCTGAGAGTCAAAAGACTGCTCTGTATACTTGACTGAGATTAAAATGAGTAGACTGCATATAGCTGTATCCTGCTTTGAAAGTGCAGGATTGGAAGGCTTCCATTAAATTGTTATTTTCAGTTATTATTAGCTCCTAAATCAGTTAATATAATTCCTTTCCCATAATGAATGCACAGCACTGTAAGCCTAAATGCCATATTTTCTATTGATCTATTTCCACAACCTGTTTAGTGAAATAATTAAAATGATTTACAAGGCCGACCCAATATCTTAGTGGTTTAGTAAATCACGCTGCCATATGGGAGGCTCAGCTGGTTTTAAAGCACAGCAGGACCCGGCAGCAGCAGCAGGACCTGGGGGCGGAGTTGTTGTGCCGCACCTGGAGAGGCGTCGGGCTCTGGAAACGCCTCCCCCGACACTCAGGGACAAGGAGAGCTCCAGCTGCTCTGCTCAGCCATCACCTCTGGCCAAAGATGGGGAAGGTCTTGGTGCTTCCCAGAGAGACCGGAATCTGAGTCACAGGGAATGTATCTGCGCTGGCAACTGGAACATCCCCATTTTCTACCCCCAGCAATGACCCTGTATATCTGTGTGAGCACCAAAAATGTTTCAGCTGTGGAGTTTGCTATACTTACATACATGACAATGAGGGAAATTATTATTTCTACCTACTTTTTTTTTTGTTTGTTTCAGTTCATGAGAAGAGGATAATGCACAACACACAACATCAGTGTTTAAATGCCAGGGTTATGGAAGGGCTCAGTATGATTCAGTAGTGTAAAGACAAACACATTAAAGCATGCCCCATAGTCCCTTAAAATCCCTGTCAGTCAGTCCTCAGGGGACAGGGAGGGTTTCATTAAGACGATCTCCTTGGCACAGCAGCCCCTCCTGTAATGATGTGAGCTCTCCTGACTCCTCCATGTCTCCCACAGCTCACACAGTCAAACACACAGGGCTGATGCTGGTAGGACTTACAGGATACTCCTGGGTTTGTTCCCAGCTCACCTCCCAGTGTTATGGAAACACTGAGAGCCCTTGGAGCAGGGGCAGAAGGGCACTACAGCAGTGCTTGGGAGGAAACAGCAGCCAGACTGTGTAGCAAGAGTGGCAAGAGCCAACTAAAAGTACCATTATCAAAAGTGGGTAACAACTCTCCTCATTAAGAGTGTGAATTTTGACAGCTGCAGTCTGGAACAAAAAGGATAGAGGTGACTTCTGTGGCATCAAGGCAATGGCTGTTAAGCAAGGAGTGTGCAGCAAGGGCCAGCCCTCATGGGGTCCCTCAGGGTCCTGCCCTGGCCAGCCACGCAGGGAGGACATCCCTTAGGGGACACGTGTGTGGGCAGGAAGGACAGAGCCCGTAACTCTGAAATCAGCATTTGAGACACCACTTACAATGCCTCTACTTGCAATCCCTGAGCAAGCCTCGACTTTGCTTTCAGCATCCAGTACATTTTTTTAAGTTCTATTATTTTGCATAATTACACAAAGAAAAGAAAAAACATCCTATTAAAAAAACCCTTTAAAATTTGAAGACAGTTGTTGGACGCACTTTGCAGCAGATGTCATCTTTCTTCTCTGACCCTGACGCGCAACCATTTGTATTTTGCTTTAAATAATACTGTAATTTCACAACATGTATTCAGCTGGAACTATTCTTTTTGTTAAATAAACTTTACCCTTGTGCTGGCTGCTCCAGGCTCTGAAAAGAAACATTTCTTCCTTGTGACTGTTCCAAAATGTAGGTCTGAAATTAAAAAAAAAGAAGTGTTAGTAAATGGGCTGTAATCATACTGAAGGGCAAGTGAGTATTCCTCCTCTAAGGCAGAAGAAAATAAAGGAAAATCTGCTTTGCTTCTGCTGCTTCAATGCTGATAATTTTACAGATCAGAGGGCTTTTTTTAGAAAGAAGCCTGCTGTGCTGCAGTGTGTGTTTCAGCACTGAGATACCGGTAGTCAAGCCCTTAATGCCACACTTGGATGTGTAAATCAGGGCCCTATTCCATGTCCCCAGCAGCACCTGGTGCTGCCGGCAGTGGAGGGCCCTGGCTGACACCACCACAGGCAGCTCCAGACTCACCACGGGCCTGAGCATGCACTGGGAGCAGCATGTCTGTCCTCAGCTGTGCACCTGAGAGCTGCAGGGATGTTACAGGAGAGCTCAGTGCCTGTGACAAACAGCACTGACATGATGTAAGGTTCAAAAATTACCTCAGAGAGGGACAGTAACCCACAAACACCCACCTCCCGAGGGCACAGCAGGGTCACAGGCCCCTCACTGCCCTCTGCCACTGGAGAACATCTCCCCTACTTCAGTGTCTGCCTGGCCTCAGCTTTCTTCCAGAGCAAGACAATCAGAAACCAGAAGGAGCTGGGCAGCTCTGTGGTCAGGGTGTGCCACACGGCTGAAGCTGATGGGGTCCTGAGCAGTGACTTGCTCACTGCCCCGAGCCTGCATGGCACACACAGCTCTGTGGTGACTACCAGCTCTCTCAGTGATTACCAGTGTGCTTTTACATACAAATCTGTCCTTTCCTGCAGCTCCTCTGTACACTTGCCAGAGCATCAATCCTTGAGCTTGCTGTAGTCCCAAATAGCCGCTGTTCTTCCTGTAGCGGGACCCAGCCCTGCAGCACTCCTCATTTCACACTCTTGTAACTCAAAAATCCTTTAAACCACGGCAACACAGAGTGACTTGAGCTACCTGCTAACTAGGGCTCTGTACTTACTGAGCTGTGGCAAAGCCAAGGAGCCCCTGGCAGCTGTCTGCAAGAGTGCTTTGGGTCAGATATAAGCCTGTGATTAGTTAATTCTGTTTAGAGAATGTACTTGAATTAAACATTTTCTCTCTCCCATTTTCATACACGGTTCTGTTTTTAACAAGTATAAGGTTAATAATCTCTACTACTGGCAGGATGAAAGCTCTCCCCCTCCCGTCCTTGCCATTTCGTCCCACTGCAAAATGTATAAATTAATCACATGCTAAAATTAACATATATTGCTGAGGCAAATGAATTGGCATCTCCATGTGTATCTATTAACTTCCAGCATTTCCTGAGAGGGCTTTCATTTAATTACCAGCCTGACAACCTAACTCACTCCCGAACTGCAGCCACATTTATTACTTTTATCTCCTTGGACACCTGCCTCTCTCTGTGGTTTATCAGATTTCTACTGAAGAGAGGGACAGAGTATTTTCTATTGCACCGGGTTATTGTTTCTTTAAAAGGCACTTACTAGAGCACTGACCTCAAACAGGGGGTTGTTTTGGTTAGCTTTGGATGGTCTTTTTTCTTTTTCAATTATCAAAGGACTGCTGCAGCGTTAACCCCCTCACTGCCCCACCACGCTCCAGCAGTCCTGAAGAAATGGGATTACAGACAGGAGCCGAAAGCCTCATCGCCAGCTCTGTGCAAGGAGCTGACCACTGCTCATAAGGACCCAGCCTGCAGCGGGAGTCCAAGCCCTCAGATGCTGTGACTGCTGTTCACACTCCCGTGGATGAAAACTTCAAGAGTCCTGAGCACAGCTCAGTGGCCTCCACTGCAGTCCAGTGAGGGGGATTTAGCTGAATTTCCCTTGATGGTTTGGCTCACACTTTATAGAGTCACTGATGCCTCCCCTATAACTGGTTGATAAAACACCAACGTAGATAACCAGGAACATTATGAAAGTAATGCTGCCTCCATGCATTACCAACATGGTCCCAGGCAGCATTATGGGTTAGCAGCACCCTGTGTGAGTATGCACCACTCCATATCAGCTGGGAATCGCAGCAATCTCCTCAGACTGCCTCAGGCAGCAGCTCAGGACACTGCTAGTTCAGGTGCTGACTGGGCTCATCCAGCCCAGTTTCAGGAGACAAATAGCTCCCACTTGTTTTTCTCTGGGTCACTCTACCTGACACACACAGGTCCCCCGGGCAGGACTCTCGTGAGCTGACGTGCTGTGACAGACATGTTCAAACCAGCAGGACCTGAAGCTGAGCGCTGCAGAGGAGCCCTTCCAGTGTGTATTCAGCAACTGCATCCTTTGGAGGTGCACAAGAAGACTTGCTGTGTTAAAAGGAATGGCTCACTCCTGACAGCCTCAGCACGCTGCTTCCAAAGAGTCTGGCAGGAACAGGGCTTCACTGAGAGTGATGCTTTTGAGAAGGATGCCTCATTATAGAGGAAAAATGAGAAATTCCTATCTGTTCAGTTAATGAACCTTCTCAGCTTCCCTGGGATTTCACAGCAGTTGTAACTCCAGGCACGGTGGCTGTTTGGCAGGAAGCAGCTGCTGGCTGGGAGCTGTGCAGGAGGTGGCTGTGCTGTGGACACTGCCCAGCGTGGCTGGAGCCTCCTGCTCCCTCCTGGGTCGGGGTGTCAGAGGCAGTGCCCACAGTCCCAGCCAGAGCCCCCCCGCCTCTGGCCCGAGCACCTGCTGGGAACCACAGCAAAAGTTGCTTCAGGGAAACACGAATTATTTTAACATACACCTTTTATTTTCAATACAGCTGTATTATTTTCAAATTTTAATGAATTATGTTAATTTTTTGTAGTTTAACCAAAACCAAATGAAATACATTAAACTAGTCAATCTGCCGTAACTCCAATGACTATTATTACTTTCTAATTTACTATTCTTAATACTCATTTTTGCATCATACCTTCCTATCACACATGAGCCAATGTTAATTAAGTTTTAAAACAGAATATTCAACAAGTTCTAAATGAGACTCAAAGCATAACAAAAGTAATGACTGTGAGACAGACTGTCATGGAATAATACATGAATGCTGAATGCTGGTATTAATTAGTAAATACAAGCTGTTCAGGAGAAGTGGTGCCTGTCATGCTGATATGTGTTTGGATCATACGTGATCTCAGAATGCAGGGAAACCAAACATCAGCTGCCAAAGCCTCAGCTTTTCTGACTGCTCGTTACTGTTTTGGGAAGTAAGTGTTGCTATTTTAGTCCTGCTCTGTGCACCAAGGCTGGGTGCTTGTAGTTTGCAGTAGTTATCTCCAGGTATTCTAGGGTTGCCCACACGGATATAGCTTCTTATTTTGATACCAGAATTTACTGGTGTTTAAAGAGTGGCCTCCTTAACTCGTGGAGAAATTGAATTCCTTCACAATCCTCTTTCCACTGATACTGTGATGCAGAAAGGGTTGGTATATGGAGGAACTGGAGTTCTGTATACTCAACCAAGCTGCAAACAGGGACATTTCTTCCATAAGAGGACACAACTTGTAAACATTTTTAATTTATTTTTCACTCTTGAGACAGTGAGCTGAATTCCAACAGCACTGTACAGACAGTCTCGGGCTGCCCTCTAGTGTGAACAGCTGTGGGGGACAGGGCACAGCCTGCCAAAAACCTGCCTTGTTTCAGTTTGTTTTTGAAAACGCAGCTATTAAATCATCGGGATTTTCTGAGAACATTTTCGGATTATTATTATTTGCTTCTGATTTCTGTGCCACTGAGATCTATTTGGACTCTGCTTCCCAGCGCTTTCTTGTTTCTGTCAGCCACAGACAAGCCAGTCTTTTGTCTGCGCCCTGGAGCGGCAGCTGCAATTTGAGATGAGAAAGAGCCAGGACTGCAAGGAAAGAATGACCCTTCAGCTGGGAAAGACAGTTTATCAGCCTGGGGCAGGGGCAGAGCACGATGACAAGCCATGAGTTAAGGGTGAGCTTATAAAGCAGAAAAATTAATGGAAAAATATATGGAAAAGAAGCATTTGAGGGATACATGGTACTTCAAAAGATGCTGCTCATCAGTCAGCCACAGCAATCTAAAATCAGACAACCAAGCCTCTAATGCAAGAGTTTGGGCTTACACACACAGATATTGCAAATCTTCCTCTGGCATACCTACACTGACACCAGATGAAGAGTCAGGCTACCCATGTCAATCACTCCATGTACCCACTGGGCTGGACGGCAGATTTCACCCTGCCCACCCACCCACCAGCCCCAGACATGACCCTTTCCTAGATGGCTTTTTCCAGGAAACCCCCAGTATTGACTCCCACGGCCAATGCTGGGAGGGAACAGCTGTGTTTGGCATGTTCAGCCACTGGCCCTGGAACTGCTGGCACGGAGCACCCCCCAGGCCCAGAGGAGATGTCTGGAGCAGGATGGGTGCAGGCAGGAGCTGGTGGGATGGTGGCAGGGCTGACATGGACTGGATGGATGCTGCTTCAGCACAGCCATAGGAAGGGGGTGGGAACTGTATTATCTGGATAGAGGAAATCAGATCAGAGGGCTTTAAATGGAAATTATTTTCACCAGTACAAATGTCCCCAGGGACCAAATTCAGCTGCTAATACAATTTGGCCAAGAGGAATAAACTATATTGATCTTGAGAGCTCAAATGCTTGCTGAGACAGTCCTTCTAGAGAATTACAGTATTTATTTCCTGCATCACTGTCAGCAAAAGTACAGCACTGATTACAGCCCAGTGACTTTTTGCACACACCAGTTAACTTCACGCTCATCTCTCGCTTCAGTTCAAAACTACTTTTTTAAAAAAATCCCTGATCTGCTATTCTTGTCTCACGCGAACATCTTTAATTGTTTGGTTAGCTTTGGATGGTCTTTGGTCACTTCACAGCTCAAGTTTTACCTTTCTGTGACTGTCACAATACAGCTCATTCTGTAATTGCTCCACAGCCACCTAGCTCTCCCAAGACACTGCTGTTCCCCAGCCTGGCCTGCACACGGATTCTTGCCCATCCCTGCAGTTCTGCAGCCCCAAGAGGTACAACAATATCCTCCCCTAGGGCACACAGCAAGATTGTGTCCATGAACGGGGTTTGCATAGGTGTGAGTGTATTGCTTATTTTTGGAAAGCAATAAATAAAGCCATAGAGATTTAATTGGATGAGAAACACCAATGGTGGCACCTATAACATGGTATTAATAATATATATGAGGGAATTTTATCACTACAAACCTATTCCAAGGTGATTTACTTGAAGTAAAAGGCTTCAAAATTCTAAGACACTAAGATAGGGTGCTGCACATCCCGAAACATGCATTACAGTTATTTGCTGGCATATCTCCACATCACTTTTCATTCACATCTTACCTGTCTTTCCTCATTTCTCTGAGTGTTCTTTTTCCTATCTACAAACTGCCTTTGCCTATTCTGTGGTTTCTCAGCTTTTTCACCTATTCTTTTTCATGTTTATTTGATGTGTCTCGACTCCTGACACAGAGCCTCCTTGCTGGGACAGACACTAATGCGCTGATCTCGCCGCCTCAGACATTATATCTGAAGATAAATTGGGAAATGAAGATGTAGAGCTGTTGGAAGAGACTGGTTTCCCCAGGCACCAGTTTAGCCTGGATCATTGGATTTACAACACCAGCACCGCCAACACTGATTTGACTATTAATCCCTGAAGTGCCCTAAGAATTGCAGCATAAATCCAGTGAAGGAGCACTCATATGGCCCTAAAGACTCATAGCACTTATCCTGGTACTCCATTCATGAAAATTGATCTTCTCATAGTAGCAATGACAACTCAAGGAGTCCATGTTTTGTAAAACCAAGAGATCCACTTGCTGTGGTAACGTACTTAACTGCCAGGAGGTCTGTGATACAAACCAGCTGCTGTTCATGCGTAATACTCTGCAGAGACCGGCCCTTTCTCCTTTACACACATCCAGAGAGATCTACTATTTCATTCCCTGTTAGGGATCACTTTAGTATCTTAGTGCCCCACAGCAGCACTCTGCAAAATCATCATGTTTCCTATACCCTGCCTCCATAACTCCCTCTGCAAATATCCTTTACCGAGTAGCGCTTAATTACCTGCTAAGCCAATATTGCCATGTGACAAGAATATAAATCTTTTCTGTATTTGGAGAAAAATCATGCCTGAGCAGAGGACTGCAGGAGTTGGGACTGGGCTGGAAGGAAAAGGAATCGGCTACTCTGGTTTCAAGACACTTCTGTGTTTTCAGTGAGCAGGACTTTGTCTTATCCCAGGAGGAAAGAAACCCTGATGTGTCAGAGCATGCAGATCTCACAACGAATGTCATCTTCCTATGTCTTGACCATGACTGCTAGAAACATGAGGGCTGATTTTAACCAAAGATCTCATGTTGCTGGGTGTGCAGTTCCAGAACAGATCTGACACACTGTTAACCACTGAGAACAGCCAGGCACTGCCTGCAGCTGAAGCCAGGGCTATGGCTGGATAGCCTTGTAGGGCAGGATGAGACTAGGAAAGAACTTCTCCTACCAGGAGAAGTGGGATGGGAGGAACTTTAGCAGGGACACAGGACCTGTGCCTGCCATGGCCCCGGAGTTTGGGCAGATGGCCGGCTCCAGCACCACACTGGTAAATCTCCGGAGGGAGGGAGATCTCCAGCACAAACGAGGCAACAAAAGTGGGAGGTGAGAAGACTGCAGGATGGAAAGGTGGGAATGTATATCCCAGTAACTGTGGTGGGAGTGACTGCAGGATGAGAGAAGTGAGGACTGACACTGCCAGGCTGTCCATGACGAGTGTCCAGACTCTGCTGTTCCTGTGGGAAGGACCTGACATGTCAATATCCAACAGCAGCCTTGTGTACTCCGCGTGTCCGTGACCATACTCATGCGGTGGATGACCACAGAAAATGAGGTGGTCTGTGTTACAGAAGGCATGATCGACAAGGCTTTTTAAAAAGAAACTCCCTCATGATAGTAAATGAAATACCTGTTGCTCAGTGTCTCCCAGTTCAGAGAATTTATTAGTACAGGAGCGGTAAATAGCGAATTACCACAACAGCTTCCCTCACAGCACCCCCGCCGCCCACGGCCGGCGGCGCCGCCTTGCGGCCAGGCCGGGGAGCGCCGCGGTGCGCGTGTGCGCCGGATATGTCGTCAGCCCGCGCCGGCTGCATGAGGGATGGGTGGAGGGCGAGGGATGCCGGGTGGGCGGTGGAAGGTGAGGGATGGAGGATAAGGGATGCGATGCGGGGTGAGGGATGGAGGGTGAGGGATGGGGGTGAGCGCCCGCCCCGGCTGACCCCCGCGCCGCCCTGTCTTGCAGGACAGCTGTACCGCCGGCTGCCGCCCGAGGAGAGCGGGGAGCTGCGCCTGCAGGTACCGACCGGCCCTGGCCCGCACGGGTTACCTGGCGATTCCCACTCCTACATGGTCTTCTAAACGCCGTTAGGCACCGACGGGCCGGGGGTGGGTGGGATCCCCGGTTTCCCCTGTATATCCCGCTCGGAACTCGCCGTTTCAAACGAAATGCAAAAGAAGGGCTTTTCCTCCGAAACGTGAGTCCGAGAGCGGGCCGGACGCGAGGCCCGCGGTGTGCCCACGCTCGGCACTGCATACAGGGGCTTCGGCGTGGGAACATCTCCCTCCACTGGCTCTGACGGGAAAATATCCCATTCCCACGGAGATTCTGCTGACTTGATGAAACCACTGGTCAGCAGCAAGCTCTAATTTAATTAACACGTACTATTTTAAAGCGTCCTTTCACATGTCTTTAGCCCCAGGGCTCAGAAGAAGCCAAGACATTTGTACATGCCTTCCTGAAGCGTAGCATGCCCAAAATGAAAGATGAAGCTATCCAGGAGATGTTAACTCGGAAAGCTGTCGTTCTGGAGCATTATCCCAAAAAAAAGACCAAGCAAAAGAGGAAGAAGACAAAAGGTTTTACTGCCAAGCAGAGGCGAGAGCTGCGTCTGTTTGAAATTGAACCTGAACAGCAAAGGTAAAACTTTAAATGTCTTCTTTGTGCAGTAAAGTGGAACTACATCAAAAGTGTGTAAAAGCAGCAGCATGTGCATGTGGATAGGAGCTCTCCAGCATGTAAAGTCAATCTGAAACACTGCTTGTGGCATTTCAGCATAAGAAAGGAGTTCTCTTGTCTGCATAGATGAAAGATTCATTTCTGTTGAGTTCATTTTGTGTACCTAAATATGACAGGAAATCAAACCCAGACGCAATCCCCTCTGGTTTCAGTTTGTAAAATTGGACTGTCTGTGACCAGAGAGTCAAAATTCTGCATAAGGTTCCTTGAATTTATTATGCTGAATGAAGCTCCTGCTTTGCTAACAGAGTAAGCAGAGAGATAGAACAGTGGAAAAAAAAAAGGAGAAACCTCTTCAGTCTTAGCCTGATACTCTAAAACACATCACTGTTTTAGGTGGGTAGAGAGGAGCATGCTTTGTGCTTGTTTTCTAAAGTAAACCATTTGTTTGGAGTGGGTCACCTTGCAGGGGTAATCACTATAACTAAATTTTGTATAATACTTTTAATTTATCTTTTTTTTTTTTTTTAACTGCAGATATGCCATCTTCCTCCCACTCCACGAGCTCTGGAAACAGTACATCAGAGACCTGTGCCATGGACTCAAACCCGATGCGTACGTTGACACATTTTAAATTTAGTCTGGGTTTCATACAGTAGACACGACCAGTTTTATTGAGTTACTGCTTGAAACACTGTGGTTCACTGATAAGCACATTGGTACTGTTCCACAGAATCACTGTGATTACAATAGTCATAATCACATTTTATAAATGTGACAGTTCATATGATTTTTTTTTTCCCTCTTTGATCCCGTTCTCTTCTTCAAGGCAACCCCATATGATTCAGGGCAAGCTGCTCAAAGCTGATCTCCATGGAGCCATTGTTACAGGTATTGTTTGCTTGTAGAACATCATCTGAAATTCAGTAGATGCTCCTGTAGTTCTGATGCTTATTTTAAAATTCCTTTCAGTATGCTTAACTCTAGAATCACATAGGTAAGATTGTATTTCTCACCTTAAAATGCTAATTACTTTACAACTACTCTTGAAAATCATGTTGTTGGTTGCAAAGGTTAACTGCACATAAAGTGCATCTGAAATTTTCTAATACATCTGTTCTTTCAGTTACGAAATCAAAGTGCCCCTCTTATGTTGGCATAACGGGAATCATTCTACAGGAATTTAAACACGTCTTCAAAATTATCACTAAAGAGGACAAATTAAAAGGTATGGAAGGCATTCTTTTTCAGTTCTTTTCACAACTTGAATCATAAAAAAAGTCTTGAGCACACTCTTCATTTCGTGCCTTTGAGTACATTGGTTTATATCAGTGTTTTTGGCTTTTTGCATAGAGTGGCAGAAGTCACCACGAAACAGCCCAATATCTTACCAAAAACACATCTCATTAGACATGAGCAATTTGTAAAAAGTGTATGAGGACTAAGTTTGGTAATTCCAGTTAAATGTGGAGGCTTGGGTTGTTTTTCTTCTCTTGATAAAGTATAAAAACCTTGAAATGTGTCAGGGCTCAAATCTGCAGGTGAATAAACATCCCCTGGTATGTCAGTATATTCCCATAACAGGGCCTTACATTAGTGCACTTTGTTCAGTTTGTGTTCTTTTGCATTTCAGTTGTTCCCAAACTTAACAACGTGTTTAGCTTGGAGCTTGATGGATTCATTTCCTACATCTACGGGAGCAAGTTCCTGCTCAGAGCAAGTGAGCGATCTGCAAAAAAATTCAAGTTGAAAGGAACCATTGACCTGTGATTTCAGGGGAAGTCAGAAACATCCACAGAAATGTCTGCTGTTTTCCGGCAGTTCAAAGAGCAGGTTTTCTGGCAGGTGGAAAAAGCAACAGCCATGTGAAATATTTATAAAGCATTTCTTTTTACTGAAGAATGAGCAGTATCTGCTGTCTTCAAGCAGTCTCACCGACTTGAAATTGGTTGTGTCTGGTTTTTTTATTTGTATATAAAATTCTGGCTTTTATTAAAGTTATATGATTAATATTAACTACCTAACTTCTGTTTCAGTTTATAATTGTAAATTTGTACGGTGAAAATTACATTTTGTATCTCTGCAATAAACGTTATTTTTTGCCTCCTGTATAAATTGGGCTTTAGCTGCCTGTGTTACATGCTTGCAGTGAGACTGCAGGTGCTGACAACTGCTCTTTATAGTCATTGTGCCTGGGCCAACATCAGCATCTTGGCCTGCTGCAGGCACATGCAAATCAAGTTTCAGCTGGCAGGTTTTGCCTTGAGTATCTCCCTGGCTGGGGTTGATACTGTTGCAGGTCCCAGGTGTGTACAGTGTAACCCATGTGAATGTATAATAATGTGTAATGTAACCACACCCTGCTGCTTTCAGGCTCAGTCAGGTATCTGCATCAATAAATACACGTTGTCATGGCACAGTGCAGGGAGCACAGCACAGCCTGTAATAGGGAAGCACTTGAAGCTAGAAATTCACAGATGGAAGTGACCCCCATTCAATCTTGTATTTCAATTACCTACAGAATTGCTTTTTGAATATTTAACCTCTGTCCACAGAGGAGTTGTGCTTTTTCTATCCTCAGCCCCTTTTATTTTTTACTGTGCACTTGATATTTGATTGCCAATCCCTCATTGATTGGGCAGGTTTGATGTGTTTGGGAGGTGGAAGTGTGTCGCCAGATGGACACAAAAGAACTACACTCACACTGTCCAGTTGTGAGAGCAAAAGAAGGACGTTTATTTGGGATTTTGACTTTATATAATCTTTGGAGTTTGATCAGGGATTGGGGGACGAGGTTGACCCCTCTTTGACCTCACTCGTAAACCTAGAAGTCCATCAATTTGTCCTTCCCCCAGGAAGGAATGCACAGTTTTTCACAACATCACTCTGTATGTTACAATGTGTGAGAACTCCAGTACAGAAATGCAAAACATCAGAAGGCTGAAAAAATCAGGGCAACAGAAGTGACCCCTGTATTTAGATTGCTTAACATTTTTCTGTTAGAAAAATGCTTCTGTGGTAGCTTTAAGTGTAATTTTCAGGAGCTTTTCAACAACTTCACTATCAAATGAAAGACTTGTACCTACAGGAATTTTTTTTGTCACCGTTCAAGCATTTGCAGCCAACCAGGGCAATTTCTTCAAAGAGAACACAGCTGTTCCTCACACAATCACACCCCAAAGCTGAGTAAGGGGTTGGGAGGGCAGTCAGAACTTTCACCTGCACTGAAGGGCACGCAAGGCAGCAGAGAGCCAGAGCTCATCACCACCTCCAACCCCAGTGCTACACAAACACTTCCCTGGCCTCCAAAGCTCCTTTCCAGACCTGTTGCTGGGAGAGGTCACAGGAGAGCTGCACCTCCCTGGCACGAGCCCTCAGACACAAACCACCTTCATCACCCCTGAATGGATGAACTCACGGTGTGGGCAGTACTGGAGTTCCACAACAGATCCTTTGGAATCAGGAAATAGAAGCAGTTGGTATAGAAATAAAAATCTTGGTTGTAATTTTATTGACCTTAGAATAATTCATTGGAGGAAATGTTTGAAATTGAAGCTAACTCACATCCAAGAAAACACACAGAATATTCTCTTTGAGGGGGATTTTCTCTAAAATATGGGTTAGACAGCAATAGAGTGGAAACCCCAAAGAACCGTCTGTTACTCTGACAAACTCATACTAAATCACTAACAGCAGCAAGTAGCTGCTGTTAACTCTCTATATATTCAATTCATCCAGTGTTTTAGAGAAGTGTAAGAGAGAGCACAAAATTCTGATCCAGGCCACACTTTCAGGAGACAGCAGCAGGATTTTCTCAAAAACAGCGTGGTCCTGATTTTGTCTGAACAGGGTGATCCCTCAGCCCCTTACCAGAACAGTTCCATGTGCCAATTCCCCATAACAAATGCTCACATTTGTTCCTGCTCTTAGATAAACCAAAACCTGATCAAGCCTGTCATGCTACAGCATTCACCAGCCTGTGGTCCCACAAGTAAGTCCAATTATACAGCAACAACTGATTTTATGGAATTTCACAGAGGTTGGACCTGACCCATGCCAGGGTCTCATGCTCCACATCCCTACAGTACTACTGCTAGATTAACAAACTCTTTTTCTGTACTTCAGATATGAGCCTAAATAATCTATTTTCTTGGGACCTGCCCCATCTCACTATTCAGTTACCTCTTCTTGAACCAGAAGCAAGTATGTCACTGAAGCATCCCTTCCCATATGTTTACCCAAGAAAGTATAGTCACAGCTTTTTTTAATACTGCCAGTAATACTCACATGAGAACAGGCTGTTGATGATGCATGAGTTTTTATTTCTAGGAGGAGATAATTTAGTATGTGTAATCCCCTGGGGGAACCTGCAAAGCAATGGGAGCAGCAGGGCAGAAAAAAAAAAAAATCAGGCTGCTTTTTCTGGCCAGCTATGGATGCCATTAGTGGGGAGTGAGGGAACGATACAGGTCAGTGTCTCAAATAGTGCATGAAAATTCGACTTCGAGAGGCAGAGCCTGTGGTGCATCTGTGAGGCTGCACTGCCACCTGGTGCGATCTGAAGTGCTCACAGCCTCTGCCCAGTGCCGCCTTTGCCTTGTTTTTTTGTTTAAAACACCCCACCTAAGGACATCAATGCTGTTACAACCGCTGGCCGTTGGGTTTGGTTATGTAAACAGACAGGAATATGACAGCACGCAGGTCTGGGAATCATAAGCAGCTGAGCAATGGTGACAGCCATTCCCCCTCCATCTGTCACAGCGGGGAGAGGGCTTCAGCTGCCAGGACAGAGATACTGCAGGTTGCTGCAATTCAGGAAATGCTTCAGCCTTTGCAGCTGACTGTTTTGTGTCACCAGGTGAGCCAGGTTTGGCAAAGGTGACTGTGGTTGTGCCTCTGAGCAAGGGAAGCAACCTGCAAGGTCCCAGGTGGGTGTCAGCACAGCCAGGTACTTCTCTGCAGCCAGGCCTTCCTCAACAAGGATCCCTGACTAATGAGGAAGGGTCTCATCCCCGAGATGAGGTGGTGACAGCTAAGGGCAAAAAGCTTAAAGAACAGTTCATTTTCCATTGCTTCCCTGGGCCTCGCTGTATTCACTCCTCTGAAACCAGAGGGCTGGAAACACCTAATGTCCTAAAATCCCAGAACTGCTCAGAGGGGAAGGAACCTTTGGAGGTCACCCAGTCCAATCCCCCTTCCAAGGCAGAGTCACTCAGAGCAGGTGGCACAGGAGCGTGTCCAGGTGTGTTTTGAATGTCTCCAGGGAGGAAGAATCCATGACCTCCCTGGGCAGCTGCTCCAGAGCTCTGCCACCCTCCATGTAAATAGGTTCTTCCTCACGTTGAGGCAGAACTTGTGTTTTAGTGCATGGCCATTGCTCCTTGTGCAACTGACGAAAAGAACCTTGCAGCATCCTCTTGGCACCGCCTTTGAGATATTCATATGCATTAATGAGATCCCCTCTTCTCCACACTAAACATGCCCAGCTCCCGCAGTCCCTCCTCATGAGGTGTTCAGACCCCCCATCATCTCTGCGGCCTCCGCCGGACCCTCCCGGGTAGCTCCTTGTCTCCCATGAACTGAAGATCTCAGAACTGGATAGAGCACTCCAGGAGTGCCTCACTAGCGCTGAGCAGAGCGGCCTAAACGCCTGGGGCTCCTGTGCCGAGCTCAGCCGGGCTCCCTCGCGGTGTCCCTGCCCCCGGTGACCGCAGTCTCCCCGCCCCACCGGGCCATGCCGCGGGAACTACAGCTCCCAGGGTGCCGCGGGGCCGGGCGGAAGCGGAGCGCACCGGCGGAGCGGAGCCGCGCCGAACCCATGGCTGCGCTCAAGTACGCGGGGCTGGAGGACACGGACAGCGAGGAGGAGCTGCCACCGGGCTGGGAGGAACGCACCACCAAGGACGGCTGGGTTTACTACGCCAAGTAAGGGCAGGAGTGGGGCGAACCCGCCGGCAGCGCTCTGACGGGGCAGCGTCCGCAGAGCCACCCCTCACGGACGAGCCGCGGGGCCGGAGCGGCGGGACCAGCGTGCGGGTGATGCGGAGTCTGTGTGCGATGCCCGCCCGGCTCCGGGGAGCGCTGGGCTGGGTGTGCGGGACGGGCTCCGAAGGCTCTGACAGCCACAGCCGCCCCTGCGGAGCCGCTCCGTGCAGGCAGCGGCCGGAGTGCCGAGCCGCCGCCACCTGCCCCGCGTGGGAAGGATGCTGGAGCCGCTCCCGGGAGCGGCCGGAGCTGTCCCGGGGAATATTGGGTGTGCCTCAGGTCTCCTTGGCGATCTTTGTGCATTCCGGCCAAGCCTTACACAATACTGCAGATTTCTTCATTGTGGGAACAGAGGAGAAACAGGTCGGATGGAAGTTAAAAGCTGTGCGAGCTGTTCCTCAGCTCTTCGGTACACCTTGGCCGAGAGATAAAGAATCGCATTCAGCACATTCCGTCCGTGCCACTGGACGTGATTGCATCCTGCCAGGTTACGAAGGGGATGTGCCACAGGATGAAGTAATTCAGTAGAATATATGTTAATACATATATAACGTATGATACATGAATCTCGTGCAGTTTCTATAGCTGTGCTGATCTTGGAATCTCCTTCTGCCTGTTTAAAACTACAGAGTTGCTCCCTTCCACAAAAAGTGCTAAAGTATTGTTCAGTCTCACTCGAGCTGAGTTCGCCTCGTTCTCCCAAGTTCTGCTCTTATAAACAGTGGACAGAATGCTTTAGTTTATCCACACTTTGTAAACACTGCAATTTCTCTCTAGGTGTTTGTTTTTCTTAGGTCAATTGCCTGTATATTTCCTTTGACTTCAAAAGCTCTTTGAGGAAGGAATCACTTGGTGAAAGTAACAAACCTGTGAAATAACAGGGTATTACTGAGCATAATTGTTACACAGTAGGTTCAACAAGTCAGTTTCTGAACTCTTGTGAAACCAGACTGGTTCAGTTTCATGACATAACATGAATATATCTTTACTGTCTGAAAATCCTGCCCAGTGAATATTGGATGTGAAGAGGTGTTGCACTGTCGCTGCCTTTAATTATGCACTCTATATGTGTGTTACTTCTGCATATTCTGGGAATTTTCTTTAAACCTCATCACCAATATGAACTTTTAGCTGGAATAAGATTATTTTGGTTTAAGACTTTTAAAAGTGTTTATGATGAGTTAGGTGTGCATGCAGTTGGACAAGCATTTGTGTGTCAGGCTGCTGTAATTTGGTTAAATATCTCCTGTTTTCAGGTCACTCAGGTGCACTTGTTTAGTCTCAGCTCCCCAGCTTGATCCCTGTAATACCATGTGCTGTCACCGTGGGGTTGCTGTAAGAAGGGAAAGTTGCTTATGTTGTGTGTAAATCAGTGTTGAGCCTGTGGGTTATTTGTAGTTATTTGTACGTTATTTATTGCTGTTGTCACTCTTTATTTCACACTTGGGCAGCTATCAATTTGGACATTCAATTAATCCCTGCCTGACTCTTAAAACTTGGTTGTTATTTAAAAACACTCAATGAAAGATGAGCTTTTAATGTCCAACCCGATTTCAGCACTTTGGTTATTTTAAGACCTTGTTTATGTGCACATGACTTTGCTTATTAGTCTGTAGTGCAGAAAAATCTTATGATGGAGTATTTCGATTCTGCTAGTGATTGAAATGAATGAAGTCTCTGAATTGGAAGAAAAGATGGGATACCTTTGTTATGTGTATTAAATAAATACTCTGCTAGTCAAGGCCTGTGGATAAACTTATCTGTCCAAAGCTACAGTTGCTCATGCAGAAATCCAACTTACTTACGTTGTACTCTACAAATCTGTATTGTTAGGCAGGAGTTTTAGAAAGGTGTTTTTGTAATTTGAAGACTTTCTAATATTATTACTACTACTTGGTGATAAATTCTTTTCTTACTTCTTTCTTCCTTACTCCTGCCAAGGATCATCATCTTTTTGTGGTGTTTTCTGGGTCTGTTAATGTTATTTTTAAGTGAGTTTTTGGTTTTTTTTCTTCTCATAAGCAAGAAAACTTGGATTGGAAGTCAGACATTTATTTGAATTTTTATAGACTCCGGTGCTGTCTGGTTAGTTACTTTCAGAACTTTGGCGATATTTGGGTTACGTCAGAAAGATTTTTAGGCAATTTTTTTAACCTTTTTGTTTTCCTGCAGCCACCTAGAAGAAAAAACACAGTGGGAACATCCTAAGTCTGGGAAGAGGAAACGTGTTGCAGGAGGTTTGTGTTAAACTTTTGTCATGAGCTCAGATTGTTACAAACGTTCGGTTCCTCCACAAACTCTGACTGATGTAATTTTGATCTCCTAGTTGTCACTGATTCTGAGCTTGCACAATATGGCTGATTTCAGTGGGGTTTTACCTCTGTGATTGTGTCTGTGTGGAGTGATCACTTTCCAGTTTTATGGCTTTCCTGTATTGCTCCATAAAACCAAAGTACTAATGCCAGGTTACAGAGTTTGTTTTATTGTGGCTTTTAAAGCATATGGTCAAAAGCTGGAGTACTCTTTTTTCCTGGTGTCCATCAGATAATATTTATAGTTGGATGATATTCTTCAAAGAATGTATTTCATCAAGGAATATCCCTGACACAGAAGGAAGTCTCATTAGTTTTCATTTTACCTGTTTCTCCCAACCCAGTTGAATATTTGTGCCAGAACAGAAGGCAGACAGTGTTGCAGGACACTTCCAGAGGAAAATGACCTCTCAAGTACCTTGGATCAGTGCCTTAAATCAGGTTTCCCCAGAAGCTTCTGTACCTGGGGGTACTGCACTGTTGGCAAGCCATGTTTCTTTTGGCATTGGTAATCTGACTATAAGTGAAATATTTTCAGTAAATCTTATATCAATCAAAGTGATACGAGTACTTTGCAGCTAAAATGAGAAATACTGTGAATGCCATCTGTTAGATACTTCTGTAGGATCTTTTACATGAGAATTTCTTACATAAAGATGTGTCATTTTTCTTTTATTTATCCTTCCAACTTCATAGAATCATTTTAGTTTGATTTATTCTATCTCATGCCCACTTGAGGGCTCTGTTCTTTCAGCTTTTGGTATATGTTACATAAAACTTTTCCTATATGGTTTTGCTATTTATTTTAGCAGGGATAACACACTGAACTGTAAGTAGTACAGATGTGTATATGCTTGGAAGCGTGACTGCATTTTGCTGGGGGTGTTTTGGTGCTATAACATGAAATTCTTTTTGTGCTATAGCATGAAATTCTTCTTGTGCTATAACATGAAAAGATTTTTTTAGACTGTCTTTATACTTAATCTGCCAGTCATTGCACTTGCACCAGATTTTCTGTGTATTGTACTTCAATGAGAGAGCAATTGAGTGTGATTAGGGAAGCAATCCTTCTTTCAAGTTCTGATATTCAAGGGCAGCAGGTAGCTGCACCACCTACAGAAATAATGCAGAATTGTGTCTCATCAGCCTGAGAAATCACTTAAACTTCACATTGAAGAGTATTCTAATGCCTGAAAATAAAGTTAATGTTTTATGTGCTTTCTAGATCTGCCATATGGATGGGAGCAGGAGACTGATGAAAATGGACAAGTCTATTTTGTAGAGTAAGTATCTCAAATTGTGGAGTGTGTAGAAGGAGGACAGCTGGGTTACATGCTGAGTAGCCTTTTGAGTGATGATGCTGTGACAATATCAGCTGGAAAGACAAAAAGATTAATAAATGCAGCTTCAGAATCCAAATGCAGATATTGCAGTGTCTGCTGTTTCAAGGACAAGTGTGGGATCCTTTTATAGACTTGCTAAGATCTTCCTAATATAACAAGATTTTTTTCTTTTTTCTCCTGACAAAATTCTGTCTTTTATGTCAGGGGTTCATGTGAAGGTCAGAATGGGTTGTGAAGTATGTAAATACAATTATTGTTGGATGCTGTCACAACTGGAAAAAAAGTTTGATTAAATAATGTGATTGGGATGATTTTAACCAAACTGAAAAAAATAAAATTGATTTTTTGGGAATCTAAATAATCCATTGGAATTGTACACAGCAGTGGTTGAAATACATTTAAAATCTGAACGCAGAGAACAGAAGGGTTCAAACAGTTGAATTTTTGTGTTGTTTTGCAGCCACATAAACAAAAGGACAACCTACCTTGACCCAAGACTGGCCTTTACAGTAGAAGATAATCCAGCAAAACCTACTACTAGACAAAAATATGATGGGAACAGTACTGCAATGGAAATTCTCCAGGGCCGTGACTTGAGTGGGAAAGTGGTTATAATCACAGGAGCCAATTCAGGAATAGGTAGGTTAACGTGGCACTAAGGTAAAACATGGCAAACTTTATCTTACGGACTACTTGCTTCTTTAAATATCTCTGTATTTTTGGTTTTCAAACTTGATTTGCACTTTTTTCCTATAAAACCCCTAGTCAGAAAGGTGTTTTTTAAAAACGTGTGGAGAATTTTGAGGTTACAGGAGAGCTACAGGAAAAAAATCAAGTGTTGAAACAACTGATTTTTGTCTAGAAAAATATTGATGAAGGCATTTTACATTATGCAAATATATAAAGGATGGCTGTGAAAGAGAAGGGAATTTTATTTTTATGATCTTGGTGGCTAGGACAAGGAGTGAGGTTTGGATGGCTGCAGGGCAGTTCAGGTAAAGTATTTAGAAAAACTTCTAATGCCAGCAAGTAAACTCAGGTAAAGATTTTCCCAGGAGGGTGGAATTTTTATCTCTGAAGGAACTTTCAAGTGAATTTGATGATGAACTTGTGTCAGGATGTTTTACTCAATGCTCCCTTAGGTCAAAGGAATACAATTTATGACCTTTAGTAATCCCTATTAGTTGTATTGTCTCACAGGTTCATACATCCTTTCAGACACCCAGCTTGTTTAGATACCTGTTAAATATTCCTGCTTCTGTAGTGTGTGAGTGAGAGATTCAGATAACTGCTGATCTTTTGATGCCTTTTGTTGTTTGCATTTTTCTTTGTGATGGGATTACATCAATATTGAAGGAGTCCTTATGCAAATTATTTGGCACTTTTTTTTTTAGTTCAGAATTTTGACTTAAATGTGTTTTTGAGGACATTGGAAAACCTTGAAGACATTTTGAAAAATGGGTTAATAACAGGACTTACCACTCTGAATTTCCTTGGGTTTTATTTCTTAATTATTTAAGGGAGTGTTATTGCACAGGAGTCACGAGAAGATTTTAGAGCTTTACTGTGCCTTGCAGTTTAGGCCTTAACAGCACATCCTGCTGTCACTGCCTGATGTGCTGCTACAGATTGGCACTGCAGTTGGGGCAGCAGGTGTTGTACTTACCTGTCTCCATGAATTTGGGCTTTCTAATGAGGTTTATGTTCCAAATATCTTGGTACAGCGTTTCTCTGCACTGCATCCAGCAGTACAATTTGCTTTGTGTGCAACTGTGCAGTCTCTGAACATTTAAAGGATTACCTGGACTCAAAGGAATTTGCCTTCCGCAGGGGCAGAGCTGCCATTCAGCCTTGCTGAATGAGTGGGAGGAGTTTCAAATATGGCAAAAGATTAATTCAATATATATGATGGTTTTGTCAAGAGTTTTTTTTTTTTTTTAATGTTTCTCCCTTAGTTTGTAATCTGGATTGGTCACAACTAATCAATCTTGAAATATTTTTTGCTTTGATTTAGAGTTCATAAGTATGAAGGTAGCAAATTTGTGATTATGGCCCATTTAACTCAAAATTCTTGCATATCACGTTGCATTTAATGCTGCTTTAGTCCTATGCAGTGTCTGATGTTTCTTACCAGTTGCCATGGAACATGGATTAATTAGCTGGTTCAAGGGGACTCTTACCAGTTTTGGAGCTTATTTTGCAGTTATTTTAAGATTTCAGTGCTGTGTTCCACTTGGTGTTGTAGATAGTCCTTTTAAATGTTCTGTGTATGTTGGAGGTAATAGTTTCCTTCCTGAGTATTTTGAGGAGTACACAATTCCTGTGATTTCAGAACAGCAAAATGTTTTCTTTTAGAGGTAAGCATAAATAATTTGAGGGAAATATTGTTGTCCAGTAAGTGGAAAGAGATAAAAAAATAGTGTATTACTTGTTGAGCATTTGTTTGTACTCAATAATGCAAGGAAAAAAATAACCCTTTGATTGTTGTCCAAGTCAGTTTCACTGGTATATTTGAAAATAACTAACTGTGGTGTCTGTCCATTTGCTGAGAAATGTTTCATTTCAGGATGGGTAGAACAAAGATCAAGCTGTAACTTGATAGACTGAAGTCAGAAAAATGCGTTTTCAATTACTGCATTGCTGGATGCTCAAGATAAAGTTTGGAAAATGCTGAGAATCCCTTGAAAGATGGATGAACATATAAGTGATGTTTTTATTCATCCATATACTCTGCTTTAAGATAGCAATGTTAAAAACAGATCAGCAAAGATGGAGTGTATCTTAATTCACTTTGTTTGTGAATCTAATACAGGGACTTCTGTGTAGCTTGTCAGGAGCATTTTTTCCCTTAGAGTTGAAAAATCTCTTCAACTTCTGAAAAATAGAGATCCTTGCTCAGTTACTGAGGGAATGCTTTGCATGACTTCAGCAGTTTTGGGGTTTTAGTGGTATCACACATTGCCTCATTGCCATTAATTTAACATGTCTGTAAATAGGGACACTCTCTGCCCTGTCCTGGTTCTTTTCGTTCCTGATTAGGAGAGTGGTCTGTAAGAATCTCCTGGATTATACACCCACTGTCTTAATCCTTAAAATTGCTTGGGAGTGTGAGGGGAAAAACTACTAAAAAAATACATTTATAAGCACTTGAGTATTTTTGATTAGCAACTTGGAAAAGTTAACAGATGATTAATGTTCTTACAATACAAAGGAGTCCTAGCAGCTCAAGTTGTTAGCGAAATATTTTGGTTTTGAGGTTTTTTCTTCTGACAGTGTAGTCCAAGTATTCTTTAGGGTTTCTTTTCTCATCTAGTTTTTTAAGCTCCATTAAAATTTTAGTCTGAATATCACATGAGAAAGTTGAGGTAACTTTTGGTCCCAGTAAAGCTGGTGGATTAAAAAGAAGTAGGACAGATGTACTGAACAGTTCAGTCTTGTGCTGGCAGCCCTGGTTTTAAAAGCATATTATTCTCTGTGCATTTAAATGTGAATAATGTAAATTGTCAGTTGGTTCTGTCAGAGTCAGTAAGACGTATTCCACTGGGAGGAATTGAAGGTGTGTGCAATTTTGAGTGTCGTTTTTCTGTGTAAAGGTCTCAACATGAGCTTACAGAGAAAGACCTTCCCCTGCTTGCTGCTGGTGTGAGCTGATTCCTGCTCACCAGTGTTGCCAGTAGAGGTCCGTGTTGCTCTTTGAAAACACTGAACAAAAGCGACCTGGTGCTTATTGCTCTTCTTAGGAAATGCTCCTGTAATTCTGTTGTTTGTGTTCTTAATTATTACGGCTAGAATTGTAAATTTATAAAAGTGTGTCAGCAGTTCCTCTAGGTTTAATTTTACGAAGATGTGGTATTTTCAATTGTATGTGTAAGCAATCTCAAATGATACATTTTTTAAAAAAAATACTCTTAACTTGGTTTTAGTATCAGAGAGCCATTTGTGTAGCTAATATGATTTTCTGACTTGTATAAAAATTGCTGTCTGTTTTTGAGGATCATATATGACCTGTATGACCATGGGACCACGATGTGTTCTGGTTTCTGTGTCAGGTGCAGTTGCATCTAACCCAGTGACTCTGGAGTGTGTCTGAGTGGTGATCAGCAGAATTGTAATGGAATGGAAGAATGTTCTGTCCAGGCAGGCAAATTCCACAAAGTTTGGTGTTTCTTCATGCTTTTCCAAGATATTATCACAAAGCTGTATTGATAATCACAACCAAGCAGTTGCTCCAATTGGGGTTCTAATTTTTCTGCTAGATGAAGGTCAAAAGAAGCCTGTTTGTTGCTTTTGAAAGGGATGCCCAAAACAACCAGATTAGGTTTTTTTTTCAGAGGCTGAAGAAATCCAGAAGCTCCAGCCACAATGTGGCTTGCTGTATTGCTTTCCTTGATAATGTTTTAATGTTTTAGGTTGTTTCCTCAAAAGTTTCCTCAAAAGGGAGATGTCCTAGTGGTTTGTTGGAATTCTCTTTTCTTCTGGAACTTTTGCTTCTGTGCTATGGAGAAGCCTTAGCCAGGAGAGAAACTGTGGATTAGGTACTAAATCAGTGCTTAAAAGATGAGTCAGTGCTGCAGTAAGATTTTGGTGTGTATATACATTTGGTGTGAGAAGTTACCATGGTTCTTTTATTTCTTGTACAGAACTTCAGTGTTAGCAACTTTTGTCATACTGGTGCAAAAGGCTGGGAAATGTGCTTATAACCTATCTCAATTAAACATCTGTTTTATGATATAAAAAATTGTTTTCCATAACTGGCCATTTAATTTTTGTAAATGATAGAAGTTTTTCTGTTTTATTCTTGTCTCTTGTAACTTTTTCCCTAGTGACTCTCTGAGCAACCTGATCTAGTGGGAGATGTCCCTCTCTGTGGCAGGGGATTGGAACTGGGTGATCTTTAAAGTCTCTTCCAACCCAAACCTTTCTGTGATGATGTTTTTAGATGAAAAGCTAGCTTGAAACAGCAAAAAAAGAGTTATTTCAAAACTTGTGGAAGTAGCTTGCAGCAGTATCACTGGGGTTTTGAAACTCTGAAAGTCTGATTACAACTAAAAATTATTGGTACATATTATCAAAAGATGACACAGTCTATTAAAACATGTTCTTACAAACCAAGGAAATGCAAAGCAACCTACTTTTTTCCATCTTAACTACTAGAATAGATTTAGCAGAATTAAACAGACCCTTCACATATCACTGAGTACTTGATTTTATTAGTATTAGTTTGCCTGTCTTAAATACGTTCATTGTGTTCTGCTGTACTGCCTGGAGTTTGGTGGTCTAAGCCCACAGATGTTTTTCTGTCAGGAAGGAATTATCCAGCTCTATTTTTGAGCTAGATTGCAAGTTTTCCTTGAAAAATGTGCACATTTTTCTTTGGAAGAACTGTGTATTTTCTAATTTCTCTCTCCTGTTTCCACATGAAATAGAGGTTTTGCAACTGGCAGGGCTTATACAGAGGAACTGCTCAGGGTAGCCTTTGTTTCAGATTCACTTTATGATTTCTTGTATGGTTTTGGAATTTCTCTTACGCTGGAACACCTGAACTTTGTCAGCCTTGAAAAAGTCAGCTTGTTTTTGTTGGATAGTCTGTTTTAGGAAGAGGAAAACCTCTGAGAGAAAATACATCTGTCTGCTTTTGGTCTGTCTTGTTATTTTTCTCAATTCTATTCATATGATGATTTTGAGGTTTCTTAGTGTAACCTTCTTTTTTTAAATGCCTTGTTATGATGAAAAAAGAGCAAGAGGTTTGCTTTCTAGTAATTATTATTTGCATCCTGTTTCTTACAAGAGCAGAAAAAGGGATGTGAGCTGGGGCAGCAGACTTGTGACAGTGCCTCTTGAATGGTTTTTTCCCCGGTTTAGTGAAGAGTTTGTTGTCTGAACCAAAATTAATGTTCATAAATGCGTGAAATCCTATGGAGTAATAAAACTTCTGCCTATTTTTATTAAAAGTTTCTGTAGATGGTTCTGATGTAGCTCAGTGGTGCACAGAGAAGGGAATGCTGGGGTTTTGCTGAGGGGATGCATCTCATGGTCTCTGTACAGAGCAGAACTTGTGGTGAAGGGCCTGGTACAGCCTTTGCAGAGCTGGAGGTTTCCATGCTGGGAGTGTTTCACCTGTGGAGAACTGCAGTGGTGCTTATTTATGGAGGTTGGGGCTCAAAGCTTATTGTGAGGCAGACAGAAAGATCAGCAATATCTAACCTTGGATTATTTTTCTTGGCCAAGTCCTAGCTGTGCCTGAGAATGTTTTCATGGGATACTTTTGTGTTTATTGGGCTTTTAAAAGCATGGAAGAGCTGTTCCTTGATGTATATTTTGATTTTTTGTGACTCTTGGGCTCTTTGTGTCATGAATTATCTTACACCGCGTGAATAGCACAACCATGAAAATGTTGGTGCCTCTGTAGAAGTTTTGTTGTTTGCTTCTTAGTTAAACTTAGACTTAACTGGTTTTTTTTCAGGCATTTCCTTTGTAGAAGTCCAAACCTTTGTAGCAGGCATGAATTTTGTTGTAAAACAAACAGTTTGTTGGGGGAATGGGAGTAGAATGCTTTTCCAGGAGAGCCTGGGTCTTGCAGGAAGTGTATTTTTGGCCAGAGTAGAGTATTGGGGTAGCTGATGTTGAAAAGCACAATTTATGGAGGGGAATGTGCCTCTGGGGTAGAACTTGCAACTCCTTCTGCTGTGGGATGTTTGTAGCCATCAGTCAGGGATTAGTACTGATGTAGTTTGAGCAATTAAAAATCCTTTAAAAGCTATTATTTTCAAAATTCAATTAATAGAAGAGGGTTCTCTTTAACTTACAGAGCTGTATTCTTAAAATTTATGGCAGGTAATAGTAAGTGAATTTTCCATGAGTGCCATCACTCTGTTTTAACTCCGGCATAATATTGTGGAATATTAATATTTCTCTGCTTTACATAAGGCTCCAACTGCTTACTTGTTACATCCTGTAAATATTGAGAGGTCCCCTTGGACTTCCTGTAATTTATTTTTCTTATTGAGTAAGCTGAAAATGGTGTCAGATGTTCATACTGCTTTTTCATGTCCATTTTGATGAATCTATTTATTACTTATGTAATGAGCAGTACACATGGTTGGTTAGCCAAGTTATTGAACTTCATCAACCTTGGCTGGAATTCACAATGCATGTGAAACTTGTTGTAACATGTAAGAAATTACATCTGGGCTAAAAGGTTCAATAATGATTACTGCTTGTAAAGGAGTGTTTTCACAAAGGATGGGAGTGAGCTGTGGGCCTGTGTTGTACTTTCAGATACTCCTTTTACAGAGGAAAAACGTACTTGTAGAACAGGGAGCCTTCCTAGGTGATACTTATTTCTTGTCTAATTCTAATTCTCCTGTATCACAACCAGATGGAAGGAAACACTATCACATCCTGCATTCAGGGATTCAGGAACTTGAGAGATTCTGGTTTGTTCCTCTCTTGCCACTGGCAAGCATGAGCAGCACGTCCTGGTTCTGTGTGTTTGTACATTGTAGACATTGATTGTGCTACTTAAGATTTTGAGAAATGTGTTATTAGCCTTATTTTACTTAGCAATGTATGGATGCAGTAAATTACCTACATTTACAGATTATGTCCATGTCCATATTCCAGTTTGAAGTAGGAGTTGGATTTTTCTGTCACAAGATAAAATATATATTTCTCTGAATGTTATTCTGATTCTTCAGCAGAGGGAGTAATTAAGATATATGAAGAGTAGAAAATATGGCAAGTAAAAAAGAAAGTTTTTTTAAGAAAGCCTTATTTGTTTGGGTCTGTGTCCAGCTGTGAGCAGATGCTGAGGGGTATAAACTTTCTCTTGCTTGAAGATTTTACATTCTGATGGTAAAATTAGATTATTTTGTGCCTTGCTAAGCAAAGAGGAGTGCATAAAAACGCGCATGACCTATTTGGCAGCACACTTTTGGCATCGTGAGTGAGTGAAGATTGTGATCTGTGAGAAGGTGTCTCCCTGTGTCTGTTTTTGAATTGAATCCATGGTCCAGGGAGTAGAGCCTGAGACTTCTTGGTTCTGCTCTTTGCACCTGGCACTTTAAGCACTCATCTCTGGCAAAACAAAAAGTTGTGTATCTAAAATGTAAGGCAGAGAGAGGCTTCGGAATAGAATAGAGGAAAAAACTTGGTAGGGAGTGTGTAACTGTTAGAGGTCCTTTGCTTTAGGGCATGGTTGTCACTGAGCTCTTGGGTGGGCTGCTGGTGTTCCAGCTGTTAGCTGATAGACCTTAAATGTCTTCTAAAAAGATACAAATGGTGTGGGAAGATGCATGGCATGTTTTCATGCACTTCTTGAAGGTGTGGCAAAGAGGTTTTTGATTTTTATTTTTTTTTGCCCATGGCCTTACATTGTAATTAATGGCTCCTAATTCTTGCTTGCTTTCCATTCTCCTTGCTTTTGTGTACAGACACTTTTTGTTAATACTGTTCTTATTCTCCATCTTTTGTTTCAGAACTCCCTCTCCTGCCTTACTTTGTATGTCGGAGCCACATGATGGATCATTTGAGTTCCATAACAGCTTCCCACCTCCCTCTTCCCTTCGTAGTTTAAAGCACACCCAAAGGTTTGCCAGTTTTGAACTAGAGAGACCAATGAACTGCATCTTCCCTGTACCCAGGTCTTTCTGCAAGATCCTCAAATGACTCCTTTATTAAACTCTTCCCTTGCTGCCAAACTAAACAAATTGTCTTATCTCATATGGCCCAAAGACAGAGGTGGGTGGAAACTGCCAGAAATCAGGTAGTGTTGTTTTAATTTTCAGTCTGTTCCTTTCCCCCGATACAGAATGTGAGCTCCTTAGAGCAGGACCTGGCTCTGTGTGTTTGATTCCCTAAGATAGCTCTTTTTTTTGTAAGCTGAACTGTGAGCTTTTTAGGACAGAACCTTGTTTTATTATTTATCTGTAAAATGTCTAGCGTGCATTTTAAAATCTTTTGCTGTTTGTGTAACTGATATAAATAAATATCAAGCTTGTTTTAAGAAAAAAAATGGTCCAGTTTATGTTGTAGCACTTTCTCTGTATCTTTACATAACACTGAGCATTTCTCATGAAATGACTTTGAGATTAAAGCTGGGAGGATCTAGCACTTTAGCTGACAGCACAGTATGTCTTTTAATTATTCTGCCTTGGATGAAGCATTCCTCTTTATTGAATTTACTTCTTTTATTAACATTGCACTGTTGTACTTGCCAAAAGGAGATACAAAACATGCAACTAATTGTTTTATTTTGTTTAATTAGGGCTCAGCTCAGCAGTACAGGAACCTATGATAGTGTTGGCTAACAGAGGAACAGAAGTGCACTTGAAAAGAAACTAGACAATTTCTGGCTTTTTTCTCCATTTTTGCTTTGGTGGGTAAAACTGTTGTGTTGCTAAAAGCTACTGCTGATGCAAAGAGCAGCTTTAGAGAAGAAGTGTTTGTCAACCCCGTTTCTCTGAGCTTGGAACTTTTTTAAAAAAAATCTGATTTAAAAAAAAATCCCAGGAGAGACAGTCAAAGATAAATTTTAAATTCTCTGGGATTTTTTCTGGTCGCTTGTGTAAGAAGGTGTGTTAAAAGTAGCAGCAGTAAGGGAGAAAAAAAGCCCTGAAGTTTTGGAAAGGGGTGGGGGGAAGCAAAAAACCCCACCCCTCAAAACAGCTTTTAAAATCTAGTTGATACTGAATTTCTGATCAGACTTATGCTCCATTAGGAATGCTGTGAAGGCTGGCATTTTTACACAAACCCTTCAAGGGTGTGTGGATTAGATAGAAACTGAAATCTCTTTGCTGCTGCTGGTGTTGGATAAATCCTTATGGTTTGTGTGTGGGACTGGTGTAAGTTTTGTTGCCACCACCTCTCTTCAGCTCATCTCAGCTTTGCTGTTAAATAACGATGAAGCCACAGCAGCATGCACAAAAATGTTATTTATTTCCTTAATAATGTGTTCAAGTACTGGTATTTTTAAATAGACTGGCTTTATTTAAGCAAATAATCAAGGCACTGGTCAGTTATCCCACAGTTGCTAAACCTTCAGGAATAATTACTGCCAGGACATGGAGTGCCCAAAATGTCACAGCAAATTTGACTGCTCAGACCTGATCTAGATTTCATCAAGATTCTGGTTAGATGTTGACTTACACTATGGACAGATCTGTTGTTTTCTGCTACTCCAGATTTCAGTTAAATGTTTTATTTGGAAGTGTTTATTTTGCAGTAAAAATAGAAGTAGTGTGTTAACATAAGTGTAGTCTAACAAAATATTTTTTTTATCCCTTATGAATATAAGCATTTGTAATTCTGAATAATTCAGGGCTTTTACTAAAATAAAGAATATGAGTCACACTAAAATAAGTTCTGCTTATTTGAAGACAAAATGCTATTTCAGATTTCTTTTAAAATGTGTGTAATTCTATTTGACTTGACTTGGTAATAATACATTTAAATATCCTTTGAGGTGGAAAGGTTGTTTTTGTTTAGAAAATGTGAAGTTGTGTGTTGAGTTGCTTCATATTCAGATGCCTGTCTGCCTTCATGATATGTTATCTGCTACAATGGAAAAAAATTGTGTGCAAACAGAAAAATAAACTCTTTAATAAATTCTCCTTAAACATTAAATGATAAAACCAAATGCTAAATTTTGATGTGTTTTTTTAAATACAGTAATTGATTTGTGTTAGGAAAACTGGCTGCCTTGCTTGCAAGAAGCCACGATGTCATATTTAAAGACAGTCAGAAGAAAACATGAATTTATTCCATGCTTGAAGAAACACTGAGAATAGAAAGTTCAAACAGAATAATCCCTAGTTCCAGATGTGATGCTAAGATATGAGTAAAGATATGTGTTAATTTCTGTGAAGTTTTTTAGTGTTGGTAAAATGCCATGTGCCACTGGACTTACACAATAGACTTTAAAAATAATCAGTAAAAATTTGTTTGGGATTTGGTAGGAGCATGTTCCTGTAATAGATAAAGAAATGCAAGATGAAGATGAAACATGAAGGCTGAGAGGGTTTTTTTGCCCCCCTTTTAAAGGAGTGTATTTTATCTAAACAGAGCTTTGGGATTGGTTGAAGTGGAAGATGCAAATCTGAACTCTTTTTGACTGTGAGTTTTGGTCACTGATTTACATCTAAAGCAAGGAGTAGCTATGAAAGGGATTTGACAGAAAATTCACTTACCTCTGGTTCTCTTTCTCTTCCCTTCGGTTTAATCCCTTGCCACTGTTCCTCTATTCAGGCACGTTACAGGGCCAGCTTGCATTCAGATGACTTGGGAAGTGAAAGAAAAATGTTGATTGGGACAATCCCTGCAGTTTGATATAAAATTCCAGTTTTGGTTTTGTCTCCCCTAATGTTTCCATTAGGCTGGTTTAAGACAATCTAACTTAGCTGAAAACCACAGTTACTCTGATGAGTATCTCTGTGTTTTCGGGGCAGACATTTTAGTGGTTGTTGGGGATTGCCTTGACATAACCAAAGCAAGGTCTTGCCTCGGGCCATGAGGGGTAGCTTGGCCCTGGCTTTAATGTGCTGCACTCTCGCTCCGGGGCTCATTCCAGGCTGGAGCCCTTGGCTTTTGTTCCAATGTTTGTATTGGAAAGTAGCACCTCTACACCGTGAAGGATCAGCAGTGCATGTTTGTGTCTGCTGTGGGGCCTTTGGGTAGCTGAGAGACTAATCAGAGTTGGTTGAAACAGCTGAAAGGACTCAAGTCTCAGCTTCCTTCATGTCTGGTGTGAGGACATCGTAGAGTTGGGTTGGTGGTGTCTTTGGGCAGTGAGCTGGAGCAGATACCAGGTCTGACTGCAACCCCATGGCTCTTAGTTGCAGCATATTTGTGATGTAGGTGCCCGACATGGTCACTGTGCTGGATTCTTGCTTGCTTGCAGCACCATCAGTCACCAGTTCAGCTTTCTTACCCTCAAATGATGCATTTTAAAATTTTTACAGCAACAACAAGCAACAGGTATTTATAATCCCATTAATTTAAGGGTGTTTTAAAATATTTGTTTAGTGTCATGCTCCCTTCAGAGGAAACAAAGTGTTTTGGGGTTTTGTCAGTGACACCAGCAGTGCACTTACTGTTCAGAATAACTTGGCCTTGCCCAGGGCAGTGTATTGCAAAAAAGTGTAAGGAGTGGCATAGTTTGGGGTTGGTTAGATGGAAAACAGAACCAATGCATTACTCATCCTGTTTCGTTTGGGTTGGCTTTTTCTGTGCTTCATGGCTCCAAGAAAAACACGTTTGTCCAATTTACACACAAAGGGAGAGGCAGGATGTATCTTTCATATAACATCACACTTTGCAATGAAAAATATCAGTGTGTGTCATTGCCATGTGCCTGCAAACACATGGGAACAAAGGCAGCATTAGTATTCCATGGGAATTGCTCATTTTAAATTGAGTCTCTTAAAATATCTTTGTGCTTTAGTTGCTTGAAAACTTGCATTTGGAGCAAGTTGAATAATGTGTCTCTTAAGATTTTATCCTAAATATCTGTACTGAAGCAGAGTGGATGTGGCCAACCGATCCTAATATGGAATGTGTGGTGCTTTTTTGGCTCTGAAGGGTGTGAGTTTGTCAGTGATGTGATGTTTTGCATGTGCCTGTGCAAGCTCTGTTGGATGTTGCACTCTGGACCCATCAGCACAGGCAGCAGCGATCCTGGTTGCAGAAGATTCTTCTCTAAATCACACCTCAGTGTTGCAGTATTTCAACCTGAAAAGAAGCTTACCCAGAATTCTTTATCACTTTATCTGTAGCAAATTCTAATCTTCTTTACTCCTATTCTGAGGGAGTGTTGAGTAAGATGAACTGATGTGTTTAGGTCTTCCAAGTTTGAAGAAATCCAAGTGATTTCTAGGACACAAGTATCTTTTTTTTTGTTTATATGTAGTTCTCTTAAGTCCCCAAAATCAGAAAACGGTCTGTTTTCTGAAGTGCAGGAGTTGGGATGAGAGTGTATTTTGAGTTTTAAAGACCAATTGTTGCAAGCAAACCCTGTAGACTTTTACACTGAGAACTGTCAAAGAAAGGTGACATCATTGTATTTCAAATGTGTTGGAAAGGACAGCTCCAAGGAAGGTACCCCTGGAGTATTTGGGCAAAGGTAGAGAAGCTGAAGAAAACTTGCTATTGTCTAAAATGTTTTTGAATATTTCTTGTGTATTCAAACCTCCTTATATTTGAAATAAAGGAATGTTTTAAAACATGTAAAGGCCTGGTGCAAATTCTCTTTACAAAATGTCCCCCAGTGATTGATGGAGTGTATGCTGTCTGTTTAAACAAGAAATCACTGAAATACTTTTCCACTCAGTGAACTCCTTTCTCTGTTTTATAGAGGAGGTTGCACCATTGGGTGGAACCCTGTTCTCATCTGGTGTGTGTTGACACAGTGTAGCTGGCATTAATTGAGCGGTTCTAACTGCTGCTTAATTGACACCATTAGCTGAAAATCTGCACCCAAATTCAGTGGCAGTAGTCGACTGCAGATAGCCAGGAATGTGAGGGTATTGAACAATCATCATAGCAGATGAAGAATTAAATTGAGTGCTAATTTCTGAGTCTTTATGAACGAATGCTCTAAGAAGGGGCTGAAGGGTTTAAATGTCTCTAGCAAATCCCATGTGCTTGTAGCTCTCTTGTTAGTTCTGCTCCCAGTCCTTTAGGTTAGCTGGTGATGTAGAACTGTGCCATAATGTTTATCCCCATGTATGTCTTATTCTTAAAGAGGATTTTCACTTCTGAGTGTCGGATTAGAGCTCGTTCAGCCACAGCACCAGCAGCAAGAGTAGTTGATCTCAGCAACTTGAGATTTCCAGGGCAATTGCTTGAAATTATTATAAAACATTTGCTCAAAATAGTTTATTTAAATACTTCGTACAATGCAGTGATTACTTTTCCAAAGTGGATGTTATTTAAGTATGTTATTCTCCTGTCACATTTGGGGGAAGAGTCACTTTTATTCCTTGTAATTGGTTGTCCTTGATGGCCAAGCCTGTAATTCTGTGCTGTTTTTCTAGTGTAGTTTTCCCTACTTTTAAAACCCCCACAACTAGTATATAACTTGTTGGCAGTGGGCTGATCTGTCTCTTTTGCCTGGGTTAAATAGCTCTGCAATAGCTTAGTGCTGTGGTACAGGGAAGATTCACCCCTGGAGGATATCACTTATTTCTTGGAAAAAAACCAAATGTCATTGCTGTTAATGTTCCCTCACTGTGAAAGGGCTGTGTCACCAAGTGGTGGCAGTCTCAGATTAAGTGAAGTATTAAAATCTTTGTTTCTTTTGAAGTCCACAGAGTTACTTTTGTAGGTAACACTGGTTCTTTAATTGTGTATATCCCTTATTTAGGCTTCTCTTTCTAGGTAACCCTGCTGTGATTTTTTCCAAGGTTTTACTGTTTGGGTGTTTATGATCTTTGTGGTTTAGCTTTGGTGTATGAAACCACATTCAGTGTGGATTGTGATTCAGTGGTAGTTTTTATAGAGAGGTAAGATTTTTATTTATAGAGTTTGAATAGTTTTGTACTGTACTCAATCCATGTGTTACGCTGAGGTTTTAAAATTTACTGTATATTGAAAATGTAGCTGCATTTTGCTGAAGAACAAATGCTGCTGACAAACTTAGTTTAACACAGTGCATCTGACAGGAAATGTTTTCTGCCCTGCTAGAAGCTTTTCCCCACCTGTCTATGCTTTTTGATACTGGGGGAGGAAAGAAACATTAATTGTTGCAGAAGAACCAGAGAGCTAAAGCTGTAAAAAGACTCGATACTGAGGTGCTTCCAAACTCCTCCTTCAGATGTTTCAGTTAGAAGTTGCATCTAGTGTATCTAACTGTCCTAAATAAAGTGCAGGAGTATTTGTGAATTAGTTTAAAATTTGTCTGATGGGGAGACATGTCAGCACTTCACCTGTGGCTGCATTCAAATGGAGTTTTTTTAAGCACATGATTTCATGTAAAGATCAGAACATGTCTGCCTAAAGGTAAGGAATCACTCTTTAAAGCTCAGAGAAGAGCAAGGACATCCTAAAGAGAAGTGCTTAACACTGATCTTCAGATTTGCAGGGAAGAGTCGAGATGGCATAAAATGAACTAAACTCACAGCATGTAACTCGCTTAGTTTCTAATGAGCATCAAGTTATTAACTATAGGGGAGAATGGCATGGAATTTATTAATTTGCACAGTTTATTATTTTGCACAGTGTGACATGGGGTAGAGTTAGCAAAGCATCAGCACGCTTTGCTAAATAACCTGGCCACCAGCTCTCAATCTTTGTTTAACAATAGCAAAACTATTCCCAGGCATTCCAACTAGTTTTTAATAATACAGTCAGCTAGTCAAAAGAAGTAAGTATTCTTGTGCAAAACCAGAAGCATAACAGCTAGCTAATGGTACATCTTATATTAGTTACATGGAAAATTCTAGTTAAATATGCTTAAAGTGGAATTAGGAACAAGGGAAATCTTTGCATATGCTGTAGCTGAATTCATGTGCATGCAATGAATTATCCAGGTAATTAAAGTTGCTTGGTGCAGTGAATGGCTTTAAAGGAGATACAGGAAAATTGCTTGGACTTAAATACCGTAAGTATGTAATTGCAGAAAATTGTATAAATTTGTCTTGGTGTCTGTTGTTTCTATAATGTAAGTTATGTTTTGTGCTGTAACTGGATTTTGTTGCTCGAGGATGTTTTGGAAGTGAGACAGCCCATCTTCATAGGCTTTTTGGTAAACAGTTTTTAACAGGAAATCACGAACATGCTTTAAATGTCATAAAGCTAAAACAAATGACTCTTCTCTTTGAATTCTTCACATACTCAAATTGCTGGGCATTTGAGTTTGATTCTTTCTTTCATAGTTTAGGCTTTTCTAATTGAACTCATTAAGCTGTGTTATGCCTCTTTCGGCTAGAAGGCAAATCCTGTCATTGGCACAGTTCTCCATGGAGATGGACACCCAGTGATACCATTAACTGCATCACAAACAGGCAGTAGCTCACTCCTGGTAGAAACTCAGGTTCTGGCTCAGTTCTCTGCATTTTGTGGGCATTCTGCTCTCCCCAAAAGTCCTCATCTCCTGTTGTAAATTCTCGCAGATTTTTTCCAATTAAATGAAGTTTGCTTTGGACCAACTTCTATGCAGCTTTTCATTAGTGAATTGAATGGTGAAACAACATTTTGTTTCCCCTGTCACAGGTGGTCTCAGATTGATGACTCTGAGGCCACCTGTGTGTCTGAAGAGCCCTGAGCTGTTTTGGATGCTGTGTCACTTGCAGTGTGAAGTTGCCAGGCACAGGGGCTCTGCAGTGTCTCTGTGTGGCACATTGTTCACAGTCAAACAAGGAGGGAACACATCCAATCCTACTCTTCTAAAAGATGAGGACACTGGTAGGCAGAGAAGTTGAGTCTGTTTTTTGAAGATGCCAGACCTGTTTTGCACAAAATATATACAATTATTGTCCGAAAGACCGGATTAAACTGAAGTGTCTGTGTTTCTTCATGTGTGCTCTTAAAAGCTGAGTCTGGGTGACTGTCAGGTCACCAGACTGCAGGTAGCCTAACTGCACTGAAACGTGTGGCTCATGTTTCCAGGTAATTCTACAGCTCTATGTTGCTTCTGGAATGTCTTTCTGACCAGGACAACGTTTTATTTTATCCTAGGTTTTGAAACTGCCAAGTCCCTGGCCCTGCACGGGGCGTATGTCATCCTGGCCTGCAGGAGCCTGGCGCGAGGCAACGAGGCCGTGCAGCGCATCCTGGGGGAGTGGGTGAGTGATGCACAGTGCCCAGCATGGAGCTGTGCTCTCCAAGACACCCAGTCTGTGCAATGCCAGCAGTTAAACAGAGCACTGGCATGAGAGAGTCTAAGGAAAAAGTAATTTGTCTTGTTCGGTAATGTCCTGCTCAGGTGCTGGTGATAGAGTGATAGAGGTTTTTCATTCCTGTCTCAATTTGGAAGGACAGGTGTCTGCCAGGGAAAGCTGGAGCTTCCCTTGGAATAGAGAATGTCAATCCCCTCCCTCCAAATTATTATAATTTTGCAATTAGAGGCTTTCAGGCAAAGATATGGGAGTGGGAATAACAGTTCTTTACTAGGAGTATTAAAAATACAAATGTAGTAGTACAAAAGACCAAGCTAACAAACAAACAACAACAAAAAAATCCTAGAAACTCTGAGAGAGTCAGAATGTGACCTGATACTCTGTTGATCAGGGTGTTGATAGGAGTCCAAATAAGTCCTCCTGGAGTGACAGATGTGGTTCTGTTGGAGTATAGAAGGTTCCAGTGGTGGTGAGATGGGTACGGTCTTCCTCTGGGAAATCCAGTGGAAAAACACCTGTCCTGAAGTTCTGGATTGCAGGTTTTATCCAGGTAGGAATGCTGGGCTCCTCGCACTGGGTGGAGCGTCTCCCAATGGGATGATGTAATTGTATCAGTCATGCTGCGAGCCTCGATGGCCCATTAACAGCAGATATCCCCTGCAGGGAGGATGGGTCCTGGAAGGGATAAGGACACTGCCCCACCTGGTTTTAACAGCTGGCCCATTAACAGAAGACACCTGCCCCCTCCCCCCTGAAGTTCTGAGGAATGGGTTATACAAGAGATAAAGAAAAACACCTCCCCAACCGGTTTCCCCAGATGGAAAATACAGTACACATTTTTGGTTACGTATTGCAACCCAAGACAGCTCCTTATGCGTGTGTTGGACTACAAGGCTTGAGGTGCTTTACCCATGTTATTTATGGATGTTTTGTAAGGGAAATAAAATGTTTGGAAGAGCCACTGAGGCTTGATTGGTACAAAAGGATATTCCAGAACCAAAGTGAATAATTATCCAAAGGAGGATGGACACAGTCCTCCAAAACAGCCACTATTTTCCCATAGTTGTTCTACAGTGGGAGATTTCAGAGGATCATTTTCAAACATGAGAATGTTTCTTCTTTTCTCTCTGAGTTCGTTAGGCTCTGCAGCCCTGTACCAGGCTGTCTCAGTGCTTTTTTCCTTCTAGCTTCTTCCCACTTTCTTTCATTTTTCTCCCATTTTTGTCAGACAAACCCAAGCTTTTCAGTCCCATCTTTTGCCTTGTCGCTCTTTGACTCCTAACTTTCCCTGATCTCCATTTTTTTTAATGATCTTCTAAGGCCCTTATTAAAATATATTCAGCTGTTCTAATTTATTCCTCCTACAATCATTTATTTGCTATCAAGGACTGCAAGCTGCTTTTGTTTGAGCTTGCTGGGACTGCTGACTTCCAGGAGAAACTGTGGTGACATCTCTACACTTAAATGAATGAGAGACCAATGGATCAGATTCTTGGATTTTTATTTCTTTCCAGCCAAAATGAGTGATGAGTGTTTTGCTTTTATTTCCTGAGCTCTCAAAGTATTTTAACTGCTCCCAGATGACATGGGAGAGCACTCAGTCATATTAATATTTACACATAAGTAGTTTAAAGTTAATTATAATATTTATTAATGCAAAACAAATGGTGCTTCTTTACGTATATTTGCAGATAAGTGATGCTTTCAATGTTGCTAATTTTTGTAACCACAAGTTTCAAGAAGAATCAGTCTTTGGATTTAGGCCTTTTTCTCTTGCCCAGATCATATTAATGATTTACAGTAAAGGGTTGATTGGGAAAAAATGTCTTCCTTGCTGCTTTCATCCCATTAAAGCTCTCATTTCCTACCCCCCCGCCCCTTTTTTAAAAAAAAATTGATTTTTTTTTTCTATTTCAATAGCATAGAATTGCAAGGGAATTCCAACAGAGGCCAGCATAGTGTCTATTCCCTTTCAATAGGACTGGATTTGGTGATATTCTGTTTGAATTTGATTGTCCCAGTCCAGCTAAATATGGCTGTTTATATGGGTTTTATCTAACTAAAATTAAGCAGTGGTGAAAACCTTTTATTTGAAAAATATCCCATTACTCTCTTAATCCTAACCATATCTCTGAGCACTTTGAAGACAATGGGTGTTCAGAATACTTGTCTTAATTCCTGTATTATCTCACCAAAAGTTAATGAGTTGTTAATTGAATGAAGAACGTTGAAGGTCAGATTACTTCAAAAACACTACATTTATTTACTAAGAGTTTTCAAATTGTAATTGTTCAGAAAAAGAGTCTCATCTATAAACTGGTAGCTGGAAAACCTTCAATGCATCTTTGTAATGGCTTTGTTGTTGTTTATTGAGAGGGACTAATTAACTTTGATTATTGCACTAATATTATGGCACTTTGACAGTCCCTCAGATTTATGACTCTGGGAAAATAAACAAATGAAATGCAGGTGCTGGAGCAGAAAGAATAAGTTATTACTGAACTTTAATTACTTGGAGTGTGTAACCAGGAGAGAATTAGTTGATGAATTACAAGATGCTTAAAATTTACATCAAATTGTAAGCAATCTTGAGGAAAACAAACACAAAAACCTGCCCCAAAGTCAGTTACTGAAAACAAAGAGACAAAGATTAATTTGACTGATTTGCTTCTAATATTAAAATATGGATGTAAAATATTAATTTTTAGCTTATAGGTGCAACTACAGGAAGTTGTTAATTGAAAATCTTTTCCTAAAAATGAAAGAGTTTAAGAAAATATCAACAACCTCTGTGTCTGATTCAGATGAATTCTCGATATGTAGCTGCAGCTGTTCTGCTAGAAAGAATTTCAAAGCATGCACAGAATTTTGTCTCCTCTGTTCCTAGGGAAGGCAAAATTATTGAAAGGAAGTTGATTTACTTTTCAATTTGGAATCAGTTTAAAGAAGAATACAGCTGGTTAGGTTGCAGCCTTACAAAGCCTCACGGTCATGGTACTCAGGTAGTATTTTCAGTAGCAATAGTGCTACCTACTTGTTTTATGTTTTCTTGTAAATCTTTGAGATTAAGTCTCTGAGCTGCACTATTAAGTACAATGTTCCTCCAGTAATTTGGGGGGTAGAAATTTGATAAATATGTTCTTACTCTTCAGCTAAGTTCCCAAACCTCTTTTAATTTGCAGGAAATATGGTCTTGTAACAAAGAACCCCCAAACAGTTGCCAAATAGAGTTCTAGTGTGTTTACCTGTTCTAAGCATGGAGTTTTATTACTCTGTTGTAATATAATTGGTATTTCTAGAAAAACATGTGTATTACTAAAAATAGTGTGTATCCTGTGTTGGCTTTCCTGTGGGGCAGTATCCTTTGGTACTCAAGGTTTACATGCTGGACACAGAATATTTCTTTTTCCATTCTTTGTTGATACAGAAGAGTTCCACGTACTTTGCAAGAAGAGAAAATAATTAGGAGTGTGTAATAGAATAATTTACTATTTCAAATTTTGATACAGCTATCTAACTGATGGCCTGTATTAGCTAGAGCCTGAAATATATATGGAAAAAACTGTGATTTTTAAAACCCCAACCACCATCTCTGCCAAAGCACAACAAACCAAACCAAACCCAAACCAAACCTCGTGTAATTCAGCATTTAGAAATAAAGTACAGTGTACATAAAATACCAATATTAAGGAAAACCACCCAGCTTGGTCCCTTAGTGAGTCTGTTTGTGACATCCCTGTCTGGAATGGCACAGACTGAGTGTCTGCAGAAACACAGCTCTGCTCTGGGCCTGTTGGACTTTGAAATCAGTTGTTAGGCAAAAAATGCAGTTTCAGTTTGCTTGTAGTGAAAGCTGAAAATCAAGTTTATAAAGACAAAATGGGATGGCTAAATGGCTCGGGAAAATCCAATTGTTAAGATTTAGAGAGAAAAGCAGGAATAATGGGAGAAAATAAGATTTTTTTCAGATTAGCTGACATTATGTTTAAAAAGCAAATGCAAACTGATCTTAACTGGCTATTGTAGACAAATCTAGAGAACTTTCTTTGTAACAATTTATGCTTCAAGAGCTGTTTTATAGGGAGTTTGAGCCATTTGAGTAGGAATTGCCCATATAAACTTGCTAATTACTTTGGTTAACTGACATTTGTTTGCAACCTGCAGTATTCCAGTTATTTTCTTTCTAAACTACAGCAGAATTTTGCTAATATTGCAAATAAAGGGTAATTGCCTTGTGTAAAGCATTGTGACAAGTTTTAATGTGATTGGTCTGCCCTGGTCTATCAAATATAATTTTTATGGAGGGGTATGGTTGATTATATTGGTGCAATCTAATGTTTATACACATGCATATATATAGACAGAAAAAGGAAGAGAAAGTATGTAAAGGCAGCAGATAAAAAAAGAGATCAGTATGGCTTTACATTTGATATCTCGAAAATGAGTGTTCATGCACGATGACGTTCAATATCAATTTAAAACTGTTTGATAATTTCTTGCTCGGAAAAGAGGAAATTAGAATTCTAGAGTTATGATTCATTTTAATCAGAAAGAAATTGTCAAACATAAATCTCTCCTTGAGTAGTGAAAAGGCCTGAAAGCAGCCAAGAAAAATATCAATACTTTGCAAAGGAGGAATGATTGTTCCAATTCGTAGCTTAATTGACTTTGAGGCTTAATGAAAAACACTACAGTGCTGTTTGTACACATAGTTGCTCTGACGAGCATGGAAATCTATGCTCCAGGAAGAGAGGCTAGGTAATTTATTTTACATTATTATTGATATAATTTTCTAATTGAGTATGAGCAGAATGTTTGGATAAGGCTGCGTAGCTCCAGATGTTAGTGGTATTCTCAAGAAAATACTTAAGAGTATGAATGAATATAATATTTCATAAATCACAGCTTTTCTTGCCAAGAAGCTCTCATTTATTTATTCCTGTCAAATAGTCTTTGAAGTAGATATTGAAAGATAAATTGTAAGTTTAATATTTCATAAAAAGTATAATGTTTCTCTGGTAATTATTCCTCAGTGTTAAACCTACAGCTACGTTAAAGATTAGCTTAAACTCTAAAAAGAACATTTGGGTTTGCTTTTTAAGCAGAGACTCACAAGGTAGAGATGTGACAAGGGAAGAGAGAAAAGCTGTGAAGAAAACCAACCAAACAAACGTGACTCCTTGCTGTATTCTTTTCCCCTGAAGTATTCTCGCCGAAGGAGTGATTTATATTCTTGCTGATGAAGTAACTGAATGAAATTAAAACCCGATAAGTGAGTCTTTGTATTCCAGTTGTGATCCTGTGAAGTGCAGACAGACAAGAAGCAAACTGGGCACATTTACCAGACCACGGGCAGCAGTTTTCGTGTGGTCACTGTGTGTGTTTTGTCTTCACTGCTGTCCTTGGTTTAGAATTTTTTGTAAACCACTTCATGTTTAGTGACAGGTTTTCATTTATGGGAAAAGCTGAAGACTGCCTAGAAGATGGCTTTGGAGATGTAGCAAATACTGACTGAAACCATAATCTGTTAGTACTGAATCAAAGGGTTTCAAAGTGATGCTAAATAAAAGCTCTTAAAAATAACCCTCAAAATAGAAAATACTTCAGAATATCCTACAAGTAAAACACATGACTTTCTGTGAGAATATTACTTCCAATATTCTGTTATTATTTTGTAACAGAATTGTCTTGTTTCAAGGCAGGATATCCTAAACTATGTATTGTTGGCTCACATGCCATCACAATGTAATATACAGTTAGAAAGGCCAGCAATATATGGACATACTTCATTTTCCAGTGCTTGAGCAGTGCCCATGCTGAAGAATCAAGTTAAAGGTAGCTATGCAAACCTTGCTGTGGGGAAAAGGCCTTGCAGGAAGGGGCAGTATCTTGTATTAAATGAGCTGGTAATGCAATAAAAAAAAAATCTACATCAACTTGTCTCACTTGCAGCTGTGGACACTCCAGCTGAAGAATTATTGCCTCTGCTGAGTATAATGCCTTTTTTTGATTCTTAAGGATGTAATCCGGATTTTTCTGAAGTGAAGGAATCTTTTAATTAACTAATTTCAGTGCAATCAGAGAGTGTATGTTACTCATGGTGAATTGACAGTATAAACATTACCCAGTCCTGTTGCTAGCAGCAACTAATTGGGACCAGTATGAACATATGACCAAATTTTGGCCATAATGTTTGAGAATTCAGTAAGTTTCTGTGATTAATCTGCTCAGTTGAGAGATCTTAAGAGAGTGATGTGTGCTGCAAAGCTGTTTTCCAAATACAGATGCTTAAAAATCTCCCCACATGAAGTTAAAAACATGGAACAGTATAATCAACATTTACATGGATGGATTGTTGAGATCTCTTTTTTTTTTGCACACCATAAACATATGGCATGAATTTGGTTTCATTACAGATGCTGAGAAAAGGGAAAGACAAATATTTATATTACATTCATGTTTTACAGTAAAAACACTGTTCAGTTTGTTTATACAGTTCCACTGTTACAGTTTTTATGGTTAGTAATGAAACCGCTGTAAAACAGAGTCTGAATTATATAGCAGATGTGTTAAGCCCCTAACTTTCAGAGTTGGGCATCCTCCTGAATACTGATATCAGTTTCTTGGAGAGTTGATGTGCTGGCTACAGCTGAACTGTTTCATACTTACATCTCAGTTAGCTCTGCACTGGTGCTGGATGGATACATACAACTGATAGAGTTTTATTATTTATTATGATAAAGTAACCAGCCTGAGAGGGCAGTGTACCCAGCACCTCTCAGGGTGCTCTGGCTGCTGCTGCTGCAGTGACAGAGTTTCTCTCCACTGGGGAGGTGCTGCCTTTAACAGCTTTCAACCCCAAATCCTGTGGTAATAACCCTTAGCCCTTGACCCTTGCCCAAATCGAGGAGCACACCCTAAATCTGTTTGCACCCCAAACTACCCAGGTGTTTATGAATTCATAACCCTGTACTCAGCTGATAGAAACTGAGCACTCCCATAGCTATGAGGTTGCAAGGTTTTTAACATTGTAAGACAATTTGCCATGATTTCCTCCAGTAAGGAAAAAAGTTATCTTTTGAGTTGACTTAATTACTTCTACTCTCATAATTCTCTTCACCTTCCAATATCTGTTACACATGTATTAAAAAAAAATTCTAAAATGCAATTTTGAAAGAAGTCACAGTATTTTACTATTCCTTAATTTTTTCCTTCAGTCAGCAGAATTTTATGCATAGAAATGTCGAAGTGATCTTTTTGGTAATTTGTTTCTTTAGCACAGCCCTGCTGTTCTTAATCTGAAAATGTGAGTCACAAAATCCCTACCATGCCTAAAGCTTTATAATAATACTACTTAAATGCAGTTTGAGCTTTTTAACCAAAAAAAAAAAAAAAATTTTAACACCTCCCCCCCAGACAGTAACAGACCTCAGGATAACCCCTTTAAAAAGTGCACTTCATGCTTGGTCTTCAATTAAAAGTCACTAGGAGACACTGTGTGCTCAAATATATCACCAACCTGTCTGGGGGTGTCTGTCTTTATGAAAAAGTAGACTCTGTACATTGACTTGAGTGCAGCTTATAGGATACAAAGTTTGGGTTTTCTCTGATAATTTATGTATCTAGTGTAACTTGGGTTAGGTCTTTTCCTGAACCTTTCTCTCTTGGAATGTTTTATAAAACTATTTAATGTTGCTGATGTTGAAAACTTATTTACTGTAGTCCAGATAGATGTGTTCTTACATTGAGTGAGTTCTGCTGTCGCTGGATTTCTAGCTGTCAGTTCTGGGAGAGGAGGAATTAAAGTGTCTGGATATATATTTTTTTTAACCATCTTCACAATTAATCTGATTGTAACATAAGCTTGTAATATATTCCATTAATGAAGAAGACAAGCTTAGCTTATGGTAAATACAGTACTAAGTGTTTATAGTGCATTTCATATTTTACATGATTCCCTTTATAATTCTGCTTATCTTTTCATTCTAATTCCCTAAAGGATGTATAAAAGAACCCCTAAAGAGAGTAATTACTGCTCTATTCCTTAACCAAGGCTCCTCTTGCAAAAAGAAATCTGAGCAGCTTTTTAAAGAAGGCAGTTTTAAATAAAAATGCAAATAAGCTGCTTTGTAACCACACATTAATTACCCACCTAGCCTCTTATTACCGTGTTTGTATTGTTTGCAAACACTATTTACAGTGGTGTGGAAATTACCATTCCTGGGCTGGAGGAGCTGCTGGTGGTGGGTTGTGCTTTGGAACCAATTAGAGTGAACCGTGTCTCCAGCGGGGCTCGGGGGAGCTGGAATAGCCTTGCACTGTCAGAGCGCGGCATTAACGGGGCTGCACAGCCCTGCCTTGTAATTATAGCCCTGCTCCTCTTCTGCCTCTGCAATGGGCTTCATTCCCTGCATGTTAAAACTGAACAGCCTGCCTTGTGTCTCACTAATGATTTAATGTGCACTCTGATCAGGTTTTTTTTTCGTGGACGTCCTGGTAAAATCTGGTGGGTCATTTTTGTTGCCGGATTTGTTCTTTGCTTTAATTTTATGAAAAGTTAACAAAAGACTCATGCTTTTATGTTCAGGATCTTACACATTTCCATGTAATGTTTTTTCACATTAATCCCTCATCTTTATTAGTTTATTTCATCATCAGGAGTGAACAGGATGGACTATCTGTTGGTATTGGAAGTAGTGTTAGTGGGCGATAATTGTGGCTCTTCCAACACACTGAAGAAACAGAATGCTTCATAACAAAACACAGTCTTACTTGTTAAGTGCAGTGCACACTTGTTGCTAACCTGGTGTATGTTGTGTTCTTGTGTTGGTTTTCACTGACACAATTCTAAAATGGGCCTTTACCCTAAAAATTGTCCAGAAATTAAAACAAAACCAAAGACGTAACCCAGCATTGTTGGTTTTGCACTTGTGAATGTTTCCAGATCCCAAAGAATTTGATTTGGTGGGTCACAGAGCCTGCAATGTTAAGAATCAGTTCTTTAAGATTTGTTTTCTCAAGCTTGTAACCAGTCTATCAGTATGGTAAATGAATCTTTTGAAGTACAGACATATATTTTGGTTGAGCTTAATGCGAGGAAGAAAAAGGGGGAGAGATTATTTTCTTCCTGCTTGTGAATCTGCAGTGCTGTGACAGTGTGATAATGTTTCAAGGATTCTTGATTATAAACTCAAACATCTTAAGGTCCTACCGTATTGCTAAATATAGTAGAGCAGGAAAATAGTAACTCCAGGATGGTGTAGTACAACTGCAGAATTGTTATGCATTAAAAAGAAGGAAAAAAAGAACAAAAAGTGATTGCAGGATCACTTGCAGTTTCAACAGTGACAAGGGACTAATGTGAGGGCATCAAAAGAAGCACTGACTTGTTTCATGAGCCACAATAGCTTATAAAACTGAAGATAATTATCAGGCTTATATGGCTACAGAGCAGCATAAGTGGCATAAAATAAGCCTAGCTGGAGTTCAACAGGAATGCAGGAGATGTCTTGAAAACAGACTTGCTGAGTAGAGTGCTTAAAAAGTACTAATAATTTATGTGCTTGTCAATTATATTCATAAACCTTTTATTACTATAAAGCCAAAGCATCATACTTTTTGTTTAATTTATTGTCCTTTCTAATTTCTCTTCCTCCTTTTATCTTAATAATCACCTTTGGAGGTGGTGTGCTGAACTTTCCCATATTTCATTTGGGGTCACTGAGACAGAGTATTAACTTCAACAAGAAACTTTGCTTATCAAATTGAAGCATGAGATTAATGCAGAAAAATGAGTATTCGGGATAATTTTTATCACTCTGTTTTTACTGGAGCCAGCCAAATAGGCTTTGAACCAAATTTGCAGTCAGTGGGCAGAACTGAAGGGACTTTAGGCTCTTGGACATCAGAGGATCCTTGAGAGGAGGTGGGAAAGAAAGTACAAGACCCAGTTCAGGGAAAATTTCAGTCTGCAGTTGTATTCTGCTTTGGGTGCTGAGTGTTCTCAAGAGTTCTTACTCTGCTGTGGAGAAGAAGGAGTTCTGAAGTGGTGGTGACCCTCTCTGTGACATTTATGCCTTGTGTGGTCAGGGAGCCTTAATATTTTCCTCAGTTACACCAGCTGATAAATTTTAGGAACTGCTCATTAATATAGTCATGTTTAACGTGTTATGGCTACAAACAAAGACATGAATGTATGTACTCATTTCAAATTAATTTGTGTAATTATGTTTTATAATCTAGGTGTTTGCAAAGCAGAACATAGTACACCCCATTTACTGTCTGCTGTAGCTAATAAAAAATAATAGAATGAAATAAATCTTGAAACTAACTTTAATTGTAAGTATAGATTAGTTGTAAATTGTATCTTTGTTATGTTTATTTTTAATTCTGCAGTGTTGCAGGTTTGTAGAGCATCCCAATTAGTGTAGTTATTCGCAGTAATGATGAGTTAATTGCTGTAAATGCTGAATGTTATTTCAGTGACAATTTAAATACAGTACTGAGATACTTTTTTAAAATGTAGGACTAGAAGTAAAGGGAATAAGGAAATGGTGGCAATAATAAAACTGGTTAGTTTTATAAAGATTTTTTTCAGCATCCAAAGTGATAATCTACATAAGATGATTAAAAATACATGAAGAAGAAAGAAATATAACATTTAAGAATAAAATTTCACCATCTCAGCAAATACCATTATAAATATGGACACAAACGAGGTAAACCTGTGTATTTCACTATGCACTTAAATATTAATTAGGGGTGTTTGATTGAGCTGATCTGAAATTGATTTCTGTTCTTGCAATGCTGTTTATGCTTTCCTGCTGAAGCCTCTCTGGCTTCACATCTCATCTCGTGCAGGTTGGGAGCCCTCCATATCCACAGTGCTTCTCTGCTGTCTAAGGCAGTGAGTGTTGTCAGGTTTGTTTCTGTGAATGTGTTTAAAGAGTAGAAAATGCCTCTAAGCTTAAGAGAGGAGTGTTTTCCCTTCTCATGAACAGTAGTAAATCCTCCCCCTTGGAAAGCTGTGGAGTATACCTGTGAGAAATGAGCTGATCCACAGTGTTTCCTTGAGCATGCATGCTGTAAGAGATATTAATAGCTTCCTTCAGCAGTGTCCCACTTAGAGGAACTTTGAAATGAAATATTTCATTCTGTCCTGGTTAAATTAACCTTACATTTTCCTCTGAAATAGCATGGCTACCTAGAGAAAATTTGAAGCATACTATGTACATTCACACTGCAGGGGGGGGAATGGTGTCCAGGGTAGTATTTATGCATTAAATATTTATTTTCCAATTCAGGATTGGTCGTCTCTAAGTTGAGTGCAGATTTGGTAATGGAAACTGGTGCTATGTACTTCTCTGTTTGATGACCTTTTTAAATAATCAGAGAAGTGTTAAAACTCCTTAAGATGGTTGTTGTGACATAAGTGATAAGTTGGATTTTTGCATATTTAAGACATTATAAAGCATCAGCAGAAATCTGTTCCTTTAAGTTCTAAGAATGGTGCAGTATGGAAAAAGCTCTTCCACTCTTTTGGGGGCACTTTTGGAGCCTTCCCCCACACCAGGAATTCACTGAGGGAAAAAAGCTGAGAACAACAATGCACAAACCTGAAAGTCACAGACATTCAGGTTCATCTGTTTGGTCCTGTTATGACAGAAATCATTACGAGTTTGATAGATTTATTTATAAAGACTTGCTTCAATATTTAAAGTACATCTATTCCAACATTCCTCATTTCAAGCTCGGCTGTGGATCAAGATGAAAGAAAAATTAAATTGTGTATTGAAGAGCTGTTAATTGAACTGCACTGCATTTAGCAAGGGAGCATCAGCTTCAGGCAGTCAATACTACAGAGAATTTTTAATGTACTGTATCACTAGATTGTCAGTTTGTATTGGAGAATGCAAACAGACTGCTTCGACTGATGATAAAGCCCTGGAAAGTTCTAAGTTGTTGAGGGGAGAAAATGTTATTTTGCTTTGATATATTGTGACAAAAGTTGTTGATGGAAGCAGGAACTACATTTTTTTAGGTGAATATTATTTGAATATCAAATTCTGATTGCTGAGTATTCATTCTTTTAATGGGTAAAGGCTGGGTACTGATTTTTCTTTATGGGAGAAAACCAAGTTCCTCAGAACTCTTGGACTCACACAAATGGTACTTTACAATTTGAGCAGCTCTGAAAGTCTCATTTAAAAATATTAGTTCTCTCCAGATATAATTCTAAAAAATAGCATATCAAAAAGCTTTAGAAATTCTTTAGAAAAATGTTATCTCTTTTTCCTAAGGCAGTGTTAATTTCTTTTGTAGTTAATCTTTTGCACTGGAATTTAGTACATTTATAGTTAAAGATTCTTTTTAACAGCTAAATTATTTAAGCACATCTTCTGGGGTAACATGGTCTATTTGGTGTTAAGTATGAAATACTTTTTATTTCATTTTCTTCACTGATAAAAAGGAAATAACTGGGGGCATTTGTAGAACCAGAACAGATTTAGGACTGTGGTGTTAGATTAAAGATGTTCTATTCTAAGACATAGCTTGTTACAGTTGTCATACTTTGGGATAAAATTCTTCCTTTTGGTGTTCCTTACAGGGCTTAAAGTTCACCTTCAGAAAAAGCACAGCAAGTCTGAAACTTGTCAGTAATTTTTAGATGTCAGTCTGTGGTGTTTTCCATAAATATGGTAGGTCTCAAGGAAGTGGTAAAGCTAAAAATTCCATGCATTGTCTTCTCTTGGAGCAGAAAGGTTTCACAGAGGTTGGGTTTAGTCTGCTTCATCTTGGTGCCTCTATGGCATCTGGGGAGACTGGGGGTGGCTTTTTTTTTCAACACTCAAATACTATGCAGTAGAAGAGGGTTTCCATTTGTATAAAGGAAGAGTCTTCATTAGTATGGAAACATTAATGGCTTCAAAAGACCTAATTTCCCCATGGTACTGAAATCTCACCAAACTGGTGGAAATCTTATGACTCCAAAACCAAAATAAAAGAGCAAAATCCTCTCTTTATAAGTACCTGACTTTGCTTCGTTAGTCTGGGATTCCACAGACAAACTTTGTGCAGAGCTGGCAGCTGTTTGGGGAGGTCAGAGCTATTTAAACAGATTTAATCCTGTAGCTGTTCCCCCTGGTATCTCCCTGGTCTTGCTGAAGTCACAATGGACGTTGTTTACATGCTGTCAACTTGCTGTTGCCTTTTCCAAAATTTTCTAGTGGTTTCCCCTTAGTAAAGTCTTGCAATATTTCTCACCACGTGAAAAATTGCAAGGAGGGAGATACTGCATATTCTGAACACCCTGGTATTTTGCCTTAGATATCAAAAAGTTAGGGTCTAGATCAAAGGTGTGCATTTGATTTAAAGAGTATCCTGTAAATATTTGAACTTAGACTAGTGTGCTACTCACTGTATTTTTAGAAAGATTGCAATAACTGAAATACTACACTTAAAAGCTATTTAAACGCCCCCGCCCCAAACTCATATTAGAAGGTATAATTTTAATAGCTAAAATGCTTGTATGCAATTCAAGTTAAAATCATTGTGTTGTATGAATATTACTTTGAATATTTGCTTGAAACAGTAATATAGAGCAACATATTCAGTTACTTTGCTACATTTGTCTGAGACAGGATTTGACAATGTGAATACATATGGTAATGTTCAAGAACCATTTACATGACAGCTTGACAATCAGAGTAATGAAGATAATTCTCCAAAGCTCTGGTAAATGCCATACATCAGAGGTCAGCTTGAAACCGTGCAGAAATAAACTAAAATTCTTCGATTTTATTTTTACATAGGTAAATCCTGTATTGTCTGATGGGTGGGTAGTTGTCTGATATGAGGGCCTGATTCTGAGAGCCATTGCAGCAGATTTGTAGTGGATAAATCCATTAATGAAGTTGGAGATTTAGAAAGAAAATGCAGTTGAGATGGCCAGGAACATGAGGTCTCCACAGTGGGTTCTGTTTTATTGTTGGAAGAATGGAAACTTTCTTTCTGTGGAGCAAGGTTAAGCTGAGTGGCTTCCCTGTGACTCTTAGGTAGTTAAGGTTGAAATGTTAATAAGCTGCAAGATGTGCATGCATGTTTCTTTTTTCTTTTTTTTTATTAGGCTACCAGTTAATTTGTGCAAACTCCTCATCTCCAGGCAATCTGATTAAAAAATGGTATGTTTCCTGTTTCTTTATGCACTGTGTAGCTGCATGAGGCAATATCTTTAAAATGTAAAAAAGCCTACAAAATGCACAGTCTGATAACAACAACAAATCTAATCTAAAGTGACAACTGGGAGACTTTCCCAGACGTTTTTCTCTTTAATGTAACATGACTTTAAATTGATGCAGCCCCACAGTGATTGAAAAACTCTCAGAGCTTGTCTCCCATGATTACATTTCTGATCTGTACAACTTAATTTTTTAACTCGGTGAATCTCACTTCCGCGAACGAGCAGTTTGTCTCTGTTTTAAGAGGGTGAGTCTCATGGAGCCATGAGCAATGCAACAGCAATACTGTGAAAAGTCATATTCCTGATAGTGATCCTGGCCAGAAACTTGGACTTGTTCTTTCTCTGAATGATCCAGAAGGCAGCTGGTGGGTTGAGTGCTGGTTTATACTTCCATAGCGAATTTAGTGTTACATTAACAGAATTAAGAGTAGCCAAACTTTGGGTAACTTCCCCCCCTCTCAAAATACCTTTGTTATAGCATTTTAAATCTGCTTAAGGTTCTTTCACCTTATTTTATTCTTCAAATTTGGTTCTTTCTTTAAATTATTTTTTAATTTTATTTTTGAGTTTTGTTACAGTGGGATATCTGTTATGCACTACCTTAAGCCAACAGACAAACATAAAACCCTATTAGGGTTCCTGAGATGCTTTATTGTGAAACAAGTCACTTCAGATTTAATAATGAACTGAAACAGTATATTTTATAGAGAGAAGATATGAAGGATAAAATGACAGTATTTTTAACTATTATTCCAATAAGTTGTATTGACTTCTGGGTTTCTTGTTATAATTGATTGTAGGACTTTAGAGATCTACTTACGAAATGTGAAAGAAGTATCTCTTTGCTCAAGAGCACTTTCTCATGTTTTCCTGTCCCTACTCCAAGTCTCATCCTCTGGGCCAGTGGGACAGCACAGTCAAGGCAAATACTGAGGCTGTGTGTCCCCACATGGGATGGGAATGAGGCATCTGCCATTAGGAATGTGGGCAAGGAATAGTGTCTAGAGCTGAGGAGTGGAAGAAGGTGGAGCAGGCAGCACATGGGAAAAGAACAGATTGGAAGGTCAAAACACTTGCTTGATACTGGCCAGGTTTTGAGTATAGCTGGAATACCAAGAATTGGTTTGTAACTTCCATAAATTGTTGAAAATTGCTTTTTTTTGATAATGCTCATTTTATCCCAGCTTTCTCTTGATATATTTCTAGTACAGAAGTACGTAAATTCTCATTTAGCTTTTCATTTACCTTTAAAAATGTATAAAGATTGAAGAATGATATATGTGTAGCAATATTTCATAATATGTATGACTGCTCCTGGGCCTGCTTTCTAGATCTGTGTGCAGGAAAAATGGTCATGTGTAAGAAGAAATGTCCAGTGGTCAGTTTTGTAGTACAAATTCTAAAAATCTGTTATTTATTTCTTTATTGCTTCTCTCAGAAGCAGAAAATGATGCCCATGGGTGGATGCAGTGGTTGGTTGATATCAGCTGGAAATAAAAAGAAATAAAAGCCTTTGAAATGTAGTAGCTGTGTTTTATATCAGTGATGCATCAAACTGTGTTGTACTTATGAGATTGTGCCTGACTTATGCCAGGGTAGAGCAAATGGAGTTTCAGAAGACTGTGGATTTAATCCATAAAACAGTGGACAATATGCAGGACAGGCAATAGGCACAACAGATAAACTTTCTGAAGGAGGAAGCAGTGAGGTGAATGTTGTAGTCCTTAGGAACATTTCAGCTGCCTTGATTAAAGCTCTGGAGGAAAAAAGTGGAATAACAGTTCTATTAGAACATCAAATTTTTGGAATAGTGCAGTAGAATGTAAACCAGGTGAAAAATTTAAGATACCAATTTAAATCTAATTTTATCTTTTCCATAAGGTTTAGTAACCAAGCATTTTATTTGACACTTTTGTTGCTTGAACAAAAGAAGTACTATTTTGTGATCTATGTTTTAGGATATATCTTCTGATGATGATGATTTCAATCTTGATTTAAAATCCTTCCTTTAGTTTAGTTTCCAAATGAGAGCAGGTTGTTTCATTGATGGAAAACCAATGAGACTGTAATACTCTGAAAAGTAATATTGCTGATAGTGATCCTGGTCAGCAACCAGGATCCATCCAGGAACCAGAACCTACTTGTAAGAGTATTATTTCATAGTACATCCAAACTTAATTTATAGAGCCATCAGGACAGTGGTTATCCTGCCAAAATGGTCAAGTCATTGGCCAAAATAAACATGGATCTGGAGACTTCCTGACAGGCATCCACAAGCACCTGGGAATTATAGCCATGCAACCATACCAGAATTGACATCTGTATTATAAACTAGTCAAACTACTTCATCTGTTCAGTTGTATAAATCTGGTGTCTGTAAGTCTTAAGAAATTTGTTACCAAAAAAAGTCCAGTTGTGTTTGTAAGAAAGTAGAGAAAACTTTGCCATCTGCAGAATGATTTTTCAGGATCACTACTTTTTTTTTTCCCCATAACATAAAGTAAATATGTTCTGCTGTATTTAATTTGTTTGAGAAATTAAACAATTCACTATTTAATTGGCTTTTTGTCTCTGTGACTTCTGTTTTATTTTAACCATTAGCTGTTTTCTTCACGGTGCCAGTTTGTTCAAGGTCCATTCTGGTATGGAAAAAGCTGAGGGATCAACACTGCATTTCAAGTAGTTCAGCCATGGCTTTGGTGTCTAATTCAAATCATGTCCAGTTCAGTTCTTCTGTCACTGGATTGGACTCATGGAGTCCTATATGGAGCTGGAATGGTTTTGTTTTTCTTCATGTGCCAAACAACGCTGGAATTGCAATTTCTTCTTTCATTCTCTTTCCATTCCAAGTTCTGGAGGAGGGATTTAGTCAAGGGATGTGAATAATTGTGATTTTTACCTTTATGCCTATCCCTAAGTCCCCCACAGTTGAAAAGAACCCTCTTAACAGCTGTTTTTGGTGGTGAGTTGATGCAGATTCTTGCACACAGACTTTCTCCATCCTGTCTCTCATCCTGTATCAGCAGCCTGTGGGGTTTGCATTTTGAGACCTCACCTAACCCATCTTTGCCAAGGTGACTGTGGGTTTATCTGGATTCACCCTCCAGGATATTTTTAATTAGATATAAAGGAATGAATACATTACTTTAAATTATTTTGATGAAAGAATTCCTGCACTGTCATTAACAATGAGTTAAATGAGCTAAAACTTCCCTCTAGTTCCCTATCTTTTGATGAGGAAACAAAGCAGTTCTTTGCATGATTAAGATTTGTGGTATCATGCCTGAAATGAGAAGCCATAATATATACTTTATAATTTGTGTAGGTTTTTTAACTCCTGCATGACCACTCTTCTTTTTGTGCCTATTCTTACAGCTGGTTATGTTACATTTTCCTTTGATTTGAGACACTGACAAAAGTTTATATCTGTTTTTATTTTTCCTTTATTGCTAAGGGGGTTGTTTGATTCCTTAGGCGCCTCAATGGGAGTTGACATTGACAATTCCTGAGGCTCTTTAGAAACTTCAGATCTGGTTGGTTTGAGATCCATTAGAGTCAATATGAATTTTTGATAGTTGGTGATGAATAAAACTTAACGAGGGATGCGAAAATGTGTGGAAAACCCCAGGGCAACAAGATTAGCCCTTCAGTCATTTTGAAGTGTTCCAGGAGTTCAGAAAGTTGATTTCCAGTAGCAGTTTTACAGTATTTTACTGACATTGCCATGTAGCAGCAGTTTGAACAACATATACAGAGAGCAGTTAGAGGAGTGATACAGGCTATTTGCTCTTGGAGAAAGATGATTATTCCAGTGAAAAAAGAAAGGGATTAAATTTTGTTGTTGATAGAGCTCTTGGCTGAATCTCAGAATATATTATTCTGTAACAGCGTGGTTTGAGTTGTTGACCTCTTCAGTATTTCCAGTTGTTTCTGCTATAATATCTCCTCACAGAGTTTAGGCAAAAGAGCTCTCCATGCCAAGTGTCAGCTGCCAAATAAAATTGTCAGATGGTCTTTAATATCTTGAGATGTTTTTTAAGAAAGGTGTAATCATTTGCCTCATGGATTTTGGTTCGTCTCCATTCTAACCTCACCCTTGCAACCATGAAAAATCATTAAATATTGCAAGATTTAGAATTTTCTCAGAAAAGTTGCAGATGTATTATTACATCCATCATTTTTGTGAATGGAAGTTGATTCCTATGTCTTGGAGCACTGGACTCACTGTACATCATTTTGAATGGCTGTTTTGGAACACGAGCAGAACGACTGAGGTGGAATATTTGGGATCAGTGGGCTGTTGACATGGGATATTTTCCTGTTGGCTTTAATTCAATCTTGAGCACAACAAAAGGCAGCATAATTGGCTTGAACTGTGGGTCTGAAGATGGCAGGTTATTTAAAATACTGGGTAACACAAACTGGAACACTAATACCTTAATAGTAGCAAAGGTGCATATTCTGCTAAATAAACTTCAGTAATTACTTTAGGGGGTTTTCCTCTGCAACATTGTAATTTTTCTAGTTTATATTCTTCACAGACTGCTGACCACAGTGACAGTTTTGCTGTTCTTGTATAAAATAACTCACACATGTGTGCACCTGGTCTTCATTACTGTTACATTGCATATATGGTAATGGCAGAATGGGAAATTTTCTTTTCTGATTTCTGCTGATGACGCCTTGTTTCAGGCACGGCACTTTACAAATACATTGTTCATTAAGTGTCAGTATCCATTAAACAGCACTAACAGGCAAAAGGACTGTGCAAAACACTCTCATCATTTTCATAACAAGAAAGTATTTACTATAAAGACTAAAAAACCCCAACACCCCGGCTTTAACTTTTTTGAACTGTCAACAATATGAACATTCATGTTTCACCTTATTAAGGCAAATATGTTTGTGATAACAAGGCATAAATATGCAAAATCTCTTTGAAAAATATTATCCCCCTGTATCAAGTACTGACTGAACAGGATAGGAACACTGAAAACTCCACTTCTAAAAAGTTAATCTTGAAAGTATAATTTCAGGTGTGGTGATTGAAATCTATTTTTGGCTGGCCTCATTTGCATCTTTTAGTATGCTTTGGCTGATTTGACCCACTCCATTTTAGAAAATCTTTATTCTCACTGATTCTGAATTTTTGCCACTGATTTTTTGCCAGAAATGTGAGAAGTTACTTCCAAACCTCCAAGTCACTCATCTGGCTGCCAAACTAAAGTGGCAGTGAGGAGTGGCCTGGCTGGCTAAAGGCAGGGAAATGTGGGGACCTCTTGTTTCTAGAGGGATGACCACAATGCCTGGATCCATAGGAAATCTCCGTTGAGCACCTTCTGTCCCAGAAATGAGTCCTGACTGCAGCAGCAGGAACTGGCAGGGCTTGGGCTGCAGCTTTTTACCAGTGCTGGGTTTGCTCTGTTCCATGCAGAGATGAATTGTGCTCAAGCCAGGATTTCTGTGCCTCCACGAGATGTCACTCTTTTGTTAGAAAAAAGTCTACCCAATGGCGTGAATATCTGGGAAATAAATTATGTAGCCCAAAAAGGTGAAAATGCAGGAATTTAAGGAAGAATACTCTTTAATGTCTTCAGTTGGATTATGTTCTGTTTAAGTAGGCACAATGGACAGGGCATTAGCATCACTATTTCTAGGTTTGTTAGTGTTCTAGTTTTTCAAGCTGGAGGGGCTGTAACAGGATTTAATTCGTTTAAAAGTCAGCAAATATTTGGGCTTGCAACATGGCAGCTGAGATGGATCAGTCGTTGTTGTAATCTTGTCTACAAAACTAGAAGATGCTTCAATATCTGTGTCGTGTAGCCTCGTGGAGAGGGGAGTGTGGGAGTCCCCAGGGTCCCTCGGTCACGCTCCCCACTGATGTGGAGCAATAGTGACATCCTGTGGGAAAGGTTTAAAAGGGACACAAACAAAAGCCTGCTCCTGGAGTCGTCCTGGACCCTGCTTGGATTTGTCCATGTCATCTTTTTATATTTTGAAGCCAGCATCTTAAAAGTAAATTATTATCCATTGTCAGCTGTGATTAGAACATCACAGCTTTCTGTGCTTTAATTTACACTGTTTGGGGGTGCTGAATTGTTGATTTGCATTGCAGGAGTGCTTATGTTTTACTTTGATCAGAACCCAAAAATTTAGATTTTTTTAGATCTTTTAATTTTTATCTTTTAGATAAAAGTTTTAGATCTTTTTAATACACTTTTATGATTATATGGTTTCCTAGTGTGCTAGGACATGTTGCACATGCATTTTCCTCAAAGATTAAAGATAACACGTAGGTTTTAGTGGGATCCAAGTACTCAATTTCTTTTAAAAATTATTCTTTAAATTAAAAGCCATGAGAAAAATATTTCTTGCTTTTTGGCCAAAAATTTGTGTATTACGTTTAATGGAAATGTGAGCTCTGAACATTAAAAACTGGTTCTGATAACAGAAATAGTGACAGAGATTCCAGTATTTATAGCTAGATATAAAATGATATACTTGTGCAACAAGATTGCAACAGAAATTAAAGGAATTGGAACAATGTTATTGGAATGATGTGACTTTGGCTGCAGAATAGTCCAGCTGCTTCTAATTCATCCCTTAATCTTTATTAGCCTGTTTTTAAAAGCATGGATTTAAAAACTCTCTGATAATTTTAAAAAGAGACATATTTACACCTTGTATTGTAATTCACTGCATGTCTTGCAAGAGGAAATATAAAACTAATATTTCTGTACATTTTTTCCTGATTTTAAAAATAGAGATGGATAAAATTGCAGCACTATCCCCATGTGAAAGGATTATTTGCACATCTGTCTAAGGTTAGTACCTCCTGTGTGGTTATCAGCATCCTTCATTGTGCTTGCTGAAAAAGGGCCAGATGATGAGTGGTGCCTTGCAAGATTAACTTTGTATTGGTAGTCATTAAACAGTGGGAATTTCTACAAACTGGCAGTTTGGGATACTGAAAAAAAGAGGAAAAAAATCGAGGAAGGAGTATTATAATGGTTGCACATACAGCATCTAGAATAGACTGGGGGTACTGGCAACAAGTGTGGTGGAACAGTTGGTGAACAGATGTACAATAAATAACTTTCAGGAGGTAAACTGACACCTCTGATATCCAAAATTGTACTGATCCAGGATTAACAAAACACTTGAAGCAGAGGTATCACTCTGCTTTACAGCAAGTTCAGTCACTCCTGAAGGAAATCACCCTCTGTGTTTCAGCTGAGGGATGAGTGAAGCCCCAGGAGTGGCTAACACTGCAGTGACACCAACAAAGCTAATTTAAACCAAATCTGCTAAATGTGGCTTTAGCCATTTTTTCTAGGGCGGCTTAAACATGTCATTAACTTCAAAGAGGTGAGGGGAGGATTCTTTGCACATGCATGTGAGGGACTATAAAAGTGATTGGCAAGCTGAAATTAAATTTTGAATATTTTTGTGTAATCACCGTTAATTTGGTTTTGCAAACCCATTCCTGGCAGATATCTGTGGAAAGCAGATGGCTAAGTTGTGTTGACTGGAAGCAGATTTTCAGATGCCTTTTACAGAAGCTCTCTATAATTGATTTGCTGGCAGATTAAGAGTTACTCATGAGATGTGTTTTGTTTTGCTCCTCTGTTTAAAAAGTATACTGTGTTATGCAGCTGCACTTAAATTTTTGAATCAGCAAATAACATCACTTGTGGTGAGGATCTGTTTGGGAGCGTAGAAATATATGAGAAAGTTCTGAGGATTGAGAATGAGTAGCAGTAATGAGTCAAATCCTAAAGCTTCTGCTCAGATTTATGAAACATTTGTATTGAATTTTTTGTTCCAGCTGATAGAATTTCATTCTCTGAAGACTTCAACTATTTAACTGAGTAAATGTGATCATTTTCATTATGCAGCTCTGATCTTGTGCCTTTTGTTGTTGTTGTGGATTATTTTATCAGAGTGCTCCTTCTTTCATGTATAACCCAGTTCAAACTAACCTTATCAATCAGAGTTGTATTTGATCACTTCTGCAGAAGGAAATGGCAAAGCTGAAACTTTCTGTGCTTCGTGACTGCTGAAATTTACATGGATTCAAGAGGAATTGGTCAGATGGAAATGTCATAGAATAAAAAAATGTTAGACAACAAGTCCTGTCTCTGACTCTGGATGTCCTAAGCTTAAAACTTTGAGAGTGGGAGAGTATCCCAAGGCAGTGTCCTATTTGTGTATTCTTCCTTAGGCATTAGAGAGTGAGAACTCTGCCTCTGTGAATATATGGGTTTAGTCTTTAATTATATATGATATATTTATTTTTGCCTCGGGATCTCTGTCACAGCTTGTGCAGACAGGATTTAAAAATTTGAGGGACATGATGGCAGCATGTGTTGTGGTAGGAAAGATGTGTTAGTAGCAGGAAGGGTGACTGTGAGGTCTAGTGAGGGCTTGTCTTACTCCCTCTTAAATATTTAAATTGGTCTTTATTGCGGCCAAATTTCTTCTTCCCCCTATGACATGAATCTGAAAATACAATATTAAAATACGAGATTTTCTTTTGGAGGATCATGGAATGTTTTGAATTTGTTTCTGATCCAAAGCTTTAATTTAATTTAAATTTTAATCACGTTCAAAAGAAAAAACCTTAGAAGAAAATGTTTGTTTAAAGCAAATTTAATTTTTTGTTTTCTTTTGCAGTTCTTTCCTCCTTGTGGATAATTGTGGGATTATGTGTGCCAGGAAATATTCTTCCTGTCTTGTCAGAAACCTGTCAAAACTTCATAATAATATACTAAGTACTTGAAATAATATTAGTGTTTAGCAGAAAATGGGTCTGCCTATCTGTGTAGTGCAGTAATGGATGTGCACAGCTACAGCAAATACAGGGGCTGTGGAGAAGAAAGTAATTTTAAGAAAGAAAACATACAAAGCCAAAAAAGCTTCTCATCCAGTGAATGCTAATGAGCTGGCTGCTTTTTGTGGTGAAAGGCATTAGTGTCTACTGGAGTTAGAATGGGGGCCCAATAATTGCTCTGACTCCAGAGATGGAAATCTCAGAGCTCCTTGTGGCTGCAGAGATGGGAGGTGGGTGGGACCCTGTTCTTTTCCAAATCTCCTGGTTGAATTTCAAAGGTAGTCAGACTTTCAGTCTATTCAGCTTGAACCTGTAAAGTACTTTTTGCTTTATTGTAGTTGACATTCATTTAGAGGTTAACTTCAGTCTCATTGGATTATTTGTTATAAAAGATGATTCTAGATTTCAAAACTTCATAAAGTATGATTTTGTATACTATTCCCGGCAGTCATTTAAATTAAAAGCTGATGAGGTCTTGGAGGTCTAAGTTAAACATTTTTGCATTATTTTTAACTTAATTGGAAGTTGATATACTGTGTTTTTGACCTGGTTGCTGTAGAATGCTGCATTCTTTGGCAAGTATTAACCACTGTGTGTGGTCTAAATAGATATTCAGCTAACATGGACCAAACCTTGCTCTGGTTAAAGATATCTCTTTCCACACATTTCCTAAGGTATAATGAGCATTTTTATTAGTGTCTTCTCAAAACACCACAAAGCTCCAGTTAAAATTGAGCACAAATCCATTTGTACACAAAGCATTTAGCATGAAACCTTAATTTTAATTCTGTTCTTTGTTGTAGTGAACGTTATATTGTTCATTTTCAAAGCAAAAGATTCTGAACTTTTAAAATAATTTAGCTCATCATGTTAGAGGTACTGATTATGGAAATCTTTTTCTCAAGTGTCAGTAAAATCCTACAATCTTTACAAATATATTACCTTTATGATATAAAATTTCTCCGTAAAACATGCTGGCTTTTTTTCCCAGAAATCACAGTTTAATCTCTAAAGTCATTGGCTGGATCAGAAATTGCAGAACATGCTGAGCACCAAGGTTAATGGTTCTAATGTAGATAATTCTTTAAGTGAATACCTTTGCAAAGGTTTCTCTCAGGGGACAATATTTTATTGATACTACACATATGAACTAGGGGAATATGGATAGTTGCAATATTAGTAAGAATTCTACATGGTACTATTTATGGCTTTTTAGAGAGGATGGGTTTTGGTTTTAAATGTACAAAGGATCTTGGTGTTGCTTATATTTTCTACGGGAGTGCAGACAAATTGTTATTTAGTGTCTTGTGTGTCATCATCTCCAAGAAAATGGGTTTCAGAAACCTTAATTTCATAATTTGTTTCAAAGTTGTAGCTATAGATCAAGTTTAAAATACATAATGCTCATTCACAATGTACTTTAAATTTTTTTTATTATCTCCCAATGCCTTTTTTTTTCTTTTTTTTGTGGTATAGGGATCTCACCCCTCTGCCCCCTTTTAATTCAGCATCTCTTTTGCCTGAACAATAAAGGCACACTGTAGATAACAGCAAAACATAAGATACCTGACAATATATGTTACATTGCAGATTAAAATCTGGCTTTGGAGGCAAAATGACTTTGCCCTTGCACTGCAGGAATTTCCCCCACTCCTTGGAGACAGAATTCACTGCACTGATGGCTGGTGGGTTTGACTCCCGTCTCAATCAGATCCATCTCACCGTGGTGTTTCTGGTGTCTGGCAGTCTCACACAGCTCCTCTTTATCTCTTTTTGGTTTTGTGTTAATCTGACAAATACTTCTTATTTTTCCTTTCCCTCTTCCTCCCTGTCTGACACACTTAATGCTGCTGGAGTGTGAACCTAAAGCAGGCAATGATAAATGAGAAGAAGAACAAGGAGATTTTCATGTTAAAGTACCTTGAGGCTCACACAGTGGAGTCCACAGAATAATTTGAGTCATTGGAAGGACTGAAGGAAGAAATCCCTCCTGTGAGGGGGGGGGGCCCTGGCACAGGGTGCCCAGAGAAGCTGTGGCTGCCCCTGCATCCCTAGGAGTGTCCAAGGGCAGGTTAGACAGGGCTTAGAGCAGCCTGGGATAGTGGAAAATGTCCCTGCCCATGAAAGGGGCTGGAATGAGATGAGCTTTAAGGTCTCTTCCAACACAAACCATCCTATGTTTCTATCATTGGTTATTTGTTCAATTTGGAAATCAGGAATGGAAATACTTTCAGTTTTTCTGTGTATAAAGAAAACTTGTATGTGCTATTTGAAGATATATTTTTTCTTTCTGTTGAGTCTCTGTGTTTTCCTTAAGAGCAGAAGAAAGTTTGACATCTGCCCATCCCTTTCTCTCATGATCAGATTGGGTTTGGTTTCTGTTGCTTACCTTATTTCCAGAATTATAAATAGGATTTAAGGTCTTTAGCTTAACCTCAAATCTACACAGGGAGCAGTGACTTCTCTGGTGCTCGCTGTCACTGAGTGTATTGCAGCCTGTCCTGGGAAAAAGGACACCTGTCAATATTAGCAATTACCAATATTAGCATCTTCTTTTGTTTATGTGAACAAGACAATGGTTGCAATTTAATTTTATTTTCTTATCAGATAATTCTGATGACTGCTTACAAACTTTTTTTCCTAATCTCTCTACTGAGGGAAACTATTCCTTCAGCTACATCGAATATTCTTATTATCTTCCACTACTGAAACTTGAAGTTGAGATGTGCATTAATCATTCTTGTAGCAGACTGTTATGAAATGTTCTTGTCTGAAAATGAATGTGCAAGGTTTGGGAGACTTTCTTTTAGTAATATGTAAATATGTCAAACCTGTCTGTTGAGTTTTCTTAGAATGTGAAAATTTCTAGTAGCACTACCAGAGGAGAAATCCAAACTCAGAAAATATGAGGCAGTGGAATGGCTTTATGGAATGGCCTTTTTGTGATGCTGAAATCAATGGGAGCTTGGCAATGATTTTAGTAGAAACAGAATTGGGATAGGACTGATACTTATGCACTATTCCTTTAAATGTCCTTTTCTGTTTGTAATGGTAAGTAAAAAAGGAAGATAAGAACTTGAATCTGCATGAAAAATTTAACAGTTCATAGTGACATGTTCTCTGTCTGCTCTCTGGCTCATTCAAAAATCACGGCAAACCAAAAATCCCCCAAATGGGGTGACCTGCAGGTGATCTAGATATTTACAGGAAGAAGAGCACAACTCATAAGTTCTGTAGCAAATTTCAAATGATGAGGGTTAGGGAGAGCACAGATGTACCTGAAGGTGTAAGCTGTGTTCATCTGATTTCTATTCTTAAAGCATATACAGGGCTGCAGCCTACATATGTTTGTCTGAGTGATTAATGGCTTGTATCCATACATTAGAACTGAGAGTATTAAGATTTATATCTTTTTGTTTTGAAAAGCAACAGCAAGGCCTTAAATGCATGCTAAATGTACTCCATCTGATGAGCATGTGACCTACAGTGGACATTTACAGTAAATGACTAGAGCTATTTAGAGGGATTTTATAAAGCTATTAAATATATTTTAGAATGTCATAAGATGTCATGAGTCATGGATGTAAAGCTGATATTTGTATTTATCAGACACTCTGAGGACAGAAAAGATCTTACCTTTCTACTTCTTTCTTTGCTTTCTAAACTGATGAATGTACTGTGCTAGGAGAGGTCAGGATAGAAAAATACAGGTAGTGAGGGTCCAACATTTTTCATGGTGTTTATTTAAATAGTTTGTTCCAAGTACCATAAGGATGGCTGATAAATGTTCTAAGTTATGAGGGATTTAGAATGCCTAAATTAGGTGTTGAGGGGAGAAACCTGCTAATTGAAGACAGCATGAAGAGACAGTTTGGAGCAAGTTTATATGGCTTTTATTTTCCTTCTGAATAAGGGACTAAGTATATTCCATGACTTTAAGAAATATTCTATGTTCTTTGTGTGAAAGGGTTTTGTAGAGCATTTCCAAGGCCATACCTGCTGGTTTTGAGCTGGATGGGAGCTGACCCTGAGTGCTGGGTTACCTTCCTTTGGCTACATGTTCTCTGTGTTCATTACACCTTTCTGAGAGCTCCTCTTTGTATTGCCATATTCTGGGATTTTTTCCCCATGTGTAGAACAGCAGAAGCAGTATTGGGTCCAGCACTGGCTCTGAGTTACATCCGAGTGACTTCAGCTCTGTGAAATCGTGTTCAAGAGCAGCTGAACTCTGCAGTTTGTGTAAACATTAATGGGTTCAATGTCCCGGTGTTTGTCTTATGTTTGAGGAGGAGACTGGTCAAACACAGGCTCATAACTGGTATAGAAAACATGGTATTTTGAACCATCAGGATTTTATCTCTTTGATAGATACAAACATGTTCATAAAGAAAAAATATTTGAAGAAGACTTGGAAGATTTAATTTACTGGTTGTCTTACTCAGCCAGCCAAATAGTACTGTTTATTTCAATAGCACTCCTTCTCAATAGAAATCCTAGATTACTTCAGCAAACTCAGGCAATGAAATTTTTTTATGCCATTTTTTTTTTCCTGTCTTTTACAAGTTTGTGAGAAACTCCCAAACAAAGCATTGTTTTAAGAAATTGCTTTAAAGATTTGTTAAAGTGGGGTTTTTTCATAGTCTATTTCTTTTTTTTTTTTTTCCCGGTGCTATTGATGGATTTAAGGTATCTGAACTGTCAGTGAATTAGCTGTAAGAGAATGTTTTAATGATACAAGGGGGTATTGGATGACGGCAGACTTTTTTAGCATCTCTGAACTGTACAAATTGCCAACATCTTCACATTTCTGTAAGGAGAACCTGCTTAAGGCCCAGTGGGGTTAAGAACGTTGTTTACTCTACTCTTGACTCCTGCAGTATAACAATAAAAAAGTGATTAAAATTTAAGTAGTCATGAGAGATTTTTGCTATATCTAATTTCTTGAATGCTGGTGTGCATTAAAACTGGATCATTGCATAATACTGTTGTGGTAAGTATTACTGTATTACCTTGTTTAGCAAGCAACAGAAATAAGAACAGTAATTTTGTGATGAGTAGTCTTGTCTAAATGTGCTGAGTTCAAAAATTGTTTAACATTAAAGTTGTGTTAATTGCTTCCTGTGTAGGTTTTACTAATAATAGAGATATTAATAGATCTCTATTTTGAAGTAGTTAACATACCACAAAAATCTTTTGCAAGACAAAATTTGGTGCCCAGTTTCTCACATCAGGAAGAATTTTCTGCTTCTGTCTGGGAAGGTTAGTGATTTCCACAGCTTTCACAAAGAAAGCAAGAGGGATGCAGTCTTCTTTCAGTGTCTTTGCTTTCATCATGGAAGAGAGAGGTATCACTCCAGCTGTGGCTGTGCAAGGGTGACTCTTTCCTTCAAGGGCACGTGGGGTTGCAGTTATCAGGGAAGCCACCCAGCTCTCTCGTGTAGGTGCTGTGCAGTTTGAGCTTTTATAAGCACAGAATGTGAATTCCTAAACCTCAGTACACAGCAGCATCTCTGCACAGACCAGACTGTGCATGCACTGAAAAGTGGAACAGCAGAATCAAGCATTCCTGTGTATCAGATGTTGGCCTGTATTGCCCCATCTGCATGTCCATGCTCTGTTTTTCCACATTTTCTTTTGGACAAGTCGGAGAGGGGGTGGTAGAAGATAAATAAGCAAAGTTATCCTATGCAATACCTCCTGCTAACTTTTCTGATTCTTCATTGTTGTGCTTTAGTGTTTGGAACTGAACAGTGGAAGTGTGTGGGACAGCTTTATTTACTTACACCTCTTTGCTTCATGGCCTTTGGAAGTGGTTTCCCCTCACTATGTTTACTGCTTTGTAAAGTAAATCTTTGATTTACTGTAGCAGTCACAGTCTGTTAAATAACTATTTTCCTCATGTGGAAAAAGTACTTCATGTTCCCACTCCCCAGGTCTCCCCAACCCACAAAGTGTGAATTCCTAGTCTGTGATTAAATCTGCTTTTTCACTGTTTTCTGACAGTCTGTTATGTACTTTGCCATTATTAGGAAGATGATTTAAACCTAAAATAATATTTTACTTCCTTAGTTTTGTCTCATTACAATGTTCTTGCTACCATTACTCTGTTAATTATTTCTTATATATAAAAAGCTTTCTGAAGCAAGACTCAAATATCTCTGCAGAAGATGAATGTTATCTCTTTTTTCTTTAAACGACTCAGTACCAAAGATGATCCATTAAGAGGTGTACATCAGAATGAGGAAGGAGATTTTCTGAATACCAGAATCGTTGAAACCACCAGGACAAGGATTTTTGAGATCCTATTCCAAGAGAGAAAAAAAACCAGACCCTTTCTGACTCTCATGTCAGTACCTGCTTTGCCAGACACACCAAACCAGACCGTGGCCATCTGAAACTGTGTTGCTGAGTTCACACCTCAGAATTTTGCAGCATCTAAACCAGCTTCGTCTCTTTTTATGGCACATGAAGTCAAACTGAAGAACTGTATTGAAATGATAAGTTTGATTTTGTTACTAATGTAAGATATTTCACGTTCAATGTTTTTATAAATCTATTTACAGGTTTGTTTGAACAATGTACCTGGATTAATGAGAATTGCAATGGTTTAATTTTTCTATTTGTCTTCTTATGTCCACTAAGAAAGTGTGTCCTTCGAGCTGCTTTAAGTAGAAGACAGCTTGTCACAACTAGAATTTGTTCTCTTGTGCTGTGGAAAGACTTTGCAGGAAAAAAAGTTTGATTTGAAATTGTAGATGTCTCCTCTAAACAACAGCCAGACACATCAAGCAGAAAATTCTGAATGTCTGATGGCATTCTTGCAGTTTTTATTTTTTTAATAGAAATTCTCATAATACAAATGCACCTGCTTCAAATGGTTATACTATATGTGTGTTGAATATCTACAACTCAAATGGATCTAATTACTCTTGATAAAATCTCAAGCAAAATTAAGATATGATTGTACTGTAAAATGGCCTAGAACAGCATTACTTTGAAATATTCATTAACATAAAAGAAAAGAGAAAACCTTTAGAGCCCAGAACATTTCTCTGAGGACACAGGCAGTTATTTTATTCTGCATTAGTTTCACTGATGGCACATTGTTAAACACAACGAGTTATAAAAAATTATGAAGAAATTTGTATTTTAGCCACTGTTTTTCAGTTGTGCAACGTGGAGATGTTTAACATGAAGATGCCTCCATTCGCAGATAGAATGGCTTTATTTAAAATTGATTAGGAGCAATTCACAGCAGCCTGCCAAATTGCTAATGGAAGCCATTTGAATCAATTCTCTCATATAATTTAAATGCCATTTCACTGCATATAGTTTAACCAGGAAAAAATCCCAGCTCGCAGTCAGGAAAATTAATTATTTATTTTTCTTTTCATAAATATTTTCTTGGTCCCCCCCCAAAAAAAAAAGAAAAAAAGGAAAAAAAAAGAAAGGGAAAAGAAAAAGAAAAAAGAAAAGTAAAACCAAAAGAAGTGCTTATATGCTGAAACTTTTCCAGGGTACGCACACTTCAAATGGCTAATTTAAGAAAAGCCATAGTATTATTTTTACTTACGTATGTCAAAAAGCATTTTTATCTACATGTCAGGTGTTTTTCCTACCTGATAGCTTTTTGTGGAGTATGCATTTAAGGCTAAATTACAAATTGGATTCTGCTGCTAACTGAGGGGCCTATTCAGCAAAAATTATATATAGGCTTTTCTCAGAAGGTCGTGGAATCCATCTTTGCTGAGGTGATGAAGCAGGGAACTCCTCTTGGCCCCAGAATCACTTTCTGTCCTGCTGTGCCTGGGTGTCCCACCAGGGAGGTGTCTGATGGTAGAGAATTTATTGTGTGAGGTGTGGTGTTTGCTGCAGCACTCTCATCCATCACCAAAAGATTGTCCTATCTAGGGGTTAATTTTGTTGTTATTTGCCTGAAAATCAATTGAATTAAACTTGGGAACTAATGGTGTATTGCCCTAGTTTAAAAATAAACATTCTGGGGTTTGGCTGCTATTGGCTGAGATTTTGCACTGTCAGCACAGTGCAGGAAGAATATCTTTTAATTTCATGGTTTGCCCACTCATCTATTGCACTGCCAATTGCAACCACTGCAGTGCCAAGCAAGTGAAAATATAGATTGCATAAAAATATAGAGGAATGTTGATGCTGCAACAGCAGAGGAAGTGCATTACAGGGGCTGCTACTCTTCAGACGGAAATAGAAAATTGACATAGTTTCTGGTTGTCCTTCACTGCTGTCCCTTGTGACTTAGAGAATCCCAGAACAAACAGTGGTGCTCCTATTCCACTCCCCCTGCTCCCCAAGTATAAAGAACATATTTCAGTGTCTTCTGCTCACATATTGTAAGAGTTAAAATACGTCTGAAAATTAATCAACTCTCAGTTGGCCTTTCCTCACGGGAGTTTATATGTAAAGTTGACCTCAAAGTGTAGTAATAATATATGTCAAAGATATTTAGCAGGCTTTTGCCATGCTCCTCTGTATTGGTATGGTGGGCATATGACTGTGCTGATTATGGACCTGAAGGGGTTTTCCCTGCAAAATGTGTGTATCAAGTCAAGAAAGGTCAACCTGCAATAAGGGTATTTAAGAAAGGAATCTTCAGCTGCATTGGCCCAGTTGAAAATCTAATTTAAAATCTATTTAAGCAGCAAGGTCTTATAAATAGTCTGATGAACATATTTGAGAGACTGTGAAATTTCATGAGTAAAAGGGGAGAGAAAAACTTTAATAACCAAATTTATTGAAAATATGGGAGTATCCTTAGGTCTGAATGCAAACCAAAGGACTTAAATGTCAGATATTCTGAAACAGGAATAGCTACTGATGTGAAATTATTTGGTTGCAGGTTTTGTTTTTTGTTTTTTGTTTTAATCATGGTAAGGAAAGCTTTATGGTAATGGGACTGTGCTAGGGTTTGGAGTTTTGGTTTTTAGGTGCGGTGGTTTTTAAAGATTTCTGCCCCCATTTTCCCCCCAAGAGAAGTTATTGCATTCATAACATTAAAGTTAAAAAGGACAAGTGGTATGCCATGAAGAACCCAAAGGGAGTCAAGCCATTTATCTGGAATATAGGAATTTTGAACAGGGAGTGAGCTCTTGTAAAGCTTTGTAGAGGGGACCTTCCCTCAAACAAACCTAACAGTCTAAGGAAGTTGTACCATGTTTCCCTTTCTTCTTTGAGGCCATGATAGTTTTGTAGAAAAAATAGTTCCGTAACTGTATCCACTGGCATTTTAAGACTAATAAATAATTCTTTACAGTCACTCAATCACTGCCAGTGCAGAATTGAAAAGGTAATTTATTTTGCAGATAGACACCCCTGACAGCACTCCAGAGGCCATCCTTTCTGACATAACCAGTTTCAAGAAGTCAGGAATAAAACATCCTGCTTGACCAGGTTTTGATGCAGTGAAGCCACTCCTTGATAGAGAAATCTAATCTGTGCTCTGGGGCGGGAGCAGGGCTCTGCCACTGTCCTTTTTCATTAGGGTTTCCTGTCCTGTTAACCAAGGAAAGGGTCAGTAACACATTCTCCAAGCTCATCACTTCACACGTGTGCACCACCCAACAAAGGAGAAGCCTTGTGCTTGTCCACTGTACCATGGGGTGTGTTTACAGAAAAATGGTCACTGAAGTAAACAAAGATGAGTTAAACGCTTGTTTATTTGTCAAAATTAAGAAACAAAGAAGAAACGATAAACAGTTTGGAACACCAAACCTGGAGGAACCCATAGATTCTTGATGTGGGAATGATGGTGGGATAGAAAAGAGAAAAAATTAATTAATGGGGAAGAGCTGGGTGAGCAGAGGCAGATTTTGGAGAAAAATAGGTGACCTAGTTTGGTATCACAAAGCATAATTTTCATTTTAGCTGTGAGGCATTAAAATGGGTAACATTTCACAAAATGGGCTGTAGATCATACAATCTTTCCTGAAGTCCATTGGTAGAAAAGTTTAGAAAGTGCTGTCTGTGTTGGAGAAAGTCTTTCATGGACTTGGGCAGGACCTCTTGCTCTTTTTCTGCTTCTTTCCCTGCCTGGGGACAAAGTTCCAGCATTTCTTGGTGATGTGGTTGCAGCTGACCTTGCACAGCACTTGTGGTCCTCAAACATCAGCATGGTCTTTGGGGCAAGATTGGGAAAATCTATTGATAAATACATAGACATAAACATAGTGGGAGCTTGACTTTTGAAAAGTTCTTTTTTCTCCTCTTTATTTCTTTTCATATTGCAAACCAGATTACTCCATATTGCCATATTGAGAGATTAAAATCTTCACTGGCACAGTAAAGAGACACTCACATGAATGAAAAGAATTTATTTCTACCCGTTCTTCTTTTATCTGAGTAAATGAAGTTTAGGGAGATATAGTGCCTTATTTCATCAGGAATTTCCATTCTTGAAGGGGAAAAGAAATAGAATAGGAATTGTGGTTCTAAATATCTAAGGTTACAACTTTGCTGTAGCTGGAGCTGTAACTCCCTGTTATGTTGGTGTTTAATCCCCTTCCTGGTTCCAAAGGCTGTCTGGATTAGTCAGATATATGTCTCACCATTAAAGCATTTTCCCCTCCTCTGTTTCTTATGGTAAATATGCTCTAGAAAGACCTTTTTTTAAAAAAAAAGCCCCTCTTTTTGCAAAGTTTTAAAATAAAATTTACAGCTGGTGAGGAACATGATTTTTACATACTGGACCTTATCATCTCAGTAACCAATTTTTCCTTATGTCTCAGAACTCTCATTAATTTTTCACAGGCTTGTGATGGATAGTTTTTATTTATTCACGTCTGAGGTTCTGTTGTGTGAAAAGGACTCATTTTATAACATTACATATTCATGGCTTGGGATAGATGGGATAAGGAACTTATTATTAATGTGTCACAGTGGGAAACTTACTCTGGGTTCATTTGTGAATCTTGTTAAATGTGGTGCGGTCAGCAGACAGTGCTGAAATTTTTTGATACATTTTATTGGAGAAGGGCAAAGAGGTTCGGTGATGCTTCCTTATCTAAACAGCACAAGTGAGATGGTGCCTTTCTAAATGCATTTGAAACACGATATCAATAACAGAAGGATAGGAGCAAAGCACGCCTGGACTACAGTAAAATCAGAATGGTGCTTTTTAATAATGGCTGTTTCCAGGCGTTGTTTTGGTCTATTGAAATCCAGTTTGCTAAATTAAATCTTGTCTTACTTTTAGCAAAAACATGGCAGTTGCTTGCAGTGTAGTGAATTGACATAAAACTATTGCAAAACTTGATTTCTAGAAGTTAAGGTTGCCTGTAGGATTTGATCGTGGCCATATTTCACTGAGATTGTTTTGCTGATGTACTGTGGGACTGTGCAAATTCTGAATGTGTACATGCAAAAATGTTTGGAAATCTGAGCAGTCTGTGTATTGGAGGTATGCAGCATACAAAATAAAAAGTAAGGAGGTAAACTGTGCTGTAAACTATTTTAGGATTGGATATGGTTTAAAAGAACGAAATGTCCCTTTCACTGGGCCACAAAGATACTCATTTCCAAAGCAGAACATTTTGTACCACTGAAAATTTTAAGGAAGGGGCTTTGTCCTCTGTACTTATGTACTCAAAATTTGTTTTTCAATTAAATGCTTCCATACTCATTTTTGTAGTTACAGAAATGAGCCCAGAGAGGAAGTCAGTAATAGGAAGTCAGTAATTTAGCTCTACTTCTGACTGCCTGTTGTTTATCACCTATTGTTACCTTTCTACTTAACGTTATTACTGGACATCTAGAAAGATGATTTTGTTGGGGTCTTTTTGAGTCTACTAATTCCTTTCTCACCAAAGCAGCTTCTGGATGAAGGTATTAAAGTTTACAATATCAGCAATTATTCAACTATTTCAGGACCTGCTATCAAAATCCAAATGAGTTATAATTCCCCTTTGTTTTAAAACATTTTCTTTCATTTGAAATGAATAATAAAATAGGTGAAATAAATTTGAGCCACTTAAGTAGCTTGAGACGACCAGGACAAGACAATTTATGACGGCTATATTTTAAAAGAAAATTTTCAGTGATGTTAAATGTTGGCTTTATTAGCCATCCTACCAGTAGGTCAACAGTATTATATTGTCATTTATAATAGAGGAGCTGGGCAGCGAGAAAACTGTAGTCTATTAAGAGTTTTGTGAGTGTGTGTGTATATACAGTGAAATAATATCCAGTGTAATGTGAAGTGACAGTTAAAATTACAGCTTTTCTCTTGCCGCAAGGGTACTTCTCTGCCAAGTATAGTAATATTGTTGTAGCAGTGTTCAAGGTTGTCAGCAGTTCTTGGTTACTCTGCAGAGAGCCATAACTGTGTGTGGAAGCAAGGAGCTTCCTGTCAAGGGAGATACTATAATTTTGATATATATTTGTTGGTGCCAAACTGCAATTAAATAGGAGGCGTTGGAAGAGGTTTTTATTTAGCCAACTCAAATTTGTTGATTAATTAGTTAAAACAAACAAACAAAAAAAACCCAACCAAAAAAAAACCCCAAAACCAAACCACACAAAAAATAACAAACCCCAAAAACCAAAAAAAACCATAAAAAACCACCCAAACCCTCTAAAAAAACCCCTAAAACCCCCTTAAAAAACCCCAAAAACCCACCACCACCACCAAAAATATGAAAAGAAATCACCCTCATACACAAATGTAGTTTAAATTATGAATTTATCTGACATTTGTCTGTGCTCAAAGTGTAGTGTGTTACTTTTATGGGATAAACCTTATTTCTGATGGTGGATCAGGGTTTTTTGAGGATGTGTAGGGCATACTGCTTTTAGTTAAAATATTAGCTCTGAAGCTAATTATCTAATATAAAATTATTTCAAGGCTTCAGTTTTTTAGAGGTCAGCATGGAAACTGTTTCTTCTCAAGGCATGTTTTTTCAGGTTGTGATTTTGTGTCAGGAAATGGACAAAATGTTGTCACAAAAATGTGGATTATCATCCATATTGGAAGCAGTAAAGAATTTCTCCTATTTCCCCACGTTGAAAACAATTATTATGGTGTCAGCAGTTTTTTTCAGCAGAAAACCATTTTTCTTGATGATTAGATTAAACAAAATGTGGTGGAGGAGAGAATTCCTTTGGAAAACATTGCTTTAAAGAAAATCAGGAACTTTCCTGCTGTCCTCCAGCAAAGTATGAAGGTACAAACATACTTTACATGATCTTACGACTTGAATGATGAAAATTTAGTGTTGTGCTAATATAACTGGTTAAATAGTGTCTAAAATATTGCTTAGCCAAAACCCTCAGTGGCTTTCACTGAATATTTTTAAAGTGGAGCTGCTGATGCACCTGGTGAGGTGCTTCCAGACCCTGCCCCTTCTTCCCAGATTCCACTGCAATGCCAGGGTGTGACTTGCCTTGTGGAATTGGATGCTGCTCACAGCAAAGCAGAGGCCACAAAAGCTGACCCTGATTTTCAGATGGGTGTATGAGGAAAGAGAAGAAAATTAAAAAAAAATAAATCACAAACGTCTTTTCAATATTTTCCTTCTAAGTATAGCTAAAATGAATTTCAAATGCTTTACGTTGAGGAAGTGAAATCAAAAGCAAGAAACATTCTTTGAGTTATTTTTCTCAACAAAAAATGTGTGGTCAGTGGATACTTTGCACAACAGGCATTGGTTGTTCCACTGTTGTCTCAAGGACTCTTGATTTATCCCAGAACACCCAGCCAGGTGTAGGCTGTTTCTGGAAATCCTTTGTATCTGATTTTATAGAAACTGAGCAAATTTATGGGTGTGTTGAAGATCTGAAGTTGTAGGTTCTGCTGTTGTTACTCATTAATTGAGTTTAATGAGTTAACGTAAAATGTAGCTGTAGGAAGCCTTTTTTTTTTTTTTTTTTTTTTTTTTTTTTTTTGTTGGAGGGCAGAAAGTCAAAATCTGAGCATGTTATCACAGCTGATTTCCCCATTTTTGATAAATATATCATTTACTAAGGTATCATATGAAGTTTTATCTCTCATGTTTTCAGAATTTCCTCAATCTGGCCATATGTCTGGTTTATGAACATCTAAAGTCTTTGTTTCTAGCTCTTTTGTTGCCACTAGAAATTTGGATATTTTCCTGTGAAGTCTTATCTGTTTGGTGCAGGAGCCTTGGTGCTTAAAAGGTGATCACACAATATCTTTTTGTGCAGAAATCTCAACACCTCATTCAGCATCTCTAACCTGAGTGGACTCAGCATCGTGTGTGTGACAAAGCAATTTGCCAAGTGTAAATTCCTTCCCATCACTGCACTGATATGTTTGCTCTATTTTTTTTAATTGAATAAATATATTACGCAGCAGGGCAGATTATTTTCTTTGTGGCCTTGCTGTTGCAATTCGAGAACAGATACAGTTTCCTTCAGCTGATGAAGAAAGCAACATCTGTTCTTGGTTTCCTGCAGCTTTCCTTCAGACAATGCATTTAGATGCACAATTTGAATTCCTTCTGAAGAAATAGAAAATTAAAACTTTGACCCCTCCTTCAAAGCAGTGGTTACACTGTGACAACAGTGGGTTGAGCTAAATTCAGCTATGTCAGGCAAGAACTATAAAAGTAGATAGATTGCCCTCTAAGCTTCACTTTATTGGATATTGTAATTGACATATAGTTGTCATTTATAATCATCTGTCCATTCCTGTGAGTTGGGAGCAGTAAAGTTAATTGTGGCTGCTCATTTGCATTAATCTCACCTCTGAAGGGTACAGTAACCCATTAATATCATGTCATGATGAATTATCACAAATAACATTGAACATATTGATTAATGATCTCTGAGATTTGTATCTCGTTAAAACATTTTGTTAGCTCTTTAAACTTTTAAGCAGACAGTCAATGTATGCAGGAGAGGTTTAGAGATCACCCACGAGGTGATGAAAAGTTATGGCACACATTTTGGGTCACTAATTAAAAATTGTTTAAATGTTTCATATTCATTTTAAGACTTCTTTTTCGTTCTAAAGGTATAGAGCTTGAAGGCTAATCACAAGAATTTTCTTATTGTTCATTGCTTATAAATAGAGTAATTTGTATTGGACTTGGGATGAAACAGGGAAAAAAGGAGTAATGAGACTTAGAAACTGCCATTATTTCTGTTTCTACTCTATTACAAGAATCATGCTCAGAGAAGCATATGTTTGTTGGTTTGTTAAAAACCATAGTTTCCTTCTATTTTATTTTTTTTCTTAATGCACAACTTCCCTTGCTGCTTTAGCACTTGAAGTCGCTTGATTTTTTTCCCTCCTGTTCTTTCCTTATGAATACAGATATATACACGAGGCTGAATGAAATCTCATCCAGTGGGTGGCCATGTAATTTGAAGTAGCTGATAATTAAATATTTTGCCATTTAGCTTATTACCTGCTTAAATTTCTGTAAGCTAAGAAGCACAAAGACTTCAGGGAGGCAAGGGAATTTACACCATGGTTCAGGAAGGTGACTTGGCAGGACAGATGCGACTTCTTTGCGTATCTGAGTGTTGTGTTTCAAGAGTCTGGGAAATATGTAATGTTTTAAATCATTCAGCAGTCTGCCTTATTGTAAAGGTTTCTTTGTCTTTGTCTCCTTCCACACATCATTGCTGTATTTGAGTTGGTCATTTTAAATAAATAATAACTCTAGTGGGTCCTAATTCTATATTCAAGACACTGTTTTCCCTTTCTTCTACCTGCAGTAAGCTGCTAGTAAGAGATATTTGAGGGGATACCACTCATCATCATCATCATCATCATCATCATCATCATTTATTACAATTATTTGAATATTCCTGCTATTTGACTGTTCTCTTTCTCAAGTCAGAGGAGATGATTCACATACACAGAATATTTTTGGTCAGAGCTATTTTCTGTTTTCAGTCTGTCTCATTCTTTTACCCTGGGAGGAAACAAGAAATGAGTGTGGGTTTTATGCTTTCGATAACTTTGTTGGTCCCTGTCTAGAACTAATCCTCACCTTTTTCTTCTAATTATTGCCTTTGGTACCTCAGATGAAGTTCACACACTCTGCCAAATGTTGAAATAAGCTAGTTTTGTAGAGGAGACTAATGTGAAGATTAGAGCAAGAAAAATCATCCTTTCTAACTTGAAGATACGATACGGCAAATCTTCACAGGTGTGCCATGACTTCTGCTGCTCTGGGCATGTGCAGTGGCCAAAGGTATCACATCTCCTTTCCCCAGGCTGGGATTTTTGTGTGTGAACTAACACAATTTTAACTTATTTGCTAGCTTTTCAGCCCAGCCCCTACAATCTTCTTTCAGTAATTCCTGGGAGTCCGTTTCCCTGGCACACGACGCTGTAGAGTCAAGGATTATATTCTAGCTATAATTTATGATTAACTAGATTTATGGCTGAGATCCCAAAACAGCCTCAGTACTGTGGCCTGAGGAATTAAAGCCAAAATGGAGACTATCATTCTGAATTGTTTGCTTCTCTGGATTTCAGGAAGGCTTTTAGTTGTGTTTGAGAAACAAAAACAAACCCCGAATCCAAACCAAATACAATTTGCAGTCCTTTAACAATTCAATTTCGTAGTAAGGAATTTAGCACTAAAACACATGAAATCCTCAGCCTTTATAGCATTGAACAATTTAATTTAAAGCCTATTATCACCTAAAGCTGATGCAGTGAATAATGCATCTTAGACCCTCCCCCTGCTCATGCAGCCCCTTGCCAAACAGAAATTGGTGGGGGAGACACACAATTAGGGTTCATTTTCACCCATGGTATTAATCCTTACTCATTTTAAAAACCTGCTAACGGAAATATTTCCATTCAGCTCATTAATCAATTGTGATTTTCATTCCCTTGTTTTGTAAAAAGCTGTTGCAATAAATACTTTTTTTCACAAAGCAAAAATCTAAGAGATGGATGCAGCAAGCGTAATTAATAGCACCCAGTTACAGAAGATCAGCAAGTTTGTGAGATTCACATGCTGCTTTACCATATGGCTGCCCAGTAGGCGAAAAATTTGATTAATGTTTTGAAGTAGGTTTTTTTCAGCAAATATTACAGCCCCAGATGAGGAATTTTACTTCCAAGTATTGTTAGACTTTACTAAAATAACAGATCTTTTGATTTAAAGCTAAATAATATTTTGATCTCATGAAAACTCGACATGTAGAAGAATTACTGTCCTGCTGTATAAAGAATGGACCCTATACCTTGTTTATAATTCAGCCAATAATGGTTAAATTTTTGTTTAATCTTAGTTTTTCTAAGTTGGTCAATTTAAGATACCAGAAGAAGTGCATGGATTTTGAATCAAGGATTTCCCCATTAAAACCAGATCTGTAACAAAACTGATTCATTCTAACTTGTCATGCTTTATACTTCTTATGTAAAATAATCAAAGTTAAGCAGTTGGCTAACAAAAATCAGAAGCTAATGTGTGGTCTCTTCACTGAAACATTGCTGTAAAAAGTTGTATAAAAGCAAAATTCTACAATGTATTAATTTCGCTTTTAAGTAAGTACTAGTTCTAATAATTGCAATTAGTACTTAATTTATTGAGCCCCCCCCTCCATGTTTACCTGAAATGAAAAATATTTACAGAAATGCATCCGAAGGGTGTCACGACCTAGGATCGAGTGCCCTCATGCAAAGCTGACACACAGCAGGAAGTTTTGCTTTTCCCACAAATTCTCAGTTTAATACAGGGAACATCAGCAGCTGGTAAAGAACAGATCCGGGGTGCTGAGCTGAAATGGAGTGGAGAGCAGCTTTGAGGGGAAGTCTTGCTGAGCCTCCAGAATGCTGAAGATAAAGCATTACTTAACACTACTTTGCCACTTTGGTTTCTTCTAATTGCTTCAGGTAATGCTGAGGTTCAGAGTCTGGTGGGATGATGCTAAGGCTGACAGATGAGAATTTCTGCATTTAAAAAAGTACCTTTTTTGCAGTTTTTGCAGTTATATAATCTAAAAAAAAAAATTAAATCAGTGATTGGTTGTAAGGGTGTGCTACATGAGAAAAAAAAATAATCCTGATTCTGTACATATCCCCAGATCAGAGATCACTTGGCACAAAGTGTTTCTCTAAATTGCTAATTTTGGGGCATGGAGTGGGAACTCAACCTAACTATAAAATAAAGCTCAGTAAAAGTAAAAGTTTTGAAAAAGTATTTAAAAAAAAAAGGTTTTTTGAACCAAAAATTTTCCTCTTTGACAGCTCTAGGCAGTGCATGACCAGAGGGGCTGTCCAGCTGTGTTAGTCACTGGTGGTAAACATCAGAGGCAGGAGAGCCTATGAAGTTTGTTTTAAGAAAATCTTAAAATGAAGCATAGCTGAGGTAGTGAAATGATGGTTATTAGTGCTGGAGAATACAAATGTCACAACATCTTGTGCTTTAGATTCACAGACAACTAATAGATGACAGAGCCATGTGAACAAATCCATACCTTTAATATAGAAGGATGGATTAAATTGTTTTATGCTTTTGAGACAGGACAATTAATTAATTGATACAGGCTTCCCAGGCTTGAAGTGTTTGTAGATTGCCTCTGGAAACTTGTTTTCCTTAATATTGCCAATTTTCCTGCAAATTGCAGAAAGTATAAACATTTTTTTTAGGGCATTTTTGACATATTATCTTTTTTCTTGTCTATATCAGTTATTCTCTTGTCAGTGATTTATTTCTAATAAGAGCACATTTTATGCTGTAAATTAATGTAAAATAAACCCTTGTTTCCCTTAACCTGTGACTAAACTACATGCTGATGTTAAGATATTCCATTTTATGCTCAATAAAATGTGGAGAAATCAATATTTGAGTATTTAATTTTGTTCATTTTTAGTTTGCATTGGATTATCTTAGAAACAAGCAGCGTTTTCAAATATTTTAATGGTGGGGCTAAATTTCTAATTGATAATGTCTGCAAAAGAAGGTCATTGGAAGCTGCTTGAATAAATTATGCAAATAGGAGTTAACCTGAACGAATGGAGGGTGCTGGAGATGGTATTGGAATTTTCACCCATGGTTTGGCTTTTTAATTCTGTAAATAAAGGAAAGTGTTGGCTCTGGTGCTGGCTGTTTTCTGTCTGTGCTCACATTTTTAACCATTTCTGAGCTGCTCTTCTGCTCAGAGCTGTGGGCAGCTCTGGGAGGGGCTGTTTGTATGGAGAGGCTGGAGAGTGGTCACTCTAAAAGGCTCCTTAGTGTGGTACTTCGAATTTTAAATCACACACATAATTCAAAGGTAATCTAACTTTCAGTGTTGGTCTTTAGTCCGTTCAGTTAAATGGAGAAAAATGACTGACATAAGGAATGAGTTATTGATTTACTGTAGGAAAATGACTTCTGTAATATAGGAAGTATGGTAAAAGGAACAGCTTAATTATTTAGGGGACACCACTGAAAAAAGTGCTTTTGCAGCATTGCAGATTGTCTAAATAGGAGTTGTGCAGCCCAGGTTTTTAATAATTCTTTCTTAAACACAAATTGTAGTGGTTTATTTTTTTTCCTCATAAGTTAGACTCATCTGGTTGTTTAAAATACTTTTGTACTTGTGCAGTTGATGCAGAAAAGCAAGCAATCAAATGATTTTGTTCTTAACCCTAAAAGCATGCCAGCTTTTAACTGGTGTTTCTCAGTTTTCTGCATTTTCTTTATGCTTTGTGAAATTTTGATGTCCGGAGGCTGGACAAAAAAGAAACGTGCTGCAAGTTATTCTGAAGCCCTTTGTTTTTGTAGGTGACATGAACTTCTAAAATGTGAATTTATCAAATAAATATATGTGGCAGTTTATATCTGTACAAGCAACATTTTAAAAATATGGTATTTGATGATTTATAAAATATCAGATAAGATATTTGCTTTGGCTTTTTCCATATGTTTTTGCCTTTGATTTACTGCTATTCTTTGCACAAGGACGACAGTATCATGTTATTTTGACTGCAGCTCACAATTTTTGGCAGCATCTCAGATAAACAGAATATTTGGGGCTAATTGGTTGAACATGTTCAACAATTATAATTATATTAAAACCGTAATGTGTTTGAACATTTGCCCACTGCGGGCTGCTAATATGTGCTAACTTAAATTCCTGTCTATGACTGGAGCTGGCTTGTAACTGGTTTTATTGGAAATATGTGCAAAGTACAAAAGGCACATCTAATAAGAGTGTTTGAGAGTTTGCCACTCTGTTCAATATATAGGTGCTTGTTTTTATAGGTTCAGAATTCAGCCTTAAAATTTCCTATCTTCCTGATGTTACGTTTCTAAACTTCCAGTATTGCTGAAAAGAAAAGGAGTCAGTATTATTTTTATTGAGTAAATTTTCAGGAATGCTAGCTTGCCTTTCTATCAAAAATTACCAAGTTAAATATAGAACTGGGAGCTTTTCCACTTCTGATGTTTTAAGTCCAAAACCTGTGAATTGCATTTGCTACTGGACTTTGAGGGAATGGCAGTAGGCTGACTACATAGTGAATACAGAGGTTAGACGTTAAATTCTGAGTCCTAATGGAATTTTGGGTGCAGCCTGATGTATTTTTCAGTGCATAATTCCCGAATTTTGTTTAGTTTTGGGTTTTTTTTGATTTATTTTTTTAAAACAGATGTCCCAATCTAGTCTTGCTCCTAGAGTTGTTAGCTCTTATTGCTGTAGAGTAGGTAAATAGTGCTGGGTTTGACTTTAAAGCTTTGCCACTCGATTACCTGAAGAATCACCATTGTTTTGTGTGGATGATACCCTGCAGCTCTAAAAAATAGAGGCAATTATGCTGGCAGTCCCTTGTTTTAATTGAGTGAGGCATAATGACTTCTCTTCTATAATGCTCCATGGACTCAAAGCTGTGCATGTGGGGCTCCCTGGGGACCTGCCTTTCCCAAGCACATGTTTTTTGGGGAAAAAGTAGCTGAATGGAGGGGTCAGCCAGAGGCTGAAGCTGGCACAGCAGGAAGCAAGAAGCAGAACCAGCTTTGTCACTGATGACAGTGACATCAGCCCGTTCTCTGGTTGCTTTCAGGATTTTGTCCCTTGTGCTGGCTGGGGTTGAGCTCCAACCTTTGTGTTCTCCACTCCTTCTCTTGCAATGTTTCTGCACCTCAGCAGTTCCCCACCCTCTTATTGTTTCATATTGCAAAAAGGTCTTTCTGTTCACGTGTTCACATGCTAAACATTTCCTTATCTTCTGCCTGTTTTTTTGGGTTTTTTAAATTTAGATTCAAAGATATTTAGGGCATGAGTTGTTGTTTATGTTTCTGCCCTCAGAGAGCCTGCACTTTCTCCCTTGAAAACCAAATTAATCTAATGCAGTAATTTCTTTTTTCTCTTCCTGAGTTTCCATATCTCTAAAATTAATCTGCTTTTGCTCATGGCCCTGGTAAAATGCTTTGAAACATACTATAGGAAGAAAACGAAAACCACTACACATCAATTTAACTACAGTATAGCATATGGAATAAATGATGGGTTTTTCTTAATTTTCTATAGGTTAAGTAAGGCCTGCTCAGATCTGGGCTTCTCTCTGTTCCCTGGGGTCTGACAGCCAGATGTGTTTGCACTGGGAAGGTGCCTGCCCGTGCTGGGCAGGGTGTGCTGGGGGCTGCACACCTGGAAGCCCATGGAGCTTGACAAAACTGCACCTGCCTGCCCAAAGTGAAGTGCTGCAAGAAGTCAGCACAAAAAGAACTGAATTGTGGCTTCTTCGTTGATGTGAGGGACTTGTGAGGAAAATCCAGACCTTGTGAAGGAGTGAGGCTGGGAAAACTGGGGTGGGACTGGTGAGGACTGGAATAGAAATGGAGAATAATTCCTGTGACATCCCTGGAAATAAGAAGTGGTTTGGAGGAGAAAGCGGTTGATGGTGATCTCTGATGGAGGCCACCAAATCCCAGCAGGTGTCTCTTTCCCAGTTAACCAAATCTGACTTTCCTTTGGTAGGATTGATTTTAATGACATTCAGTGCTTCTGAGCTAGGTACTTTTTGGAAAATTGAGCTGACAGTCTTTGGAGAAGTCAACCTTCTATCATCTTAACTTTTTGCTCTCCAAAGCAAAACCTTTTTCTGAAATGGACAACTGGGGAGGCTGCTCAAGGAGCAGAAGGAAGGGTTGCCTCAAAAAGCAATATTTAATTGGTACTGATTTGGTTACAGGATGGAAAACATGGAGCTTGGTGGAACTTGGGAATAAAAGCTGTCCAAACATATCCTGTGACTAAGTTTGTCTTTATTTCTTGTGAGAATTAATTCCTCATTGTCTTTGGTCACGTGACTAATGTATCTCTCAGAGTGTGGCTGAGTTAAATTGTTCAGGATTACCTGTTCAAGCAGAATCTCTCCTCTGCAAATCTGTACTTCAGTAGTAATTTGCTGGTTTTTTTCCTTTCCTTTTCTTTTTTTGACTGCTCATATAAAAATATAACTTTCTCTTATTATTTTAATCTTTGCTTTTCTTCCTGCATGGATCATTTATTTGTGAACTGGTTATTTCAGTAAGGGCTCAAAGGTAATTTCATGGTTTATGGAATTTATATCTGAGGGTTTAATGAGGAAAACATATTGTTTTCTAACACATGAAATAGAGAATCTTTCGTTATACTTCTATTTTCCTTCTCTAATATTACATGTATATCAAGTTCAAAGCCTTGAATACACCTAAGTATAAAATTATTCCTTTCCTACACATGGGAAATATGAATGTTTGCGACTCAAAAATCAACACACACAGACTTAGGAGGTGATTTCATTTTTAATGAATCCACATGATATAAATGAACTACTCTTCTGTTTGTGCATTGTGCTAGAGTATACAGTGGAAAATACAATAACAGTATATTACTTTTCTGTGATTTAGACTAGGAATTAATGCATTCAAATGAATTTAAGAGCCTTGGGTATAATTCATACAGGATGCAAGTCCCTCAGTAGACCTCTCATGAACATTATCAGATTCAATACAGTTTGCATGGTCAAACAGATTAAAATTTGACCAATCCCCTCTTTTTGCCATTTATTAAACTCCAGAATGTCTTTGAATGGCTTTCTTCTTATTATTCCATCTGAAGAAGAAGAAGCAAAGACAAGGTTTTTGTCAGGTATATCAAATTGTTAAAATGTCCTGATTTCAGCTGAGTTTAGTTATGGTGGATCAGATTGGAACTGAGGCTGCAAAATATCAAATATCCTTTTTTTCTTTCTGAGGTACATTTTCTGAAAGCTTTCACTTTTATTCAGTGTTTATGTCTCAATGCCCTTTCACTCCACATCAGGGTCATTACCCACTCTCTGGATGGGTTTTGTTGTGTGGCTCCTGCCTTCGATTAACAATTGTGGAAACTGGAGGATGCTCTCAGCATCAGTTTGATCTTTTGATGGATCAACACCTTTGCTGGGTTGCCTCCTGAAGTACTTAAAACACATCTGACCCCCTCTTTCTGATATTTTAGCAATTTTACATCCTGTGTTAATTATACCACAAAGCGTAAAATCTATTAGCAATTTTCAAAAAGTGTCATGCTTAGAAGGCTTTTGAGCACTTGGGACTGATTTTGGTGTGATGAAAACACACTTTAAAATAGTTTCTAAAGTCTGAGATACAGCAGGAACTAATTCTGCTTCCTTGCAGTGAAGGTTTGAAAGGATTGTGCTCTTAAGTACAGAAAACCCATGTAATGTGTCCAATACTTTGAGCCATCTCTCAGGGAAGCTGAAATACAGATTTTTACACTGGAGGGGAGTAAGAATTGTAGTAAGTACTCTGCAATAGTAATGCCCTTGGGTTGCTGATTTATCAAAAGGTCGTTGGTGCATCTGAAGTTGTACAAAAGTCAGTGTTATGTGTGCTGGAATTGATGTCTCTGGGTGTCCTCTGTCATTGTTTGCTGTGTTACCCTTCAAGTATTCTTACTGCAGCAGTGATAATTAAAACCCTCAGGAAACTGCTCGTGCTACACTGCCAGGGAAATCAGGCCAGGAACAGGCACATGGGCTATGCCAAGTTACTCAGTCTCAGATAAGGAGCCTTAGGGATGTGTGACGTGGAGCAGGCGCCTGACTTTGCCCATGACAAGTTCAGCCTGGTTTCAAAGGTTTAAAGTTCCCCAAATGTCATGGGAGTGGCAGGTATAGCTCTTCACTGACTGATCCCAAGTCTTGAAAACACAAACACACTCTGTTGCTGTGCTTTTTGCTTTTTTAACCTCCAACTAGTCCATATAATAAAACTCCACAAATACAACATCTCTCAGGTTCCTTTGGTGACAGTTTCACTGTGAGAAAATGAGCCCTTTGCTCTTCTGTTTCATTTACTCTTTATAAACAAAATTGCAGAATTGTTTATTAAAATCTTTGCTGTGGAAAGCAGAAATAATGATTTATGGCACATTTCCTGAGAGAACCAAAGAAAACTTAATTTCTTAATATGCTTTTGGACAGTGAACAAACATACATCTATGGCTGTGTTTTGTCTTTAAATGTAGGTATAGTCCTTGTCTCTTGCAGATTAAGGAGGCATTTATATCATGATAGCATGAGAAGAGTCCATGGAGAAGTTAAGGCCAGTGCTTGGAGTGAGGATTTTAAAAGCTGGAGCTCATTTTCATTGTTACTGTTTTGTTTTTGCATGAGAAGAGGGCTCTGCAGGTTTTTAAGCCATCCCAGAAGTCCAGAGATCAGAACGTGTTTCCATTTCTTCTTGTTGCTGGATGTGATTGATCACCCAAAGAGGGAAAAAGGAGCAGTGGATGTGCAGTGCTCATCCTGGGCAACTCTAGAAAGCTCTGTACTGTGTGGGAGATGTATTCTTCTCAGAGGGCTTCTTATTTGATTGGGTTTTGGGGGTTTTTTTAGGATTGCAGCCTCTTGCTTATGGAGCTTTCATGATGATTTAGTGCTTATAAGACATCAGTGAATATCAAGGAAGCCTTAATAAATCTGAATTGGTCTCAGTGTGAATGGAAATGAAGATGTGTTTTTATTTCATGTTGGGATGATAGAATGAATTATGTCAGAAATCTGACTCCTAGAAGAACTGGGAATTCTTGGAAGAACACAGCAGCCAGGAAAGCACACTGAGGGCTCCACAGAAGGTTTTTGCTGAGAAAGAGCAGTGCTGGTGATGTGTTGTGTAAATGTTTGGAAGATGTACTAGTGCTACTGCCAAGGCACAGCAGGAGCAGGGAGGGTAAGCACCAAGCCAAGAGCACCAGGGCTCTGTGTGCAGCCACTCCTCAGCAGGGTGGGGATAAAGATTTGCCTGAACAGTCCCAGAAAAGGCAGGAGGGCATCTCAGGTGATCCAGGCAGGAGCAGCAGGATGTGGGGGCAGAGACAGGGCTGGAGATGAGGCTCCAGCAGAGGCCCAGGGAACATCTAGAAGGGCCAAGACAGGCAGATACACCTGGGACAGGGCCCAGGGAAGGGCAGAAGGGCCAAAGTGTCAGGAGTGTGGACAGAGCTCCCGGGAGCACAGGGATGAGGGTGCATTCAGGGAGTCTGCAGGTGAGACTGCACAGGGCGCTGAATTCTGTGGCAGCAAGACCTGTTGTCAGTGATCTGAGATGAGAAAAAGAAGTTTCCAGTAAAAAGTAACTTTGAGACTTCAAGCTTCATAGCAGGGATAAATTCTGATATACTCACTTGCCTTTAAGAGAATCTCATTCCAGTTAGTCCCTCTGATTTCAGAATAATACTTCTGTCTGTAGTCTCAGCTGCAGTACTTTGACATGTATCACCACATTTTTATGGGAAAATCATTTGTTTTTATTGTAACTTTTAAATTTTATTTTTCATTAAACCCATTTTATTGACTTTAGAAACGGATTTTAGCTATAGCAGTGTAAATCCAGAGGAAGTGAATTTATGCTGTTTTTATACCAGTAAGCATAATCTGGCACACGCTTAAAAGAAAAAAAAAAAGTTGAAATTGTATAGTCAGCAGTCAAAGCTTCTTGTTAGAAAATTCTTGATCTGTAAGAGTGCTATTGATAAAGGAGCTAAAAACCTCAAAATTGATTTATTTGTTATCAGCTCAATACAGTTTGTCTGAACACTGAACTTGCTTTTTTGTTCTTCCATGTGATAAATGTATTTGCCTATGTTGTAAAATCTAAGCTGAGATAAGCTTCTGTACAAGCTGAGTATAGGGCTGGAAACCAGGATTTCCAGAATTTTACCTCTTGCTTCTGTCAGTAAATGAAGTTGTGACCTTAAGTGACCTCTTAGGTCTCCCTTGTAAAGAAAGCTAAATTCCCTGTGCAGTTTGTTTAGGAGTCACTGGGAATTCAGCATCTTATGAGATGAGATCTTTTCAGGATTGATATATTTTGTTTCTGCAATTGTAAATTGAGAATAGTCTTCTGGACAGTCTAGTTATGCCAGCCTCAGAGTCCTTAGTACAGGCTGTGCAATGAACAGCCTACTCCAGGCATGCAAATTGGGAATTAATGAGGACTGGAAGTTTGGAGTATTTCAGGCTTTATGGTTTTTCCTTTTTGCTGAATTTTATAGTTACTTGAATTACTTGTTTTGTTACACTTAATTTATCATTTTCATTTCAGGGAACGTTTTGACAGTAAATGTTTGTAAAGCAGCTAAATATATTTTTACTGGAAAAGCTAAAGAAGTAAAAGTGGCATTCTTATTTTCCTGTTAGTTCTATGGTATTAAAGAGACTGAAAAGTGTGGTTTGGTCTTTGCACAGAGTGTACATGTTTTTTCTCTACTGTGTTTATTTTTCCTATGATGTTGTTTAGGGTTTTTCATTTCTTGCATTATTTCCTGCCTGTGTCTCAGAAGGAGTAAGAATTCAAAAATACAGCAGAGCCAAAGGGTGGGCACCTGTTTATGACCACAGATGGCTTGTTTAAGTCTTATCAGTTGTAACATTTAACAGTGCAAACCCTAATTTCCCCCTCGTTTTTAAACCAATCCTTTAAAAGATGACTTGTGCTTTATTTATTTTCTAAAATTATATGATCTGCTTTTTGCACACAGGAGCATTCACTTAGTTTATACCAAAAGTGACCTAGTTTGCATTTTCTTTCAACTCTATAAATTACCCTATTTTTTTCTGCTGGTATTGAGATTTCCTACTAGCCCTGAAAAATTAGGTTTTAATTTTTTTCTCCTTTCTAGCCAAATAGACATAAAGAAGGAGGAGAAGGCAGGAATTGTGAGTGGATTTATGGCTTATTGGAGGCAGGTTTTATTCCTCTATGTACTGCTCCTTTAGCTTTTGATGAAGTTACTTCATTCATCTCTGCCATGACTTTGCTACTTTTGAAATGCCTGATGTGCATAGATCGTTCTTGGGCAGGTGCTCTGCCTGGATTTCTACAAGCAAGTAACTACATAAATGAGAAATATTTTGTAAAGGCATTCAGTGTATGCCATTTGCCATATTCACAATGATAACTGAGCAGTGAAGAGCAGGCTTGACTTGAGTCCACTTGTTCTGCAGGTTTCTTTGAAAGGATAAAATGCCCCAACTATAAATTTCTGCATGCTCTGATCAGCATTTTGATTTCTACATTAAAATTAACCGACTCTAATCCTTATCATTGCTCACACTATGGTTACAGTACACAGTCCAGGTGCTGGAAAGGAAGTCTGTATGTTTGTGGACTACTGGTCCTAAAAACAGGAAACCAATTTTATATCCTTTACATGATAGATATTGAATCGATAAAGCACCAACCTAAGGTTACACTTGATGTCTCCAGTGAGAAGACAATAAATCATGTTATGTGCGTACAGGTATATTGACTCAATTTCTTTGGGCTGCCTATGCAAAACTGAAGGTGATTGAAACTAAACCATTGGAGTGAAAGTCTTACAATGGCAGGTATAAAGCCATTTAATCTGCTTTTTATGATTTGAGATTTTAGTGTTAAAAGTCTAAGTACAACATTTAAGTCAAATTGAAAATCCATCAGGTCCTGTGCCCTGTCTCAAATAATGGTCAGTGGCAGATGGCTAAAGAGGGAGGATAAAAGAACATATGCAGAATGATTTCTGCCTTGTTGTACTCTCCTGGTCTTCAGCAATTAACAGTTTGGGTACTTTTGTAGGTGGACACTACACCCACGTAAAGAATTTAAAATGCACCAGTAGATTTATCTTAGGTAAACTTGTTAGTTTTCATTTTCAACCTGTTTATAGTCTGGCTTTCCCAGTGAAGTTTTGCACATATATATTGGAGGAAAAGAATCTGGGAATGGGTGGATAAAGAAAACGGTCCACTTATGCTTTATGTCTTTGTCACGGAGTACTTTCTGAGGATAAAAAACTTGATGGTTGTCTCACCTTTTAATGTCTTCACTCACTTGTGGTGAGATTGTGTAGGTCTGGCAATACAGGGTGTTTTTGTTTCTGTCTGGTGGCTTCAAAGAAGGATCATCTGAGGATGAAGATAGAGTTATTGATACAGCAAGTCTATCAGTAATAAGGTATTTTTTTCCTTGAAATTTTCATATTTCAACACCAAACAAGTCATCAATATAGATAAATGAGTTGATTCAAGATGAAAGGTTGCTGCTATATCATTAAACTGAAGAAGGTTTTATAATGCTGTACTGCATTACTGAGAATCATTTTGTTCTTTAAGTATTGGCTGTCTTTTGTAATAACCTGACTTGGCCTGGCTGGACAGTTGTCTGCTCTATTGCAGGTATGGAAATACTGCTTGAAGAACCAGTCTGGCTTCTAATACATGTAAAAATACATGGAGGATTGGGGTGTGGGTCAGAAAACCTCTTTGAAGCCTGTTTAGATAATGGAGCATGACAGTTTACATTTTCTTAACCACAAGATAGCCTTGACATACAGCATGTTCTCACACAGAGAATGAGGCAGGAGCCTGGCTCAGATGAATCTGGAAAGCACATGTGCAAGGAGAGGCATTCCTTGCTTATCCCTGTGTCCCTCTGAAAGGCTGATTGCATCCTCACAGCTGGAATTTTTGCAAGAATGTGTTCTGAAGGAAAAGGCATGTGATTGAGTGCCCATCACCTCCTCATCTGGACCACTACTGCTGGTTTCACAAGAGTTACATATGATTTTAAAGGCATGGGAAATTTTATTTAAAAAGAATAATGGCTAAATATAATCTCTTAGAATTCATATAAAAAGTTGCAAGTTGTATAGGTAAATAATGACATAAAAAAGCTATGTGTAAAAGAGATCCTTGGTATTACTGTATAGTTAATTTGTGTGCTATAGTCATTCAGGGACTGTTCTTTGACTGTAAAATGTTACACATAGAGATTTGTAATTGAAAACTTTATGATGTGATTTGCAGTTAGAGGAATAAAACTAAATTGCAATTTTTCCTAAATTGAATATGCCACTATCTTACATGTCTCAGCCTTTCTGACCTGGCCTTGCATGATGCTTCTTGACTTCCTGTCCTGCTGTCATTTTCTTTCATATTGGTCTGGCACTTAGTCTCACTGGAATCAATAAGGTTGCACACATGCAAGTGTTGAATAAATAATTGATTAAGGAGATACTACACTTGTCACATCTTTTCCTAGCAAAGGTAGCCAACATAACTGTTTTTTGTGAAAAATTTCTGTTCTTTCCTTTCACTGATTATCCCTCACTTCTTCCACTGGACAAGCAGAGCATGGTGCCTACCAGATGATGCTTGATGTGAGCTTTGTAAAGTGCTGATTCCACTCAGTGTGTACAACAGCTGGGAGGAATGGCTGCTCTGCCACTCAACCAAATGACTTTCTCTCTGTTTCCCTTCTAAAACTCTCAACCTGTTTTAAAAGCTGTTATCCAGAATGGCAAAGCACACTTGGATATTGGTCACCAACCCTGACTGCTGTGCTCATCAAATTCTAAATGAAATATTTAAATAATTTGGTCCTACACAAAGCCAGATAGAAAATGGCAGATAAAGTGTTATCTATGGATATGAATAGTCCCAGTGAAGTTTGCCTGGCTGCTTGGCTGAGTTTTGTGTATTTAGAATTGCAGTAAAAGTAGAAACATTTCTTGACAGCCGTTGTGTATTGTGACATCTGAAATTGAAACAGGCACTTCTAAATTTTCTGCACATCTCCTCAACTCAAAGGTTTATTATAGCTCCTGCTATGTTATGGTAGTATTAAACTGCAGTGAACTTTCTATAATGGGAATGTATTTACACTGAAGACAGATGTAGGATTTCTCTAGGAGATGGAAAATAAGATATCCCAGGCAAATAAATACCTGATGACTGTGCCTGTTGCAGTCCCTCTACCAGTGTGATTAACCTTTTTATTTTCAATTACATTCCTAAGTGATATAATTTGTTCCAGTAAAATAGTGTGCAGATCCAGTCTTGTTCAATATTTCCCACAAATACATTGACTCGCTGTTTTGGTTTATGAAATCCTTTCTGTTGTTGTGGTTCAGTGACAAGAGAGATGAGGTAATTACAGAGCAGTTTGCCCACTGGTTTCTCTCCAGTGCATAGCTCTAGTCAATGCTGTTAGACCACTCATATACCCAGTTGTCAAAAAAAAAAAGGGAAAAAGGCTCAAATATCTTTGCCAGAAATTAAGTTAGTGCTGCAGAAGTTACAATGTGCATTTTATGTCATCCTACATGTGGCCACGTTTGTTTTGAAGTAATGTTTCATTATTACTATTGTATGATTAAATATTGAGAGTATTGCTTTTTCAATTGTTCTACTCCAGTATTTAATGAGTGCAATTAAATGGAAAAATTGCCTTTTTAACTGATGGTAGTCTATTAATGTCTCTGTCTGTTCAGAAAAGAAAAGAAGTGAATTATTAGAATGACAAATGAGTCAAAGTTACCGCGGTGATGGAGAGGTGCGATTCCCCTCCACATAATCTTCAATTAGTGATCTTTGTAAGAGGATGTTTTTCAAAAGGGTAATAGAGAAGTAATGAGATCAGAAGGAGGTCAAACCCAGCCTTCTTCGTTTGGCAGTTTGATTAATTTATTTCTCCTTCTTGCAGACTGCTGTAAGGGGCTTTTGGCACCCGATATTTTCCATGGGGCTCTCATTGAAGTCGCTGCTTATGAGTCTTTTGTGTATCCAAGAATGTTCATCCTCTTGGAAATGGAGATTTTTGAATGGTTCACATTTGTTGTTTAGTATGAGCACTCACTGGTAGTTCTGAAGAGGAAGTTTTTTGAGAAGAAAACATCCTTGATTGTGCCATGTGTATGTCATGAGGCAAAGTACTTGGGCCTAGTACTGGGATGCAGTGCAGCTTCCAGCTCCTTCAGGGGGATCATAAAGTCAGAGGAGAGGGAGGGAAAGAAGCACCCAAGAACATAAAGTTGCACTGAAGCTGCTTTCCCCACAATATCTACTGGATCAGTCCCACAGTACCTTCATAAATGCACACATGTAGCACTTCTGCATCCTTCAGGTGTTCCTTCCTGCCCCTTCTCATTCTTACCACTTGTGTAGAAAGTTATATTCTAAAGAGTAATGAGCTGTTTTCTGATGGTGATCATAAACCTGAGTGGCTGTGGCCCCATGCAGTGTGTTAAGCCTGTGCTATGAGTGCAGTTACATCCATGTTTAGTTTATTCTCAGTAGTAATTCACTTCTTTTAAAATACTCAAAGTCATTTTTGTGCAAAACTGAAATGCCAGTAGCATTTTCCCAACAGTTTCCTCAGGTTTACGTATTTGTGCACTGATCAGTGTTGCTCTCCTGATAGTTGAATAGATTACTGTGGTTTCAATTTTGACATAAATTTGGTCTTTCTATGCAAACTAGCATGTCAGTAGAGGAGCAGTAGATGTTAATTTAAAATGACATTCTCTTGCTAGCATGTGTGACATGAACAGTTCCAAGACTTTTATATGTCTGGGTTACCTCAGTTTAAGCTCAAGATACTCATGCAGCTTTTATTTTTGGCTTAGGTAAGGGTAGCATTAACATTGAGTTTTCTTACTTTCTCATGAAGTCTTTGCAACTGTCATTTAACAGATGTTCAGTATTATTTTTTTAAGTATTATTATTATCAATATTGCATTTAAAATGTTTCACCAATAAAAAGAGACACTTTGAATTAAATAGATTATAAAATGTTTTTATTGTACTGATGATCACAGAAGCATAGAATGGTTTGAGCTGGGGCTTTAGGACCATCTAAAAGGTTCAATATCAAAGATTATTGGAATTGCATCAAAAATCACAGGTGCAAAACAATTTTGTGAATTTCCCCTCTTTTTAGCTGCTGTCTACTTGGAGAATGGAATTATAAATTTGGAGTTTATACATGCACACACATATTTATGTGTGTAGATAAACATGTCTCCTACTTATCAAAGTTCTCTCAGAACAGAAAAAGTAAAATTAGATTTTTGTAAGCTGGAGTGATGTGCATGTTCTTATTTTCAATGTGTGGTAAAGTAATCCTTCAATTTTATTTTTTAACAGTATTCTGTAATATAAATAATCTAGTCTTTTCTTATGCAGACTGTTTAATTCAGACAGGTTGAAGTTGCCTCCAAAGATTGGCGTCAAATTGAGGAAACCATTCATGTAGTAAATAAGATAATTTGTTTCTGCCCAAAAAGATTAAAATATAGATTTTTTTTTTTAGCCCATATGATTTAACACATACAGTTCCTGCATCTCTATGATTCTGAATGCATTTTGAAATTAAGCACTTCTACATGAATTTTCTTTTTTTTTTCATTTTCTGCAGTGCACTTTTAACTCAAATTTTTGGAATTTTAATTAATACAATCAATAGAGATCTTTATATCTTTCCTAGATATTGATAAGTGTTTATGTAATTTCAAAACGTGATGGGAAACTGATGCTCCTAATGAAAGCAGAAGTTGTAAAAACAATTAGCAAGTCCTACAATTTGAGTATTGTTATATAAATAAATGAGGGAAAGACGTGTTCTGACGCCTTTTTTTTGTGCCGTATTTAAAGTCAGGGATATATTCCTCTGTGCTTTTTTGTGTGATCATAAAATCTGTTGTGTTTTTTAATTGTTCTTCACCTAGTATTTCAGAATATCAATCTTACTGCTTGTGGCTAAAATAGTACTTATTAAGCAAGTTAATGAGTTTTGGTAATTTTTGGGCCTTTTTTTTGCTCAGAAAGAAGGAAAAGGAGCTGACAGCTGCTGAAAATTTGGCCCCTGTTGTAATGGGGTGTGTGGCAGCTGCTCGCCCTTCTGCCGTGGTTGTCGGGCTCATTTTGTGGCAGGGTGCTGGAATCAGGCTTAAGGACTGATCTCTCCTTAGAAAATTAAGCATTTGATGGCTGAAGTCTGATCAGAACAACCCTAATTAACACTTGAAAACACTTTTGAGGTGAGCATTTATGATACCACCTTTGCAACCTCATGCAATGGCAACAAACTTTTTCTGTTCAGGTGTGAAAATCTGTTCAAGACTGGGTTTGCATTTTGGCCCACTGTGATGGTCAGAACAGGTCCAGTGTAAATGCACTGCAGTTTTTAAGCTTCTCAGATTGTATTAAACTTTAGAGAAGTCAGTATTACATGGTATTAAATAAGTCTGGACTGCCTTAACCCTCAAAAACAGAGCAAAAAGGAAAAGTTTATTTTCTTTGTGCCCTGAAGGCAAAATAATGTGTTGGCTAAACTTCCCACAGGAGCTTGGCTCCTTCATAATGCAATATTTAATGCATAATGGCTCCTTATCTTTTTTTTTGTGCATTATTGGGCTCTACATAAATAAAGTTGTTTGCTCTTAAGGGTCTTTGTGACGATGTTGGTATCCAACTAACATAACTTCTAGGGATTGATCAATTCCTGAATATGCAGGTCATTCTCTTCTTACGTGATGCAAGTCTTGTACAGAAAACCTATTTCTCCAGACTGTCTGCCCACACAGTTTGTCCATAGATATTAATTTCTGAGTGTTTTTAGCCTCAAGGTTTGGCACTTTAATACTAAAAATCTGTGTGAGCAGAAATTTGTGCCACAGAAATGAAAACCAGAAAATAACCATAGTGAAAAAATCACACTCAGTAGAGCTGAAAGTTGAAACATCTCCTAGAAGATTTCCATGTTAGAAATATTAAACTAGTTGTTAAATAAGATGAACTTTTTCTGAGACTCAAAGAAGATCAAGTGAGAGATGGTAATCTTGGTTTCTCCTTTCCCCCTCTACCTGTTTAGTGGGTTTCACACTGTTCCGGCAAATCCACTCACTCAGATTTTTGCAAAAGAAATATTTCTGAACCTGGTGCCTGAAATCATATCTCTGCTCTTAATTATTTAGTTAGTTGACACTAGATTGTCCTGAAGTCATATAAAACACTGTAAACACTCTCATTCCTTACTGTATATTACTTTGGTAGTTTTGAGTGACAAAACCACTTAGATGCTGTGGCTGTTACCATATCATGGTTTGAAAGGTAAAACAGAACATGATCATCTTTTTAATAGGAACACTGTGTGGTTCATAGGTGGTGAATATTTCATGCACTTTGCATTTGCCTTTGTGCAGGAGGGTAAATGGAAAGTAAATCCATGTGTACTTTAGACAGTAAAAAGGCATTACATTGTTACATCATATAAACATGTAGATTTGATTCTCTCTTTACTCATGCTGTAAAAAGAAAGTTTTAAAGTGTTTAGCCGTACCTGAGAATGTAAATGCCCGAGCCTAATATAATGCTGAAGAAAAATTAAGATAAATGATACTGCATCCTTGCCACAAACTGCAGCTTGTACAAAATTCACTTTAGTTATTATACTGTGAATACGTGTGCTAAACCTCCTCTGTGTATGCACAATTTATGTTGAATGCAACATGAATCATTTTAATAGACCAAGCAAAAAGTCCCCAAAGTCAATTTTCAAATTATGAACCTTGGAACAGAATATAGCAACAATGAACAACAAATAGTTCAGATTTTACGCTGAACTACAAATGAACCATTAAAGGTACAGTATACTCATTCAGAAAAAGCAGTTTCTCCTTATCATCACAGTGGCTAAAAAGCATAACAAGAATATTTCTTAAAGGTCAGTTCTAAATTTTCTCTTTTTCTGTACCTTATTAAGAGGCACATTCATGAGAGCTGATGCCATAAAGATTTTTACATCTGTTGTGAGACTTGGATGATTCTGATTATTCTGGTTAGGTTCTGTCTCTGATTTGCCATGTAACCTTGAGAAAAGACTGGGTTTAATGATTTAAAATTCAGGAATCCATTCAGATTTACTGCTGAAAAAATGGCCTGGCTTCAGATGGGTCATTTGAATGGAAAACCTTTTCACGACCTGATTTTAGCTGTTCAGTGTTAGCAGGACACAGCAAAGATTGTAGCAGAGGAGCACAGGTCTTTTAAAGGTTGGTAAGGGATTAGAATTCAACAGAAAGGAAGGAAGAGTATTTGAGTGTCATCTAAAATTTACAATAGTTAAAACTCATATAAATGGTTTCCCATTGCCTCATCTACTTCATTGATGGCATTTTTCATTGCTGGATACTTTAATTTATGAAATAATAATCTATTTAGTTGATTGTATGGATACTATTGGTTTTTTAAAACAAAATTCAGTATTTTTGGAGCCTTTTCATTTTTTTAAACTTGTCTCTGTCCTCCTAAAATTGCCTACTCAATCAAAGTTTTATAAATATAAACCTCTGCTTATTTTCTTGGCACATGCTTTTGCATGGGCCTGAGAGAATTAGTGAGTCATGCCTCAAAATGCTCTGTGGAACCTTGTGCAATTCAGTGTTCTTTAACTGGTCAAATTTGCTGTTTAGATTGGAGAAGACAGAATAAAGTAAAAAAGACTAAAAAATTGTGCTGAATGGTGTCATTGGAGGGGAGAAAAAGGCTATTTTTAGTTAACTTTGTCAGGTATGTAGGTAAAAATAAAAATTGACAGTGGTCATGGGCTTTTCGAGATACAAGTGCATGAGAAAAATAATCTAACTCCAAAGTTCTCAGCCGTTGTGTCATGGTCAGTTCTGAAAATGTTCTGCAATGTTCATCATGGCTGTGAAAACTGTGCCTGAAAATGCTGCAAGAACTGTAGGATTCTGTAATATTTAACATATTCTGTGGAGCACAGCATAGGAACCATGGGTTTCCCATGAAAACCTGCATAGTTCTGACTGCTTTTAGCATTAGATGTTATAAAACAATTTATAAAATCTGTTGTAGAAGTTTAGAAGGTTGCTCATTGAAAACCAGCTTTCTATCATTTCTAGAGAGAGATTTGCCTTTGCATTTTGACTGAGTCTTTGTAAGTCACTTTTTGATAATTACATCATTTAAGATGCTATTTTAAGCATCTCTGAAAACTGCTGTAAGTTTTTGGAAGTTAACGATTTGTCCAGAGCAAAAGGTAAAATCCGTTTCCTTGAAAATTCNCTTTTTTGTGTGTTGTTTTTTGTTTGTTTGTTTGTTTGTTTGTTTTTAAAATAAAAGTTGCAAGCCTACCATTAGAATAGTAAAAAAACCCCAAAAAACAAACAAACAAACAAAAAAACACCAAAAACCCAAACAAACAAACAAAAAAAACCAAACAAAGAAACCCCACAAGCCTTCATTTCTACTTCAGTATTTTATTTTTCAGCCTGGTGGGAGAACGCAGCATGTTGCCATGGGGTGTTCATGGATCAAATTACATCTAAATGGAACTTGATATATTTTGGTAGGACTGGGTTCCAGCTTCTTATAATCACACTACTGCAGGTTATTGGTGAACATTTATAGCTCTGCAGATGATGATGTTTGTAAATGATCTCAAAACTTACTCTCTGTTTTTACTGTGTGTGCTGTCACTGCTGAGTCCTCACCTGCAGTTGCTGAGACACAAACCAAGGACATTTTATGGTGAGGCAGTTGATGTTGGAGACCTAAAACCTGATTTTGAATTATTTCGGGGCTTTTAGTAAGGATTCTTTATGAAGTAGATGTGATAGATTATCTGCATTTGATACACAAGTTTGGCAGAAACTCTGCCTCTTTGTTTTTTAATTTTCTTTATTAGCTCCTGTGAAAATTTCAAGTGACTTTAAGCCACCTTAAATAAGAAACACATTCCTCAAATGTTGATAATTGTGTTCTGCTCCCATTGGTCCTTTTCTGTATGTAATATTTCACCACAGTTGAACCTGAAATCCAGAATATTGTCATCTTTAAGCAAAACCTTTTTCTTATTGCAGGAAATATAATTCAGTATCCCATGGTCTCGCAGGTCAGAACATTATTATTAGAGTCAAAACAGAATTTTACACAGATGGAGAAAAAAGTTTTCTATCTACTAATCCAGAAATCTCCAAACTCAACTAATTTTATGGTGTCAAGGCAAGGAATCTGTTTTGGTGTTTCTGTTTTGACTTCTTATCCCATTCAGGTTGCTGATTTTATGTCAGTGACCCTCAGAGGATCACCCCAAGATAGCTACAATATCACATTGTGCACTCTGCTGAATTCTAGGAGACAGCCTGAGCATCACAGAATGCGAAATTTATGCTGGTAAAGAGGGAGTATGGATCAGCAACTCATTGATTTTAGCCAAAAATCAAATCAGCAGTAAGATCAGAGAAGGGGCCCTGTGGTTTCATCCAGGCTCTGATCCACTTCATCATTCTACTCCCCAATGCATGAGAACCCCTCTGACTGCTGGAGAGATGAGGAAACAGATTTTCTACAAAATCCAACGACAGAAAAAGTTGAAAATGCTTTCTTTTCTTTTTCCTGTAGATTGTGAGATGTAAAGTTATGAAAATGATGCGAATGTATGGAAAGATCTTATTTATATTCCACAAGAGTAACAGTTACTCCAATATAATGGCAGCCCCCCTTTATTCCTCAGCACCATGCATTTTGTTCATTTTGTGATATATTATGTGGCTTTTTGGTGTAACTACACTTCTAGATCTTATTGAATAGAATTTATGTGTTGCCTTATGGAAAACTTGTTTCATAATTCATTAATTATTTACTATTACTTGACCTTACAGTACATGAAAAAAACCTATCCCATAACTGTAATTTCAATTCTCTCTAGTGTGAAATCAATCACATTCCACATCTTTTATATTATTTAAAACGTGAATCATGAAATTTTCCTGTGGATTTCTCCCGAGTTGCCGAGAACTTTCAAACCTCAGTGTGTGGGAAATGTGCAGGCTGTCCCCTGCAGACCTGGGCCAAGTCCTGATTGTGTTGAAAACGCTGCCAAACCATTTCCAGTGGGTGAGCTGCCCCTTCTTGGCAGTGGAACTGGGGCTGGTGAAGACCAGGAGTATTTTATAAAGATCTGGTTCACAGGATTTCCATTTGCTTTGTGTACAAGTAATATTAAATAAGGACATAGCTTCTAACTTGTACCTCCCTGTCCCTACAACTCAAATTGTGCCAATAATGTTACTGAACAGGTCTGATGTGTGCAGTTTCCAGTGCTGGGTGGAGCTCCTGAATGCTGAGTCCACTTCTGGTATTTATGTACCCTGGACTGTGTGAAGAAGGTGATGGGTGTTATGTTTGTATTTAGTTCAGGAACAACTGGGGAATGTTGTAGGAAGCAGCCTGGTGCTCTCAAGAAAGTGATGGAAGTTCTGGTAGTGATCCTCATTTTCTGATTTTTGATTTCTTTGACAGTAATTTTTGAAAATACATGAGTACACAAAAGGAGTAATCAGTTATGCACTTGAGATTTGGAGGTTACTTTTTTCCTGAAAATCTGCAAGAGAAGTATAGTCAGAAAAAAGAATTTTTAAACTGTATTTTAAGCAGGAGATACATTTGTGGAACAAATTACATTTGTACCTCAGCCTGCATGAGCACAGAAGAATAAGATTTTTGTCCTTGACAAAAAATCTTGTGTTTTGTTATTAATTTCTCCTCCTTTTGCCTGCATGTATGGCCATATTCTTTTACTCTATGAGGCAGTTTATCAACAAAATATGCCTTTTCTCCATTTTTCATTCAGTAGTTAAATGCCAAATGTTCTAAGTTCTAAAACATGTCCAGATTGCCAGATTGTATCTTATGCAAACCCTGACTATTTTAGGAACACATATATAATCATATTAAGTGAAAGCCATTCCAGCTATCCAGCTATATATGCTTTTATGAATCTCAGATGTAATTGACAGTATTTAATTTTACTTAAGTAACAAAGGCTTTGTAAGTATAGGTTTTCCTGATACCTGAGCATAGCTAGGAAAAAATTCAGAGTACATGTAATATTACACAAGGAAATAAAGTTAATTTTCTTGAAATATACAGTAGGGTATATAAATGGACTTCGGGAAAAAATAGTAGAATGAAAAGTCTAATGCTATTTTCCTAAGCCACATTTGCTAAATGCAGACTTTTGCAAGGTCAGCAGTTATACTGGAGTTGAGGAGAAATGGCTTCAGTGGCTTTAACTTTACCAGTGCCCTTGATGAGGTGCAGAGTTGTCAGTATTCTCGTAAAATTCCTCAGTGATGGCTTCTTCTGTTCTCTTTATTTCCTTAAGTGAACATCTGTCTAATTGTTCACCTCCATTGCTTTAGTGCTTTCCTCATGCTTTCTCTGTTTCCAGACAATAAACTTTATTTTCTTCATAAGAATTCAGTCTACGCAAGGGTATTAGGCAGCTTGTTTGCACCTTTTAATTTCTGGAAGTTTTCCAGAAGGGCTTTTTGCTGTAGTTCCAATGGGTTCATCAGTGAATCATGTAACATAATGCAGCATTGTGTTTGGGTTTTTATCCGTTACCTTCTGTTTATAAACATCTGCTTGGAAATTTTCTTTTTGAATTTTTTTTTTTAATATGTTTTACATTTTTGCATGTGGCATATGGGTAAGATACACAGTACCTGCTATTTTTTCAGGTGTTCAGGTAGGTGCAGCCAGTATTTACCTTAACATTTGGGAAAAGCCTAACCTACTTGCTTAAACCCCAAATTTCAAAGTAGAATATGTGCTGGTTATTTAGTTATGTAACAATGTCTGTTAAATTAAAAGCAATTTAATAATTGAATGGCTACATTAAAACTTGGCATTAACACTTATGGTTGCAGGATTGCAGAAGGCATCTAAAAAGTCTGTCTGTCCAGCAGAGACAGTATTGCTCAGAAACTTAACATGCTGCTTCTCTTGTGTTCAGCTCTTTGTGTTCAGGGGTTTTTCTTCCTTTATAAAAGGGAAAGATAGTGAGGGTCGTTGGGGGGTTTTTGGGAAATTATTTTTTTCCTCTTTTCTGTAAAGTTTTTGTATTAATCTCGCACACCTATTCCTCAAGCCAATATTTAAAGTTGGAAGTATGTGGTTGTTATGCTTTTCCTGATGATTTATTTGCTGTCCTGGCACTACTTCCTTGTTTTTTATTTACAAATATCTGTGCAAATATAATTTTTAAGGCATATTCTTCATCCTTCTGACCATAGTGTTCATACACAAGTTGTATTTAGGAAACAAGTGTTCTAGTAAGTTTAATGATGACAGACTGCCTGCTCTTCCTCTATACTGCTGCATGAGACAATTATTTCCTGGATTACTTTTGTTATCTTGAGATCAAAATTTTATCAGAAAATTAATGTATATTTAGTAAATGAAAATTTTAAAGCTTTTCATGTTGATGGAGCTTAAAAATAAGACACTTGATTGTGAACTTTTCCCCTGTTTACACTTAAAGCCATTTTAAACTTTCTTAATTATTAGAACAATGGGACGTGGCCCTCTGACCCCTCCTGTCTGGGGCTGCCCCATTGTGCATCTGTAAAATACACGGTCTGTAAAATACACTTTGATCTCAGCTTTTCAGACAACCTTGGAATTACCTTACCTATTTAATTATGTTTGGTTTTATGTCAGTGATTCCCGAGATGGGCCACGTTTGCACACAAATTTAATTTCAGCCTTTGTGTTTATTTTGTTCATGTTTTCTTTGTCACACCTTATTTCTTTAGAAAGAGAGGAAAGCTTCCTCCTTTTGTGAGCACAGCTCAGGTGGCAGAAGGGCAGGTTTCTGTATTCTGATACTGATATTTTCCTGTGCATGCAGAAAGACTTCATATTTTTGTTCAAGTCTATATTGCGTATATTGAGTGTATATTAAGAAGCTGATCCTGCCAACCCTTGTACAAGAAATCTTTACTAATGTGATTCAGTCCTTTTATTTCACTTTCTAAAATTACACACATATCAATGTGACCATTTTCAATGCATCTCTTAGCTTGGGAATGTGAACAGATGGGGAAACAAAAGAGTTTGTGTATGTGTTTATTTCTTTGAGGATACTGTTCTGTAAGTTATCAGTGTTATATTGTTTAAATCTAGGAAATTGTAACCATGAACTGACAATTAAAATGGCTTAAATAGCTAATTATTCAGTTCTTTCATTTGTCTCATATATTTATTTCTACTTACGTTGAAGCATCCTGACATCATTCATGAGTACAGAAGTGATGACTTTTAACCATATTAACATTTTTATTTTTCCTAATATTAAGGGTGGGGGGAAAGAACTGTACCTTAAATCCCTTGTCAGGCTTTGCCATCCTCCCAAACAGCTGCAATGCATCTGTAAACCTGCAGACGTCACTATTCTGCCAATTAATTGTGCTGCGGGAGCTGTTCCACCGCGCTCTGACCACGCTGGAAATGCTCTCTGCTCCCGTCTCACAATTGCAGCGCTTGGTTTTTAGTATTTGGAAATTTTATCAGATTTATTTTAACATTGTTACTTCATTTTCAACGTTCCACTGAAGGAGAGAGTTTGCTTTCCTTTCTAACTTGTAAGAACCCGGTTCTAAGGGTTGTCTTTAATTATTAGTTATTGTTGTTTCGATACAGATTTATGAACAACTTATTTTGTGTCATATAACATACCATTTTTAAGCAACATTTTTCAATCTGAACACAGCTTCCAGGAGGGCAAGCTGCCCAGAACATCAGTGATCTCACAGTTATTACTTTGTGTCATATATAATCTTGTTTTTTCCTGCAACAAATAAATCTTTGGGCCTCCCTGCAAAAAACATTTGTGGTTACAGTATAATAAAAATAAACCGTTTGTCGTGACTGCAGCTGACATTTATCAGCCTATTTGTGGGTGCTCTTTCTCTCTCTGTATAATACGGAACATAATTTGTCACTTTGTAAATACATTCCAGCCTAAATCCCTGCCAGCATCTGTTAGTGTTTGAAGGATTAATGCACTGCACAGTGCATGTCTGCACTTTCAGGCAACAACGCGGCTTATGGTTATGGATCACGAGAGAACAGGGGAAAAGGGTTCATTTTGTATTTACTTAAACATTGTTGCCCTTTTGACCATCATGCTTTTCTCCTCTTGTTTGTCATCTGGGGTAGGGATGCTGCCCTCCCTTCCCTCTGTGACAACTGCATGTTAAATCCTGCTGTAAGTTTTGTGCACCTCTGTGTGTGGAGCTGTACGTGTAAGACAACACCTCTTTAATTTTATGGATAATTAACAATGGTAATAATGTATCGCAATAGGGATGTTGCTGGTTTAGTCCATTTAGAAATTCTCCTTTTCCCACCAGCTTCTGCCATTTCCAACAAATCCTTTACCCTGTTGCCTCCTACATGGCTTCCTTCTCAGCAACCCATGAGTTCATTTAATTTTTATTTAATAAAATAATCTTAAAGGTTTATTTAATCTTAAAGACTTCAAACAGGGGGAGTTTTTAAAAGGAAAAAAAGCCTGTAGTTTCTAAATTATCCCAATGCTGTTTGCCTTGTTGCTCACTTGGAAAATGCATTTTGCTATCACTTCGAATCTTGCAGAATGAAAGGAATTGAAAGCATCTGAATAGGAGGCTCTCCACAGCTGAGATTCTGTTACATGTTCCCAGGCTCCCTTGATCATTCTCTAAACAAGGAGATATGTTTATTAGAATAGTAAACCATACACATGATGTTATATATTGCCAAGATTATTTGAGATTCCCCAAGATAAATTCAAATGAGCTTTACAGGAATGGGTGTTTGGAGACAGAAAGAAGTGATCTATATCCAGGGAAAGAAAAAAAAAACTCCAGCTAAAAGTAGGCTCCCAATTAATTGCCCACAGTTCATGTGCATTAAGAGCTAAACAAATTCCTATTGCCAAAATCTACAGTAGATTTTTGTTTAAATACATATAATTTTTTGGTATTGAAGCAAATGTGTCCTGTGTGCAATAGAACCATGTGCATCCAGGAAAAGTCAGCGCATTTGGAGCCTACTAAGTGAAGTATTCTGAAATTATAGTCTAGCAGTTTTTGTATCTTTTTGTTCTCTCTGCTTATGGAACAAGTAATTTTAAAAATATCTTTAGGAGAATGACTTCTTTTGCTTTTTCTAAGCATGAATTACGATTACTGGGGCATAGTTTACTTCAGTGAAGATATTAATTTAATAAAGAAATGCAGATGTTTTCCCTTTTTTTCCTTTATAATTATCTTCAGAAGATATGAAAGGCCAAATTTACAGAGATACTGATCTAAGAGTTAACTAATGTAAAGATTATGAAATAACATTATTGCTTATTGTAGTGATAAGTGGTATTTATTACACAAGATTTATTAAAAAAGGATATTAAAATCTGAAAAATGAAGCAACCACAAAGAAACAAATGAGTGTAATGTGTAGACATTTGCTAATAGAAAGAGACAAAGTTGTAAAACTATTGGGAAATTTAAAATGGTGATTGCATGATAAGTCAAATATACAAACTGTACCTGGAGACTTGAGTCCCATTTTTTGTATTTGGATTTTAAATTATAGGTAAGTTGAGTTGAGTGTTTGGGTGAGCAGTGATTTGTTTCAGTGTGAGGACCAAATGCCACGTTGGTGTATGCCATCCTCAGGAGCTGAACTGCTTCCTATCAGGCCATCTTTATCACTTTTCCACATCTCTCACCTTCAGAATTTCAGGCTCATGTGTTTTACATTTAATCTCCATCTAAGGGAGGATCTCTGTTGCTTTTATAACCCAGCTGAGCCAACATAAAATCTCCAGTTCAGATGTTTGTTCAAGCTCATTTTGTGTGGGGATAAATGCAACTTTTAGATATTCACTTGCAGGACAATCCTACAACAGCTTGAGGGCCTCAGGTTTTTCTGAAGAGGCCTCCAAGTTGTCACTGATGCTAGAAAGATAAACACTGTTCTCTGCCAAACATCCAGAATTGATCTGGAGAAGGGATAGAGACAAAGAAAACAATGGTACTAATAATTTATTCTTCATGATAAAGTGTTGGTCCAAGGCTGATCAGTAATCTGAGCAGTTTGCAGGCTCACACTGACCCATTAAATCTTGGTCTGTGTGCTGTTCTCTTGACTTGGATGAAGGCAACCCCTGCAGGAATTCCATTTTTGTGAACATAAGGAAGATCTAGTTACTTAAGCGGGAAGAACTAGGCTTTACAAATTAAGGTTTTGGGAGAGGTCGCACACAGCATCAGGCTATGACAGGATTGAGCAAGAAGAATAATGGAAAAATTTACACCATTAAATTACAACCAAAATACAGATAAAACAAACACATCAGGAAATAGTGAAACCAAGTATTACAATTTTTTTTTTCTAATGAAAGAAAGGAAATCCTTTTCATCTCTGATTTTCATGAAGAATCAAGTTAGTCCCAGCTATTTCTCTGTACATCTCATAAATGGACTAGTAAAATGGTTAATATTTGGGAAATTGGTTTGTGTTGTCTTGCATAAAGTTAGTGGAGATTTGAAAGTACTGCACAAATACTGCTGATATTGGAGGGAGGAGGAGGGGGGGAAATAGAAAAATGAGTGTAAAAATGTTCCACCACAAGGTCTTCTAATGAACTTTATTGAGGTATCCCAAAGGTGGCAGAAGAAGACATGATTAAAGCAGCTGCCAGACGTGCTGGATTGCTCTAAAAGCAGTGGGATTCATCCATCCCCATCAGCCCCAAGGAGCTGCAGAGCATTCAAAGCACACAACCAGGTGAAGCTGCCCTTGCATAAATACAGTTTTGCATGAAGTACCAAATGTTGACTACATTAGGGACAATAATATTTGCAGTCCTAATCCTGAGTGAAAGCCTTTTTCCCCATTAGGTACCCCCATAAATAGTGCATGGCACTGGCTATTGACTGTCAGAAGCTATGTGTCAAATTGTCAAATGTGCTTCTAAAACATCCCCTGCTCCATTCTCAGCATGGAAATAGGAGTTTATTTGGGCATTGCTTGTCATATGCTGAGATTTGGTTATTTGTTTACCTCTTTTCAGATAATTCCGCAGATTTTTCATCAGCTTTGATGTAAAATTCTTTTTTTTTTCCTGAAGATTTTCTTTCTCAGACAGCCTATCAGAACTATCTGCATTCCAAGACGTTGTCATGAAGGTTTTTCTGTATTAAATGAAACCTCTTTTTTACCAATTGATTCTACTTTCAGTTCCTCAAAGTCAGGCATTCCTGTTGTTGTGCTAAGTATTCAGTTTTGGGTTAAGGATTTTTAAATATTGAAGATGTACACACACACTATTTTCTGAGAGTAAAATTATACAGTAAATTATGTAGTGTCCACTATGGTGCATTATAAGTAGGCCCTCACAAAATGACTTGTACTTACACAAGATACAGGGGCTACAGCATATTTATTAAGACTCTTCAACTCTGTATGAAACTGGAGCAGTCAGAAGTAATGGTGTCTGCTGAAAGATTCTTTATCATATGAATTTACTTTTAGTCATCTATTATTTATTTCAGCTATTTTATATGCCATTATAATAAATATTATGACAGAGAAAGCTTTTATGCTTCAACTTATTGTACTGCTCTTCACTTCCTTGCAATCCTTCAGGAAAATGTAGCTATGCTTTACCTATATTTAACGTAAATCATCACTTACATTTGAATGAAAAATTCACTATGAAAAAAGGCTCCTTCTTCAATACCAAGACACAAATGCACAATCATGTTTACTGCCAAACTACTCTACCATGCAGTGTTCATTTTTAAACAATTTTTAAGCTATAAAGTGAATGCATTGCATATAGTGAAATAGCTGGCTTTCTGGGGGTTTTCACTTTTGTGTTACTTTCTGGCTCAATAAGCATTTTTCTAGCATGAGTGCAAAGTATAGCCAATTGCTCTTAAGCATTCTTAATATTTTTGCTCCAATAGGGAGCAGCTTACATACAAAACTGAATAAGCTGTTTTCTGTTATTGTGTAGAGTAATGAAACTTACCTGGAAATATTGATGAAAGGCTCTTAGAACTGGGTGTGAAACATGAAATACAAGATAAATTTTTTCTTTGCACTTTTCAAAGTGTTATTGTGTTGGGTTTAGAAGAAGACTTGTTTGGAACTGGAGATTGATTTGCCTTTGGCCTTCAAAGGCACCATGTTGATGCCTGGTCATTGTTAGCCTTGAACTGGTCGTTGGGCTCCATGAAATACAAATACTCCCATCCCAAACTCAAAACTCTCAGCTGGTTCTGGCTGACCTGGGTTTCACAGGGCTCAGCAGACAGCAGAAGTGTGCCCACCCCTTGTGTCTGTTCTCCTCTGGCCACTTTTGGATGCAGTTGGGACATTTGTCCCGGGTACCTGCAGCAAGGACAGCAGTTCATTTTGCACAGCCTCTCAATGGCACCACGCAGTTATGATCCTGTGGTTTAGAAAAGAGCTCTTTAAATTATTCTACACTCATTTCATTTTCTACTTTCTCCTCAAATGATGTAATTGGAAATAAATTAGTAAAGGGAACATTAATACCTTTTGTCAATTTAATTTTCAGAATTCTGGAGTTTCCTGCCTCAGTGTATTGATTTGATGACGGCAGTTTGAAGATTGTCTCCTGTATTTGGGAAGGTGGCAAGTCTCATTTAAAGTTTCACAACATAAAATGAGGCATAATTCAGTACTGAAAACATGTGAAGTGAAGTAGTGAGAGACATCAGCATAATACAATTATGACACAGTAGATCAGGATTTGCAGCATGCCATTAAGAATCAGTTTTGACTGTAGAGAACAATTACAGTTAAGATGCCTTTTAGCAAAAATGATTTTTAGTTTTATTTTTTATTAAAACCCCCTATGCTCTTGTATACATATCACAATATGTGACACCTAGGCTTCTAGGGAAAGAGGGAAAACATTATAACAGAGGTAATTCTGAGCTACTGTAAGAAAACAAACATAAAACCTTCTACTTGCCATTGAATGGAGATATTCTTACATTATTAAGAACATACTTTGCAAGTATATTGCCTTATTCATAGGGTTTTTTTTAAAAAGGTATTGTGATATAAGTAACAGTGGGAACATTTGGAATAAAAATTAATTGATGCAAAAGGTTTAGCAATTCAAAGTCTCAGACTGTAGTAGGAATTGGTGGTCTACAGAAAACCTCTGTGGGGTGAGAGGTGCTGGATTCTCAGTTGATGGGAGAATCTGAAACAAAAAAGTTGGGGAACTTGCCTAAGCTCATGGTACATTAAACTGATTTCCTCCCCACTTGTGCTTGGAGAAAACACTCCCACTTGGCTTCTTGAGTGCCTTCAGAAGCTGAGGTGTCAGGTTCTGAGTGCTTTGGACGTCCCATGCTCCAGTTTTTCCTGTGAGGGAAACAGAGTAAATGTGTGCCTTCTGTGCATATGAAGGAAATACAGGCTGCAACTATCAAGATTTTAAACAGCAAAAGCAGGGAGAAAGTTGAACAAATATTATGATTTTTAAATCATAATTATGCAGAATCAGTAGCAGAAGCCTAATGTGTGACATCAAAAGGAAAAACATTACCTGAGTGATATTGTGTGGACTTGAATCCTTGTCCCCCAGAGGACAGTGGCTGACAGCTTGTTCGACAGTAGTCTGTTGAACTACTTGATTATTATGTTTTTTGACCCCCTTGTGTCCCTGTATTTGTAGCATTCTTGTCCTTTTACCCTTGGGAGAGCCAGGAGAATGTTTCAACTGAGGAAAGCAGAGGCAAAGTAAACCCAAGCATGCACACCACTTCTGTAGTGAGTAAACAGCTTTGAACTGCACAGCTGAAGGGAAATTGTTCTGGTGTTCTATTGCATAATGCAAGGCAGCATCATCTTTCTCAAGTCTCTGACCATCAAACAGAAGAAAATATTTACCCAGTGGGGCAAAATGAATTCCAGAATGATGTGCATCTTGTGGGGGTAAAAAAAACCTCTTTGTAGCAAAGTTTGGTTCAGCATTTTCCAGCTCCAGCAGTTGATACTTCTCATGGAGACTGAACCTGTTGAAATTTTAGTTGTGTTTATTTTGCTGTCCTGATAAGTCTGGCTGAAATGGGACAAGAGGAATTGGAGTGTTATTCTGTTTAAACCAGACCTGTAAGGTAGTTGTAGCAGGCAGAATGGGTACTAGCAAAATAGAAAACAGATGTAGGGAGGAAAGTGCCAGATGTAATGAAATGGGGAGATCAGATGGATCACTTGAGCTTGGGAGACAATGGGAGACTCTTCCTGGCTTCCTTCTGTGCTGACTTGTGTGCTGCTGTCCTTTCATTCCTCCAGCAATGCTCGTGGTATAACCTTGTAATCCCAGCAGATTCCTATTGCAACCACCAGCTACTTGGTTCTGTGATGACTTTAGTGTTGTGATGAAAATAGGCTTTTGGTTCTTTTTATTCTGAGATCTGGAGCTTCAAAATGCCTGGAAACAGGGATCTTAAAGCTGAAAATTGTGGTTTGGGTAGTGTGTCCTCTCCTGGGTGAAAAGTTTGCTTTAGGTATATACAAAATTTCTTTTGAAGACACAGAATCACAGAATGGTTTGGGTTGGACCTTAAAGCCCATCTTGTTCCAACCCTCTGCCATGGGCAAGGACACCTTCCACTATCCCAGGTTGCTCCAAGCCCCATCCAACCTGGCCTTGGATACTTCTCTGGTCAGGCTGTGCCAGGCCCTCCCCACCCTCACAGGGAAGTGCATTTATGATATGCCCTGGTCAAGTCTTATTGTATAAAGCACTGTGTAGACTGAGATGTTATTTTCTGTAGTCATTTTATACTGTCTTTTATATCACCTACTATGAAAAATAGATTTTTTTGGATTAATATGCGCCAACATCAAGTTTTTATAGAGTAGTTACTGATTTCTTTTCCTGTTGGTATAGTACCAAAAAAATAGCATGTATCAAGTCTAGCACTTACTCTACTTTTTATTTCATGAGTTACATAAGTTTCACCATCAAAATCAAAGCAGAAAGATACCTATTAACCTTAACACTGCCTTGAGTCGATTCATTGCATTATATAAAGCTGTGCATTACATAGTGTATGTTTTTAGCAGAATCACCAAATCACAAACGCTACTTTTGGCACTAAATGTTGTGCTCATCCATCCCTTTTGATGATTTGTGTTCACTCTGGGGTTATAATGTTAAACAAGGGAATCAGACAAGTTTCATAACACATTTACTGTAACGTGATACTGTGAACTGAACTTGCTGTTATTTATCTTTTTTTATATTTTCTCTTGTTCCAGCATAAAGCCAAGGTAGAGGCAATGACCTTAGACCTTGCTTCTCTTCAGAGTGTGCAGCACTTTGCTGAAGCATTCAAATCCAAGAATCTGTAAGTACTCAGAAAATTAGATGTAATAATTTCTTGTTATTTTAATGTCTTTATCAGCTGAGCACAGTTGGCAGAATCACCACAGTTGGATGGATCACCAACTGCAGTTAGTGAATAATCTTTTCACAGGAATTTTTTTCAATGTAAATTAAAGATCATTTGTTTTCATAAAAAAATAAATTACAGATCTCCTATTATTTAATGTGTTGCCCCACTTTTAAAGGGTTTTTTTACCCTGTGGCTGTTGAAAAAGACCAAAGCTGAACTGCATAAAAACAGCTCAGGCAACTTTTAACAGTTTTGCAGTGGTTTGGAAGAGGTCAGGGATGAATAATTAGTGCACTGCTTGTCTTACTTTGTTTTCTAACCTTCTCTCTCTCCTTTTAATTTTTAAAGCTTTAAAAAATATAGCCCTATGAGCCAGACAGCTCCATTTTCCAGACCTGTATGTGGAGTAGTCCATAATAAAAAAAAAGAAAAAAAAAAAAAAGGGGAGAGGTTGTGATAATGACATCACTTAACAATAGACAAATTTATAAGGAGATAACCAGGTTAGATTCCAAGTGGTTTGTTTAATTTAGCTTGAACAGAGCAATGAATTTCTGAACTGAGGAAATTGTTTGAAAGCATTTAAGTTCCAAGTCCTGACAATAAATTCAACACTTTGTGCTTTTATCCAGTTTGACCCATTGATTGTTGTGCATATTCAAACTTAGCTATTTTCTGCTGTTATTTCTGTAACTGATATGCATCTGACTGTTCTTCTCAAGAGAATATGACCTCTTAGACAGCTTTGAAAATATATTGTCGTAGAGAAAATATATAACAACGAGTGGTTTTTTCACTTTTGAAACAGTGCCAAAGCTAAATCTCACATGGATAGACAGATGACATTTTAGTACTTATAGGTCTTTTAGTTTCAAAGAATTGTCAAAACTTACTTCTAACAGAAGTTTCTTTCCTGACAAAATCCTTAGTATCAATATTTTCTTGTCATGTCATCTTCATATACTAAAATTTCTTGAAAGACAAATCCTTGCAGGATTGCTGCTTTAGTACTAACTTGGTTTTGTGGTGTGAGGGCAATAAGTGTTTTAATTTAGAATCTTCATGCTTTTAATATGCTAAATTTCTTTAAATGTATGGTGAAGTGTAAAGTCAAAACCACCCTTCTTCCAAATGCAGCTTCTAACCTGATTTGTGTGTTGTAGCTCATACCATGGTTGTCCTAGCTAGTCCATTCATTAGGTATGCATGTTTATAAATCCTTGTAAGTGAAGAGGCCAGATCTCAAAGTTTTGCCAGAGAACTTAGGAAATGAGAAGATCTAGAATCAGTAAAACCTGTTTTGTTTTTGTTGGCATACCCCGTTCTACCAATGTAGGTCTGTTAAGCTACATTGCAAGTGATGGACAGGCTTTACTAATGTTTCACTCTCATTTTATTTGGAAAAACATTTAGTAATAGAGAGCCTCTACCTTGCCTTCAGGCCTTAAATATGTGCTCAGATGTGCCTGTGTCTGGCAGGACTCATCCAAGCATTATGTTAAAGTCTATGTTCTGTATCTGTTGTGAGACTTGTGGGGTTTTGACCAAAATGAATTTCCAGTTATATTTTGTTTAAAGTTTGGGGCTGGATGGAAACCAGACCCCACACACTGCCTGCAGCACTGGATCTTTTATCTGATGCAAATACAGAAGAGTCACCTTACAATCATCTGCACTGGCAGGAGGGTGGACTGGAAGACCTACCAGGTCTTTCTGGCCTCTGTTTTTTTTGTGGTTTAACTATGTCTGGCTAAGTTTGGAAAAGCAATTATGTGGCAGAGGCATCTCATTGCTGCAGTGGTGGGCTTTTCAGTGTTTTCCAGCACTAATGAACACTAATGACCTTTGTCTGTCTCCTGGTTCGTTTGTTTTGCCGCAATGTCCAGAGGCTTTTGTCACCTCGGGGATTCCTTTGCACCAGTGGCTTTATGAGCAATTGGAAGGAATCTCACAGGCTCCAGTGACAGACTGAGCCTTTTTCTTTGTGCTTGGGCCAGTCTTGTCAGTTGGCAGCCAAAATTTCTGAAAAGGGGTCGATATCCCTGTAGGAGAAGCCCGTTGTGCTGGATTCTCCCCCCTTTCCCATGAGGCACCTGTCACTCCTGTTAATGAGTGTAGGAAATACATCAAGAGAAGAGGGTTTCCTTTCTCTTATGGATTTCTCAACAATAAAGCAGGTAGGAAAAGCAAATGAAGTGTTTGTTTTTGTTTCAAAACTGTCATTTGAGTTCTGAGCTGTATAGGTCTTGGTTTCTGGGAAAAACTACAATACTTCTAAAATGTCAAGGAAAAATTTTGTATGAGCACACACATTTTAATAAAGGCCTGTATTCTATTTCTCACAGCATTTAGTGTGAAGAGGCCTTTGGTATTCAGTGGTGAAGATCTTGGAACTTCTCTGTGCAAGTAGTGATATTCTCAGTATAGTTTCTCCAGTCCACTCTTGGTTTCTGGGACAGTGGTATTTTCCAGAACCTGTTGGTCTCAGTGACACATGACCTAATAACTGAAAATTTATAAAATAAATAATAGGTAGGCATGCCTTCTGAAATTCTGCTTTTCTGGCACACTTTGTGGCTCTAGGTACTATTTTTTGTCAGCAGATGTAAGGGTGTGCTCATAGTCACATCACAACCTGGGACCCTGTTCTTCCCTGGTTGATAGCAGTTGGAAAATAGTCTTAAAGAACAGATCTCCTCCTGGATGAGAAAACTAAAATGGAACAACTCCAGAAAAAGGATCCCTAAATTTTATTGGGTTAAAACCTCTTGCAGCTGGGGAAGCTGGGCATGTTTGTATTGCAGAGAGCAGAGGGGAAATTGCTGAAACTGTGAATCTCTTGTCTTAATCAAGTAAGTTGTAGAGAAAAAAAAGAAAAAGCCTTCTTGAATGTGCTTGAGAATCTGAGAGATTGTGGAAACTACATGAAGAATGAAGAAGTGTCATCCTCTGCTCAGCAGGAATTTAAGGGAGCTGGTTGCATACAGGAAACAAATGATGCAACAGAGGGAGCCTTGAGAAAAACATAAATAATAAACGAGAGGAAAGAGTTACTCTGAAAAGAAATATTTAATATGAATTGAATAGTACTTTAAAGCTAAGAAGCTTTCCTTGTTTGAAAGTAAAACTCAGATGATTCATCTATATTATCATACTTCTGAGATTTGGTAGAAATCTTTTATTCCTGTATGGATTTGTTAGGTGTTGCAGACTTGTCCACAGATAAAATCTGAGCTCTGAATATATAAACACTGGTAAATTATGCTATATTCCTATAAATATATTCTAGAAAATCCCTCATCCTCTCAGAAAAAAAAAAAAAGAGTTTTTTGTTTGCATTATCTATACTCTTGAGTTGATACAGCTGTTTCTCTTTCTGAGACTTTTTTATCCATGCAGTTTCAAATAAAGCTTTGGGCAGAAGAGTTTTGAAGATTATTTTAGATCCTGCAGTTCTATGATTGCAGCACTCAAACTTCCTCTAGGAGCAGGACAATGCCCTCCAGTTTTTTCTGCTCTCACAGTTAGAAGGATTCTGTGGGCAAAATAAGATAAAAACCTAAATTAGTTGCATCTCCCAAAGTCAACTTTGGGAGAAGACAGAGTAAAACAATATTGCTGTTTAGCATTTGAGCTAGCATTGTAGCACAACCTGAACACAGTGTGACTAACACAGAAAATGGATGTCCAATAAAAAGTAGTGCTCAAGGATTTTTAGCACAAAATTTTTCAGAGAAAGCCAGCTGTCTTTTAGTATTTAGTATTTCTGGCTTGTTTTCTGCAGATACATTTCCCACTGGATATTTCCACCAGGAGTGAATGAACTCCATCTTCCTTCCTTGTGAAGACAGTGCTAACGTCAGGATGAGAATGGGAAAGGAGATCTCAGTGCACCTCAGTGGCTGGATTTGTTCAAGTTGCTTCTTTTATCTGTATCAAGTCTTTCCCCTCTGCTGGTTTCCAGCTCAGACAGTTCACTGAATGTCTCTGTTATGGAAAGTCAAAGAAATGATCTGTTTATAGTAATGTTCTGGGCTAAGATGGATTTGGCATGAGCTGATTTTTGTGCAGCTGGCAGAGGCAGACCAACCAATCTTTCATATTAGTGTTTTGGAACTAAGAAACGCTGAATTGAATCTGCTGTTCATTGAGTGGGCACGATGTGAGGAATTATGATTGGTATTAATCCCCCTTATAGACAAAATGACAGCCCTCCTGTGGTTGTACAGAACACTGAAATTCAGTCAGGGTCAGTGTTGGATAGCTCATGGTCTGTAGAATTGGTGTTTGTGTAGGAGTGTAGACTTGTGCATGTGGCACCTTGGTTTGTATTTCTCAGTTTGATCATCCCACACTTGATTGAAACCTGCACACTTAAACTGGGGGACAGCCCTGATGTTTCAGTTCTAAAACTTCCAAGATAGGACCTGTTGTCAGTATTTACAGCCACGGTGTCATGGCATTTGCCCCATCCTCATCAGAAGAACACTCCCACAATCAAAACAGCAGGCAGAAGTGAGCAGTAAAGTTATGGATGAAATTTTATGTGTATTTGTAGTTTTCAGTGGTGCATGGTGCCACTTGGTTTGAATTAAAGTTGTCTTCTGCCAAACAGTAAGGCTTTAATTTAATGTTCTCAGTGTTTGAGGGAAAAAAGCTGAAATCATGCTGAAAAATCTTGAATTACTCCAAAGATATGAAACAATGTTTGCCAATAGCTACTGCTTAGAATTTTCTGAATTCACAATTATGCAGGACTTCCAGATGTAGATCTTCACTGCAGTTACTTTCCTATCCTTTAAAACAGGATCTTTTTTTATTTTTTTGTGGTAAGAATTGGCATATGCTAACAGTTTATACACTAATGATGTGTGTAGAAAAATGGAAAAGACAGCAGTTATGAATTATGGTTCTCCATTTGGAAGTTTAGTCTTTCCTTATTTTCCTAGCCAGACCCAAAATGGAGCGGGCCAGGTTTTCAGCTGGCTTCCTTAGCTGAGGCCCCAAACTCTGTAACTGCATTCATTTTTCATGCTGCAGGCAGAAGTGTGCTGAAACCTTGCAGGTGCAATTAAGATTTCAGAGCCTGATGAAAAGTCAATTCAGAATATGATTTTTCTGCATTTCCATGTATTATAACTAACACATTGCAGGTGTGTTATTTTTAATTCCAATTGAATGACAATTAAATCATAGATATTGTGTGATAAATTCTATGCATACCTGAGAATACATGTGTAAAAATGGGATCTGCTTAGCAAGTTGTTAAAAATATAACTTAAAAGATCTGGAAAAAATGAATCTATGATTCAGATGAATTATCAGTGATGCCATTATGCCAATATGTTTGATGGTTTTATCGTCGATGTATCTCTATCAGAGATGATTGTTGCCACTGCTTATTGTCTTTCAAACCTGAACGTATTTTATATCACTGTTCAACTCTGTTAACTCTTTGCCTTTAATAGAATTACCTTTTGTGAATTAAAACTAGTGTCAGTTGAGATTTTATATTTTTCAGCTTAGAGTACAGTTGGCATCCTGGCAGTGCCACCGAGGCACAAACTTCTGGACAACATTTTGCATTTTGAGATATCAAAAAATACCAACACTGAATTAAGAAACATGCATAGTTCAGAAGTTACTGTTGCAGACAGCACATATCTTAAATTTAAATAAGATCAAAGGCTGACTACTTTTGAAACATACATAATAATATTAGAGTAAAAGTTGTTTTTTTCTCTTTGTGGTGATGCTGTGCCTTATTAAAGCCTAGGGATTGGTTTTCTGCATAAATAGTTTTTCTTTTTCTTCTTTCTTGTTTTTAAGCTCTCGTACACAATTACCCCTTTGTGGTAGCATGTGTCAAGTCATGTGGATCCAAAAACTATTTCCAGTATTTTATAAATGAAAAATTAAAAATCTCAGAAGCTTTAGCCCTTCCCCCTTTTCCTGGAGGCAGATGTTTTCATCAGATCCCTTTTCCTTTCATCTGCTCTATCATGGAAATACCTTTTGCCTCAGAATATTTAATTTTTTCTTTTTTAAATGAAGTCCATATTGCTTCACCATAACTTTACACAGAGTTGCATCTCCAAAAATTATGAAGTGTTTTTACACATTACTAACAAAAAGATTTGTTTTGGTGTTTGTTCATGGCTTTATGACTATAACTATGCTGTCCAAAACTTCCAAATCTGCCACTTGTTTTTGGGCACTTTGCACTCACTTCTTGCTACCCTAACAAAGAAACCTTGAAAACCCTCCAAGACTTTCTGCTCAGCACCCTGGTTGTTCTGGTGCCCATTTTCAGCCATGTCTGTGCCTAAATCCAGGGTGAGTTTGAAATGGCTTGGGGCTCTGTCTTCCTAAAAAATTTCCACAAGATGCACCAGCTGTGAAAGCTGTTTTGAGCATCTAAATAAGTAAAATATGTATGATTAATATGACTAGTAGCTGATTAAAACATATTCTGTCACAAATATACCAAGGATTTTTGAGCATTATGGCTTAATGAGTTTTGAGAAGCTCTCTGCATTTAATTGATGTTGTCTTCTAAAAATTCTGAATTATAATGCCAGAGTATTTAATTACATATACATTAAAATATATTTAGTCTATTTAGTTAAATGCTTTCTAGGGGAGATGATTAAAACACAGAAGGCAGAGACTTCTGGCACTTGGGTAGGGAGGCCTCACTGCTGGCCTGAGACTGGCCACGGATCTTAGAATCCAAAAATTTGTGTAATAGACTGAAAAGGTTGTATTTCTTTATTAGCTGTTCCCCAAAATCCCAGAGGATGTCAAAGCACATTAATTTCCATCACTGCATGGAATCGTTCAGGTCTGAATGGCAGCACACAGCTGCTGGAGGGGCTTTCTGAATTCTGTTACAGCTCTGTAATCTCTGGGCAAAAGAGTGAAGAGTCATTGGCAAGTGAAATGCTCAAAAACCATGAGGTGTTTTAGTCTTTGAATGATCAACTGTGATCCCAAAAATATTTTCCAAGGGTTTAGCTGTTTTCAATTGAAAATATTACAAATATGTAATAAAAATAGTAATTGACCTCTTTTTTTTCTTTTTTTTTTTTTTTTTGTGAGTTGTGGCTTTCTTTTTCCAACAAGTCCTTATTGTGTGCAAACGAAATTTGTATATTTAGAGTACATGCAGGAACAACAAATCATTCCATGGTTATTACAAAAATGAATATTTCTTTAGGTCTGGTTGTTTGTGACTGCATGTGAATGTGTGTAAATAATGATTTGCTGCCAGAGTTTGAAAAAGATGCACCATTTTGAGGCAGAAAATGTCCTTATGTGGGCTGCTGAATGAAAATTACCAGATTCTGGATATTTTCATTGCTTCTCTCTCTTATTAATTTCTGAAAGTGCAGGTTGATGTGGGGTTATTTTGCTAGTTGTCCCCTCACCATATATCTAAGAAAAAATAATAAAGGGAAAACCATGACTAATGGATGTTTTCTGTTTAGTTCCAAATCAGCTGAGGCCTCTGTTCTTTCTCCAAACATTTATGAAATTGTACACTGAAGGTTCTTAAGAGGTAATGAATAATGATTGAGGGATGGCTGACCTATATGGCAGGATGCAGATGATGTATTAGGAAGGCACAGGAGCAGCTGCTCATAGTAATTCCCATGTATGTGTTTGTGAAGAAAGAATCAGAACAGTTTCAGTCCACTCCCATTAATCTCTTAGAAGTGGGGCAAAAGTATTTGCTGATCAACAGTGTCAAACCCTGCAAAGAAATCCAGTGGGATGAATTGCAGAGAATTTTCCTTGCTTCTAGCAGGAGGTCATCCATCAGGACTCTAAGTCCTGTGTTAGAGGCTTGCCCTAAAATGAAGCCTGTCTGACAAGGATCCACATTTCTGTCAGCTGGCAGCTGGCAATAAGGGTATTTTTGCTGACCTTTTAGCCAATATTTTTAGAAAAAGGGAAGTTAAACATTAAGCATTTGTTTCCAAAATTCATTGAGTTAAGTAGTGGGGATTTTTGTTTTTCTTTTACATTGAACAAGTAAACATTTAAATACTTTTGCGTCAGTATTAGATTATACGTGGTTCTGAGTTTTCCTGCTGCTGTCTGAACCCTGACTTAGTGATTTTCTTGTTGCTCAGTTTCCTGTCAGTCCTGCTTGTAAAACTGAGGAGGATTTCTGGAAATGGTTGTTTAATTCACCCATTTTCTGGAGAGCCATAAGCTTCTCCTGCCTGTTGGATATTCCCTTTGTGAATCCAGGCATTCCCTCATGGAAAGAAGTACAACTTTCAACTTGCAGAGAAAGCAACCTGGGTGTTCAGGGTTATGGGGTGGAAAAGTTTGGTGGGCTGTGACTTTGCTTCTTTGTGGAAGAGAAGTCACAGTTCTGCCTTCTTTACTGGCCGTGACAGAGGTCTACAGTTGCTTATGGGACTTTGGGGATATGGTGAGGCCTTTTCTGTTGAATTTCTGTGTAATTCCAAACAGTGTGAACTTTTCAAATCGCTTGAGAAGTGCCCCAGATGGTGTGACATTCTGCTTCATGGGAAGATTTGAAAGTATTCCCTTTGCATACTCTCTGGTTAACTATTTCATTACGTTTGAAATGGGAGAACACCAAAGCCAAGAACTCTGTTGACATTTTGGTGGTGTTTGTTTAACCTCCTAGTGCACAGGCTACATTTGTTGAAAAATATTATTCTTACCTTTGCAAATCATCAGTAATTAATTCCCTTGGAAATATCTCCTGCTGCACACAGCCAGCTTGGGAGGCTGCTGACAGATCACAGTTTTACATCAGGTGCTAACAAATTGATTATTAAATTTCATAACTAACTGATTTATAGCAACAATTTAATTTTTGTATCTCTCTAATGTATTCACTTACTGTATTTTCAAATAGTGCAGAGGAGTTGGGTTGCTTAGTTGCTTCTAATGGTGAATTGTGCACAGCATGTGAGATCTGAATGACTTCCCCAGTGCAAAGGTTAGTAGAGTATCAGAGGCTTTGTGAAATGCACAGAATATTAGCTGCATTTCAGCTCAGGTATTCACATTTAAGATTGTCCTGGCTATTTCTACATTCTTTTTAACTTTCACTAAATTGTAGGTACACTTACCAGCACGGGGAGGGTTTTCTGGGATTGCTGTGTACCTTGCATTTGGAGCAGTGAGTTCCTGAGTCTCAAGCAGCAGTGACTACCTGATAGAACAGAGCAAATTCAGTTCAGGTCCCAGTGCCCACCTAAATGGCACTGGTAGCCCATGTTAGCCCCCTTGGTGGGATGTAAGTCACTGCCTGAAGACATTTTAAGGGGACACAAAAGCAAATTTTCATAACACTCTGCAGGGTCTGAGCTGTAGTGTTTCCAAAAATATCTAGTGAGTGGGTGTCATGGTTAGGGGGAGCACTTGGTCACGTTGATACCAGTAGTAAACACCGTGGAAAATTTCCTTTGCTGCCGACATCCTTTGTTGGCCTTAGCTGTGCCTTTGATGCAGAATTACAAACTATTTTAAACCAAGGGGGGATTTTTTTTTTTCCTTGGACTCAGAAGGAAGCCTCATGCAGATCCCAGCAATGTTTTAAATGAACTTGTGAAATCAAGGTCATAGTTCTGCTATCACTTGAAAATACTCCTGTCATAAAGCAGAGCTGCAGTGCCAGATGTGTGGTGTGAATTGTCACGTATCTTAAAACTTTTGTCCCTGCATAATGATACGTTCAGTGACACAGAGCTCTGCACCATTGAGATTAGAATCTGTCATCTGTGGCTGAAATTCATAACTGCACAGTGGCTGTTACCCAGGTAATCTCATTCATTTCCTGGTGTGCAAATGGCCAGGTCACAAAAACTTAGATGACAATTTTCAGTAATTGGACCTTTGTTAGCAGTCTGACGAGAGACACCGATAGCTTAATGGACGTGGATCCAAATCTGAGAGGTGGCTTTTTTCTGAGCTGAAATGAAGCACAACATCAGTGTCTATTCATGCAACCCTTTAGGTTTCTTTTCTGTGGAGTTATCTAGGAAAAAAAATCCTTTCTTATTTAGCATTTAAAACCTCTAGTGCTGATTAAAAATAAAGGAATTCTGAAAGGGAATCTGATACTAACTTTTCAGTACAAAACTGTTTAAAATGTTTCTGTATTTATTTTTCTATTTCTCCACAGATTTTTTATAATAAAATATTGTAAATAATGTTAATTTTACAGTCTCTTAAACCTGAATTAATTTCACTTTGAAAAAAGGAGAAATGCACTTTGAAAAATACAAATCTCATAAATAGACTGAAACATAATTTTATTTCTTTCATAAAATCCAATTAAATGACCTAAAAATTTAAAAATTACTAAATATTATAATTTCATTGTTCTAGAATCTTCTTTTTAATTAATTGAGCTGACCAATTTAGGTATGGAGTCTTTATTTCCCTTCTGGTAGTTATTGTGTAATTACTAATAATGAAGGATACTGTAGTTTGGATAGGTGGAATATGTGAATCCTTCCTGTCTGTGATTTGTTACTTCCTAGTGCACATTAGAATCATCAAATAGAATGATGATCTTTTAAAAAGTGTCATTTTTTTTTTTGGAAGGAATGGTGATGGTATTTTTGGTATTGCTGCTGCATCCATGTTGCTGCAGTTCTCATGCAGGAGGCTCTTATAACAAAAATTGCATCTGTGTTGGAGAAACTTGTTCCTTTTTTCCCAGCAGATCTAAAAATCTGTAAATTAATTCTTGCTAGAGCTTTTCATAAAGTCTCATAAGAGGTGATGAATCATGCAAAGTTCCATGCCCTCTCAAGCTTCAAGTAGCTTTGTTTTCCTCTTGGCAGATGCTTTTCAAAACAGGCAAAATGAACTCTGGTTTAAAAAATTTTGATAAAAAGTGCCTCAGAAGATCTGTTACCTTCTAAAGAATATGATCCTGCAAAACTCAGTGAATATCCTGCTTATGCTGTGTTGAGTGAGGCTGCAAAGATCAAAGAGCTGCCTTTTTTTTGCCATTTGGTTTGAACAGAAAGATCTTTGCCTTTGTAAGGACAGTCCCTGTTTATCTTCAGTTTCCTTTGTGGGTGAAGTATATATGCACAGATATTCTGGTTTGGGGTGTCACTGCCCAAAAGGCAAATCAGAAATCCAGCACTTCAGACACTGAGCCTCTCAAAGTGCACACGTTTCACTCTGCTTATGGAGCTTTTGGTTAAAATTTTCCTAGCTGACAAAGGAACAGGTAATAGATTGTTAACTTCTTATTGAAGCACACTACACTGGTAACTTCTCAATGAGCTGGAAGTCAAAATTTATTTTAATAAGAAAATATAGCCTACTCTTTATGTCCATCCTTATGCATTTCTTTCAGTATTCAGCTAAGGTGCATTTGATTTCCCCTGAAATGTTTTTTTGAAACTTTTCTTAAATCAAAATCTGGTGCTTTCAAACATGCCTGAAGGAGTGTAATTATTTAGGTTTGTTTGACACCCTGAGGCTTCATGTTTCACATTATTTTCCAGAATTCCTTCTGCAGGTGCTCAGAGTTGCAGTATACATGTCCATCAATCATGTGGGGAAAGGTTCTGACTCTGTGTCTCCTGCCATTCTATGTGTGTAGGGCTGTGAGGAGGCACTTGAGAAGGACAGAGGGCAAGCAGTTATTTTTCCTAATTGTTCTTCATTTATTACCTTCAGGATTAGAGTTTATGTTGAGCGCTGATTTTGTCTCATGGGATTGCAGTAGAGACATAATAGGATGGAATAAGCTGAACAAATATGACAGATCTTAATATTCTGCTGTTGGGACATATCACAAGTGTTAGTGCAGGAATTTTTTGGCTGTCTTTATTTTGTGTGACTTTTCCAAATCAAATATACCAGGGGCAGGGATGCCAGATGCAGGCTCTCAGACCTGAGGTTCTCAGCTCAGGTAGGGCTTGCTGAGGTCTGCTGCGTCAGGCTCTGACTCAAGGACAAGAACAGGCTGTCGGTGCCAAGGTTTGCTCAGAGATGATGCAATCTAGCAAATGCAGATCCATCTGAGGTCCAGAGAACCAGAGGCTTTGCTGTGTTTCGTAAGGGTTTGGAAAAAGACAAGAAAGAACAGAAAAGGGCGTTTGTCCTTGATCTTGCTGTGGAGGTTGGGAAGGCTGCAAGATGTAGTATCCTGAGATTACACTGGAGACCTCAAGGAATTTGAAGTTTTCTGGACCTGTTTTTTGAATGAGAGAGGTATGTGCCAGCCTAGGTTCTTTTCTAGCTTAGTTTGGTAGAATCTTACCCTTTCATTTCAAGTTCCTTTATTGTGGCATTTCTATTTAAACTGGGTTAGGTGACTTCAGTGAGGAAGGATTCTGTCTCAAGGATCTCATGTGTATTGTGTACAGACTTTCCACCAAAGATTACAGTTTTTGGAGAATGTTTTTATTTTTCCATCTCAGTCTTGCATTTTTTAACAGCATACTTCATCAGCAGCAGAAGTATAAAATGTGTACATGTGCCCTTTTGGATCGTGTCTTTATTTCTTAATCCCTTGTCCCCTACCAATTGTGCAGGTGTCATGTACCCCATACCAGAAAGTGGTAGGAGCTGCTCCTCCCCCCGGGAAAGCTTCTTTTCTAAATCCTCCACATGGAGACAGTTTCCCCACTGGCAATTGGGAGAGCAATGATAGTGCTGTGTGGCATTTTGCCTTTTATTCTGTACCCTTTCTCCAAGGGTGTGTCACTGTGGGCTCAGCTGGGGGCCACTGGAACCAAATGGAATCAGCCCCTTCCCACAGAAACCAGCCAGCCAAACCCGTCACACCTGCACCCCATTCACACAGGGGCGTAATTACATGTATTTTATTGAGATTTCTTTGTATTCTGATTTTTTCAGGCCCCTCCACATCCTGATCTGCAACGCTGGCGTGTTTGGTGCTTCCTGGTCCTTGACAGAGGATGGCCTGGAGTCCACCTTCCAGGTGAACCACCTGGGACATTTCTATCTTGCCCAGCTCCTGGAAGATGTTTTACGTCAGTCTTCTCCTGCCAGGGTTGTCGTGGTGTCCTCTGAGTCCCACAGGTTGGTGAATGTGAACTTTGGTTTTGCTTTAATCCTTAGAGCATGAAACAGTTTGGGCACAACCACAAAAGTTTCTGAAAATGAAGGTCCTTGCTCTCAAGCATTTGCCTTTGAATAATCCTTTTAAAAATAGAAGCATTACTAATGCCTGTGGATGTTTCTGGATTTGGCTCTGTTGCTGGATAAAGCATGTTCTAGTTTTATAACAGTATGTAGATATTTTTTTGATCGTTCTTTGTGTGAATGCAGATTTTCGCCGCCTTTCAGACCACTCATTGATTTTGTGAGGAGATGGAATAATAATTGATTAAATCTGAATGGCATGACCTATATTGATTTGTCATTCAACAACTTCAACATCTTAGCAAGAAGAATGTGCAGATATTTTAGCAGGAGAAACAATGCAATTAAAAACTGCTAGATGAAATCCAGTTGTTTTATAATGAGAAATTAGGGATTTCAATGCAGACATTAGCTGTATAATTGTAAAATGGGAAGTAGTGTAGTTAATACATATTACAAATCTGGCTATGCCTCTTTTGGTGAATTTTTTAATTAAAATGTTAGATGCTCATCTCTTCTACTGCCAGGAAAAGTATAGTTGGCAAAAAAGATGTTGATGAGGTTTGCCTTATTTCAGATGTGCCTGTGTTTTTGTGTTAATAACTGAAAAGATGGTTTTGATTTAAATGAAGTTCCTTGTGCAAAATGAATGCTTCAGTTCTGAATTTTACTGGGCACAAACCACTTACTCCTTGCTGATTTAGTTCAAGGACTGCAGGATTAAGCCTCTAACATCCAGCTTTAAACATTACTGTTGATTTCTATTTCACTTTTGGTCGTGTGTAGCAGCTCTAGCAAACTAAAAGGAAGAATGTGTGAGTGCCTTCTTTTTTTTTTTTTCCCCCTGTCTTCATATTTCTGAAATGTTTTAGTGACCCAGAATGAAGCTTATTTTTTTAAATCATGTTTCCATAAAATGTAACCCCAGGGACCTGGTAGAGAGAGACCAGCCAAGGGTCGGGCTGAAACCTTTATCACTTCCAAACACAGGGGCTTATGGTATAAATGACACACTGCAGATAGATTTACTTTTACCATTTTAAATTTATGATGGCTGAAATGAAAGGAAGCAATAGAAAATGCCAGTAATAATCCTCCCCACTGTTAAAAGACATGAAATGTCTAGTAATTAGGTGGTAACAAAATCTGGACACCCTTATCTTTGCAAATCACACCAGGTTTGTGAAAGCAAGTAGCAGAGTCCTGTTAGGAGTGAGGGCAGCTACTGCAGGGCAGGCGAGATAGCTCTGGAAATAAATCTGCCAACTCCAATCACTTGCCAGATGTGGAGGGCACAATGGGATATGTATAAATGAGCTGTTATTTAATGGGAGATTATGTTGAATTGTCAGCTGCTTGTTCCCCCTTGTAAGTTTGTATCTCTGATAGTATTTTAAATGACATCTTTGTTTTTCACTGCGTTAAGTGCTGTGTGTAACCAGGGCTCGCATCTCTGGACATCTTTGTGTTTTTGAAAACATTTTGAAAGTGCTCATGGCTGAGTCAGAGAGATCAGCCAAGGTTTAGAGAAGCCTGTAAGAAAATAAGTAACAGTCTGTGTTTGAATAAAATAATTAACACAACTAGTAAATTTCCCTTTTTCTAAGGAGTCCAAATAATGTCTTGCAGCTTATCTTATCACTTAGACTGATCACTGTAAATAACTGTGCTTTCCCCAGCCCCCAGTCTGTTTAATGGGAAGAAGTTTATGTAAGGAGTTAGTTAGGTATTATTAGGTAGTCGTTCTTTCTGACCTACTTGAGAACTCTGAGCCTTAAACCATGTCGTAAAACAGAAGTGTTGGTATCTAATTACTTCCATAAACCTTGACTGGATCTTTTTGCTGGAGTCAAGACCCCCTGTTAGGGGAAAAATAAAGTCCCATGTTTGCAGAAAATGCTATCCTGCACTGCTCCAAGGCAAAATATTTATTTGCCTCTTTAGTTCGTCGTTCATTTCTAGTTACTTCTCTGGATTCAGCACAACTGAATTCTGTTTAAATTAAGCTTTTGGGTACTTTAAGCACATCATATTAAAATCAGAATAATAAGTAGGTTGACTTTCCTTCTGTCTTTATTTCTGTGTTGTTAATTTGATTGTACAGCCCTTATTCCCCTGAATTCAATGGGATTGAATCACATAAGCACACTTGCAGGACTGGACTGAAAATATGCCATCGTGTTTCCTGTATGCAGGAACACACAAAGAGTTTTATTTATAGATTATTTTTGGTGTCATAAGTGATTACTTGCCGAATGAATATAGGAAATTCCTCCCAGAATAGTCCTGTTAATTTCAGAAATGTATTTTATCTAACCGAAAATTATGAAAGAGAAATTTTGGTGTTGAAATTGAAGGGCTAATTCTGCAAGACACAGAACATCCTGGATTCCTCTGGAGTTCAAATACTGTATTGCTTTTCTCTGAGCATATTATAATTCTGCTCACAGAATGAATGTAGAAATTCCAGCTGATCTCTTCATTTCTGGGCATGAGATGCAAAATTAGTAAAGATATTTTAAAACATTTTTCTAGTGTGTACTATAATTATGTTTATCCCTGTTCTCCCCAGCTGATTCTGAAAACTGAGTATTAAAAAGAGCTTGCTAAATCCTTTTTATTTTTAGTAGCTCCTCTGAATGAAACACAGATCTGTAACTAAATGTAGTGTTATCTTCTAATATTAAGATATACCAGTAAATTAATAAATGAAATTGTAAGAACTGGGAGGCGAAATGCTTTATGGAAATTTCCTTTTCTTCATGTAAATATCTTTAGAACATTCACTACTTTGTTTCTTTCCCTTTTTTTTTTTTTAATAACAAACAGCTGGTGTTTAATGACTCTGTCAGACCCAATTAAAAAACGTCAACTAGTTACTTTGATTTGTGTTCAGCCATGCCATGGGTATACTTAAAAACATTATACTCTGCCAGAACTCATTTTGGCTTTGTTTATATTTATCTTTTAAACATATAAGACTATTGATGGCAAGTTACCAAGGTTATAACCCCTTTATATTCATCAATTTTTAATCTAAAAAAAAAGCTTAAGAGGCAGTGAGACTCATCCACAGTTACTTGAACGCTTAAATGCAAGCTTGCTGTGTGTGAGCACTGGGTGAAATGATCAGGGGATGGGAAGAAGGGGAAAAGAAAGGATGCTGGATTTCTCTGCTTTTAATGCAGAGTTATTTTATCCTACATTATTTCCTCCAAGCTGATCATGCTTTTATGGACATATGGCAAAATCTGTTTGTTTGGTTTTTTTAACTTAAAGTAAAGTGATTTGTAAGTTACATACAGTGTCTTTAAACCATCAAAGTGTTTTCTGAGTTGTTTTTGTTTATTGTTTGCTGTTTCTAATTATCCAATAATTTTACTGCCATATTATATGGGACTGTTCCTTGGGTCTCAGGCAATTTCCAGTAGATGCTTTCAACTGCTAAATAAGCTGTTGTCTTATGTTGGTTCTGGCCAGGATCTACTCTGTTGTCTACATTTTATGTTGTTCTTAATGAGAGCAAAATTAACTCCGGGGTATCTAAGGCACATTTACTGTTTTTCAGATTTCTAGACATAAAAGACTCCTCTGGAAAGCTTGATTTCAACCTGCTTTCTCCATCTAAGAAGGAATATTGGGCGATGTTGGCCTACAACCGCTCCAAGCTTTGCAATATCCTGTTCTCCAACGAGCTGAACCGACGCCTCTCTCCCCACGGGGTGACGTCCAACTCAGTCCATCCTGGAAATCTGATTTATTCCTCCATTCATCGTAACTGGTGGGTGTACACCCTGCTGTTTACCTTGGCTCGACCTTTCACCAAATCCATGGTAAGTGGATGCCTTCAACAGTTTTGTGCATCTTTGTTTTTTCAAATCGGGGGAGAGAAGTTGTAAAAATCCAGGTGTATTTATCTACCTCTGGCCTTTTATAACCATGACCCTGATTTTAATGGCAAAAATCATGCCAAGACAGTGCTCTAGAAGAGGATTCTTCAACCACTCAGGAATTACTTCGTCAATCTTCTGTTAAGGAACCTTCTAAGATGGAGTGCATGACCTTGTTTGAATATATGATTTTCACTGTGATTAAGTGGATCCTATGTCTTAGGTGTGGGATAGTTTAGAATCATTTCTGTGCTCAGGATACGTAAAACATCAAAAAAATTGCTTTGGCTTTTAAGTGGAATATGTTGACTGCATTTTTTATGTAAACAGATGCCCTAGTTAGAAAAGATATTACAGACATTATTAATGGCTGAGGGAAAGTGCTTTCAGTGGTAAAAGCACCTTCATTCATATTTTAAAAAAAGCAACAACCCAACAATTTTCTTGATTCTTACAAAGTGCTGATGACAATGGGTGTTTTCCATTTGTCTCCATTGGATTTTGGACTGGAACCATGACATAATGAAAGGCTCTGCAGTTCTTCCATCGCCAAGGTTATGAGTCTTTATTATGTAAGAATTTGCAGCACCTCCAGCACTTGGAGGGGTTACTCTTACGCTTTGAAACTCTGAGCCAATTATTTATGAGGAGTCCAAAGTATATTTTAGGTAGAGAATGGCATTTACTTCATTGAGAACTGGCTTCCTTTAACCTTATAGACTGTTTCTCATTCCTTTTTCACTGACAAAGAAGGGTGTTCCCAAAAAGAGGAGCAGGGAGAAGGAGCCTCCCTTGAATGTTTGCTTCTATGAATCAGGGAAATGAAAAGATCCATACCCCTGCAGAATCTTAATTTATACTGGGATAATGTGTGTGGGAAACACAGGGTGTTTAAAAATCTGATTACATGTCCATAAAAGAAAAATACTGTATCTTCAGTAAGACCTGTGGAGCAAAAATATAAACACTCCAGTGTTGACCACGTGTCAGTCAGGACAGCCCTCACACCTCCAACCTCTGCCTGCATTTTGCAGCCTGTATGTACATCTGCAAAGCCTATTTATGTCCACAAGATTGATACCTGAGTGCTCTGGCACCTTGGGACGAGTAATAATATCTTTCAACAGCGTGTTTTTTTGACCAGGACCTATAAAACCATGTCTCTGCTGTGTTAGGGATTGTTTGTAAAACAAATTCTTGAAGTTCTCCTGAGAATGTGTGAGTGAATGTTATCAAAATCCCGTGAAAAGGATCCAGTCTGTGGACGTTTATGAATTGTTAGTTTTATTTACTCTGATGTATTTTCACAAAGGGAACCTTTTGTGTTTGTTGCTCAGGGAATCTTATCCTCTAAGGAAGAAAATAAAACACTGATGTTAATTTTGAATTCTTTGAAAGAATTGATAGATTTTTAAATAGTGTCTATTAATGGGTATTATATATAAGAGAATACAAAATACAGGAAAAGATATCAGCACTGAATAACTGCACTCTGGTCCAACCCAAATCACTTCTGTTAAGTCCTTCATGTTTGTATTTCACTGAGGTTATTTGAATGTCATGATGGAGGGTATGGGCTGAAGTTAAGCATCTGTTTTACAACTCATATTCTGATATGAATTATGCCCCACTGAACTCCACCAATGTTTCAATACCCAGTAAAACTAGAAAAGTGCCCCTTCCTAGGTATGCAAACAAGCTGAGCTGAAATTCTCAACACCATCTGTGTAAGAGTTTCTATTTAAAGGCTTATAGGGAGCAAATGACTTTCTGCTGCTGTTTCTTTTTTTAGGGATTCTGCTGCTATCAACCTGCTAGAGTTTGTTGGGAATCTTTTTCTGGGCTTCCTTTCTGTGTTTCTATGGCTGCTCACCCTGGAGTTTAAATGAGTGTTTTGGTCAGAAAGTTGGGAGTGATCTCAAAGCTTTACAGCTGCAGTCCCAAGGTGGTGAGCTGCTCGTTGCTGAGTTTTCCAAGGATGTCTGCATTGCACAATGCAGCATGATGCAGCAGCATTTAAAGTAGTTTGAGCTGAGCTGGGCCCGTCACTGGAATTGAGACTGGAGACAAGGTTGTTTGGAGAGAGGGGAGGTTTGGCAGCCCAAACAGGGAGGACACCGAAACACCTGGACCTGTTTTGATCTCTGAGGCTGTAGCTTTAGCTGCTGCAGCATTTTGGTGTGTGGAGGCCAATCCTTTCTGGAGCCAGTTTGAAACTGTTTGCTATATCTTGATCTGTTGGGCTCCTGGAGTCTACACAGATGCATGAATGTGTATATATATATATATATATATACACACAGAGAAACTGCAGCTGCACATACCTGATTCTAAGGCCTTTTTGTATTATTGTGGTATCCAGGAAGTAGTTTGAAGCAGAGCAATGGAAAATGAAATCTATTCCTTTCTTTCTTACCCACCTCTTTTCAAAATCTAAAATCCACAAGGATTTCTACACAGAAATTTAGAAAGAAATAGCTGCAAATAAATTACCATTTTATTATTGAAGTAACTGTAGCCCTACTAATGTCAAAAGGCCTCTTTTTTACTTAGCACTAAATATTTACTCAGTAAATTGGGGATGCTTAGATTATAATTAAATGTCAATGGAAACAAGTGGCCACTGTAAAAAAAAAAAAATTTGCAAGAGAAGCTCTGAAAGTAACTGTGTAGGCCATGCATATATTTACTGGTTTGATCTAAGGCTCTAGGGTTTCGATTTTTTTCTTTCTAGCTCTTTTACTCTCTTCTCTCTTTCCCTTTCTCTTTACAAACTAACTCAAGAAAAGTTTGAGATTTTCTTTTTTGTTTTAAATAAATGGTAGTCATTCAGAACCCATCTGATTTTTCATTATTTACATACAAGACTAAAAATAAATCCATTTATTGTAAGTTTCGAGCTTACACTGAGTGTGGTATCTGGTGTCACCCCCAGGTGATTTTCAGTGTACAAGGGCATATAGAATTATAAGCAGAGTGCCATTATCACACACTTGTGATAGTCTTACATGGACCCAAATATTTTTGTTGGCAGGTAACACAGCAGAAAGAGTATCATGTGTTAGAGTAGCAAGAGCTTAACAGATGTTTCAGTGAGCTGAATTTTCAAATCCTTTTACGTTAAGAAATGGCTGGGGCTTGGGGAAGTTCTGAGAATATTGGGTTACATTTCCTGTTGCAGTGCAAAGCCAGCCATTGTGCTGGAGTTTTAGCAGATGTGTTACCCCGCTTTTAATGGCTGGGAGTGAAACACTGGTTCTGTTGCTGAGATATAAATTACATTCATAAAAGCTCAACTTGTCACCTTTAAAAGCCAGTTAGAAGTAGTAAGACAATTCTGCCCTTAATTTTTCACTGTATGAGAGACTGATGCTTGAAGTGCTCTTTGATTTCTCACTCTTCTCCCAAAGATAGTAACTTTCCAGAACTAGATTTTGTATTTAAAGTATTGCTGTTGAGAATTATAAGGAATATTTCTAAGGGTCCCAAAGTCTTCTGCATGTCTAATTTTTCTATAAAGCCATGAATTCTTGTCACTGGGATATTTTCCATGGGGTGTTTGAGGCAATAGCCCTGTATTGCAGTGTTCATACAGGCAGGAGGAAACCCCATTGCCTACAATGGCTTCACTGGAAGTTGGAACTTGCCATGACTTGGAAGTGTTTAAATTTAAATTTCATGTCATGATTTCCATGCCCATCTGACATCAACTCAGAAATGTTATTATGGCAAGAAATCAATCTGCATCTACAGGAGTGACTGCAACCTAATGATCACATCTGTTTGCTTTTGATGGAAGCCCAGAAGAGGCCCTGCAGCCTCATCACCTCTTTGCTTTCTTCCCTGTCCTTTGCTGAAGAAGCTGGAATTACCCTTGGAGCTGGGGATAGAATTCCCTCTCCAAGCAAACACTTTTTGCTGTCCAAAGATCTGTGTGGGCTGTGTTGAGTTGATGTTGGCTTCCAGTGCTGAATTCACAGTTCAGGCCAAATTCTGCCCTCAGCTGTGCCTGTTCAGCCCCAAGAGCAGCCCTGGGCAGGGTGGGTATGAGCGTGTTCCAGCACAGAATTTGGCCTCCATTTCCTTCCTTAAGACATTCTTGAAAATGCTTTGGGGTTTCCTGAAAAGCAAGAGGCAGCTTGTCTTGAAAGGAGTCTCACAGGTTTGATCAGAATGACAGTTTCTTTTCTCAGATTGAGTTCTGAGCAGGAAGTGGAAGAGGAAAAGGAAATAGCCACCTGCTGAATGTTAGCAGTTGTAGAGAGTGAATAAATCACATGGGCAGTTCTCCTGGTTTATGGATTAATGCCTGAAGTGTAAATGTTAAAGTGATGCTAAGCCACAGCTCTCCTTTTTAACATGCAGGTTTGTGGGCCTTACCTCCAGTACCATGGAGGGACAATTATTTTATTGAACCCTGATAGCATGTGCTTCCTTGCACTTTAAAATTGACTGAATTCCTTCCTCCACTTTAAAATTGACTGAATTGGGTGAAAGGAAAGAAGGCTGCTGTGGAAGAACATTTAGATTTGTTGTAATAGGATGGCAAAGAGATGCCTCCAAAGTAGTTGTTGATCATTTTGTGTGTCCTACCCAGCAATAAAATGTAATATAAGCTGGTTTATTATCAAACTTACATTTAACTGATACATACTTTAACTTGCTGCTAAAATAAATGTAGCATGAAATATAAGGGCAAATTAAATTTGTCCCCTGTAACCTACACCACAGGAATGGAAGGTCTCTATGGAAACTTATCCCTGTGCCAAAGTGAACAGGTCAGGATCTCAGTGACCAAAATGGTGCTCAGGGGGAGCAATGGCCATGGAATTTGCTGTGTCCAGAACAGCCCCATATCTGTTTGTGGAGCAACTCTGTTTTTGTCCTCTAATTTTGTGGAGGAAATAAGGAATTTCTTCCCCCAGATCCTTGCAGAATTTCAGAATGCTTTGTCAAGTATGTGGGCTGCAAGGCACGGAAATATTTGGTCCTTGATGTTTTATATTACATGTAATTAAATTAAAATTTCAAATGAAAAAAGACGATTTCCCTATATTTTCAGACTTAAAAAGCCCTTTCTCATCGTTATTTCTTCTCTTTTACTCACCATCACTTATGGAGCTAAAGTGCACCTGGAGTGCTGTGGAGTCTCTGAGGTGCTGTGCAGCATTGATCTGCTCAGAATGTATTTGAGAAACCATAAGGCAGGAAATTTCTCTTATATTATGAGTGTTGAGGTGCTTGGGTGAAAGGAATGGTGTTGCACTCTGATAGAAACGGCTGAACAGGATGTTCAGGTTTTTTTGGGTTTTTTGTCCATTGACCTTTGGTTTTTTATGTCTTCACTATACTCAGTATTATGAATTTGCTTCATCCTTATGGAGGGGTTCTTGAGATCTTTTTCACACTGAAGCATCATGACTTGTGTTCTTTGCTCAAAAATTGATCAAGTACTGCAACAACTGAAAATAAGGAAGGCTTTAATTCTCCATGGGTAAAGATGACTAAAATTAGAACTGAGATTGAAGAGATGGTAAAAATATTTTTTTTAAGTATTAGGCAGTGAAATTCTGAAGTTCTGGGCCTTTTTTGATTTTTGCATTTATTTTACATGTTGCTGTACAGACGTTCTTTTTTTTGATGTCAGTTATTCCAGAAAGATGTAGAAGTTTATGGAAAAAAAAAGGTTGTCTTTGTGGGAATCTGTGTTTACACAGTGCATGATTTTATTCTTTTGTCAGGGAAGAAAACAGCTAATAACAGCATTAGAAAATCTTCTAGATTTATATGTACAACCTCTTGGCCTCCCTTCCTTCTGACTGATTAGAAATAAGGTGTCTCTCAAAAGCGTGTGTGTGTGCTACTTTGCTGCATAAACACCACATTAAAACTCTGGTTCTGTACAGGTTTGTGACACTTCTGGTTTTGTGGCCACACACAAAAAAAATTTCTTGTGTAGTTCACATAAATCTAATATTTTTTGACAAGCATTGCTAAGAAAACAGCAAAAGAATTTATCATTGAGCTTTGTTAAAAATAATTGGGAAGGAGAATGTAAAGGAAAATGCACTGCTAGGAACTTTGTGGGTGCATCACATACTTGAGTTGTAGAACCCAAAAACTATAAACATGCATGCTCAAATGCTTTTCCTGGCTTCAGCCATCAACAGCAACTTTTCCTGGGAATAATCTAGTTTGGAATTAAGTCTTGATGATTTTTTTAAAGGCTGAAACAGTTTGCCTCAATATTTCATGCATTTATTTTGTGCTAATGTGAACATGTGTCTTAACTTGGGAAAGTGGCAGCAATGATGTGAACCACTCTCTTGATATTTTCTGCCCTGGATCTTGACATACCTATAAACTCAGTTAGTAATTCTGTCTTTGCTGCTGGTCTTCCTTTGTCCACTCTTAAACTGCCATCAGATGATGCTAGATATTGCTATATGAATAATCTTAAGAAGGTCTGGTAAACAAAAGGACTTTCATAGAATAATCCTGTACTTTCTGCCTAATCTTTGTGACCTAGTGAGCAGTGAAAATTGGTGCTTGATATTACTGTGCATTGCTGAAGACCAAATGTTAATGTTAATGTGTCCAAAGTCCCCCATTGATTTTTGCTTTGTTGAGCCCCAGAACCCAGAGGGTGCCCCTTTTGTCACCCCAGGTCCCTCCAGGTGCTGCAGATGGGGCCACTCAACCCTCCCTGTGACCTCAGAGTTTCTCATTTGTGAGCCTGAGCAAGGTCACTTACACGTTTTGTTGTAAATAAAAGTACAATCCAGACCTTCTTAGTTAACCAGCTAGCACATAAATCTCAGGATTATTTATTTTCTTTAGTAACCAGAGAGTAATAGAGATAAAATTTTTATGAATAACTGTAATCAAATCAAAGTCAATGTGCTGTGGTTCTTGTATAATGATCCAGGGAATTGCTGCATTCTAGAATGATAATCTCAAATATTCAATGATTGAATTTTTAACTAGCAATGAGTTTTTTATAATTTTTTGTAGAAAAATAGTCCCTAAAAAAATCTTTTTTGGGGATTGTTCATCTGGGGAAGGGGAGGCCTTAGTACTTGCAGAGGAGCCCCAAGGGAGCTGGAGAGGGACTTTTGACAAGGGCATGGAGTGACAGGACAAGGGGGAATGGCTTCAGACTGGTAACGGGCAGGTTTGTTCCCCTGTGAGGGTGGGGAGGCCCTGGCACAGGCTGCCCAGAGAAGCTGGGCATAGTAATGATCCACACATCTGAAGTTCAGCAAAAGAAATATTTTTGGACGAAGGTTAGTTTTTGTTTCTTTGACCCATAGAAGTTAAAATCCTGAGCCCAAAATTAAAACGGTAAATGGTAAAAGTAATGAAATTACATAATTGGATGTTGTTAGTCCGTGTCATTTTGTGATCATAACTCACAGAGAAGTATAAATTTTGTGGATTCTAGAAAATGGTTTATCTTTCCTCACTTTTTTTTTCAAGTTTCTATTTTTGAATGGACAGATGTTCAGGAAACACCAAGTTTTTGTTGGCCCTGGGTAGAATAGATGAAATATGATTTTTTTTTTTAAGAATGTCATGTAGATCCTATAGAATGGAAATATAATTTAAATACTATTTCTTAATTGGGGGATGTAGTGCTTAGTTACCTTATTTCCCTAGAACTCCTTGGATATCTGAGATGCTTTATTGTACCATGGTCTTTTCATTTCTCACTCTATCATCTTTGAAGAGGTGCCATACCACTTTAAACAGTTCACCAATCAGTTTCAGATGATGGATTCTCTTTAATCATTTACATCCAGAGAAAGTCAAATATTCCTTAGGAAGCCAAAGTAATCTAACAGAATGTATGGTGTTTGTGCAGCTGGATATCTTATTTATTTGAAGTTCTCAGGGAAATCTCTTCTGACTTTACAAAAAAGATGGAAGAGTAAACAGCACCAGTGTCCAAGTAATATGAGCTAGAAACTCCCTTCTTTTGGAGAAAAGTAATTTAAAAAGTATATTTGCAAGATCCAAAAATAATAAAGTATATCAAATGCAGAGTACCACATAATTTTTTTCAATATTCTTACTGTTTTTACATGTGTGCATATATATGTATATTTATGTGTGTGAATGTACCTACATATCTACCTATAGAGATAAAAATATACTTGAGTCCTTAATATAGTTCAGATTCCTGGATAGGTGAACACAATTAAGAGTCTACTTTCCTGAAAAAAAAGGTTCATCTGTTTGTTTTTTTACTGTGTGACATGTAATTTATGATCATATTAGTGTTCCCTGGACATAACTGCATAACTGAATTAACCTTCCTAAAAACTTCCTTCCAGGAAAGCTATCTTAAATATGTGTATGTACAGAAATATGAATATTTCTAGACTTTTGGGAGGTATCCCACTGTGATGCTAATAGAGTTTCTAGTTCCTGTCTATTGGACATACAGTAGTCTATTCCAAAGTTTGGTATATATATATATATATATATAGGCATCCATTTCTTTTCCTCCTAGGGAAGATGTAGGGGAACTTGCTGGGATGATTTGTATGATTTCCTTATGATAAAGTAGCCAATTTGCACTCATTCTTTTCAGAGGAAAGCAGACATAATAAATGAACCAATCCATTGTGCTTAATTCAGTGTAAAAATGCACCCCAAATGATACAAGACTTACTAGTTTTACAATAATCTCTGTGAGGATTTGTAGCTAGAGAATTTCTGAATTTCCTTCAGCTTTTAAAGTTTCTTTTGAGACTTACACTATTTGAGTCATTTGGATTTTCCAACCTCTTTATTCTGCTGTTTCTAGGAGGTTGTTAGGGTAATAGCATCCACCCTATTTTAGCAAGGAGGATGTCAGTAAATATAAACAACACAGTCAAATTCCATCCATTATTTTAGTGACAACATGTTTTTGCAGTTATTAACTATCACTATGGATATAGCACAGTCTTCATTGCATGCCAAAAAAAATCTATAGATGGTAGTTGAGGAATTTTATTAATTGCAAAAGCATCACCTTGAAATAAGATAAGGATAGCAATGTTGGATGATGCATCTTAAATAAAAATAAAGTATTTTTTGATCTATAGAGAGAATTGTTTGTCTTGAAAAACAAGATCTACTCGTCCCAAACATGCAAGATTGATTTGTCAGTGTTGTAGATTTCCATCTCTTTCAGCAGTACTGTCTTAAGGGCTGACATTTCCAAAAATGGGAGTCTTTTTCCAAAATGGAGTTGAACAGACATAAGAGTTGAAAGTCACTGTGAGCTTGTTTTTAATGTTTGGCCACACCATTTCTCATTTCTTTACTTTCTCACTGATAAGTGTGCACACACAAATAACTGGTGAGACTCCTAACTGGTGATGGAAGCATTTGTTCAAGTGTTGAGCACCAGACTTTATGTGAAAGGAATAGATTTGAAAATCCTTGTGCTGATCTGGCACATTAGCACTGATTTTTCTTTGAAGGCTATACCTACTATTATGCAAAAAATATTGAAGAACACTTCAATTTAACAAGGTGGAACATAAGAATACTTGGAAGCACTAGGATTCAATTTTTCACAGAAGTTCAGCACTCTTGAATGTAGATATTTTTCTGAGGATTACCTTGTCTCTCACTGTAATCTATTAATGAATACAATTAGGGTTTTTTCATTTTGTGAGAAAATTGGAAACACAATTTCTTTCCACTGAACAGCATTACTATTAAATTGTTGTCCTGAATTGTCAAACTTGCATTATGATGAATACTACCAGTACAAGAAAACTAATTTAGCACTTCAAGTAAAACAACCGTCTTGGCAATTTTTTATGATAATGAATTTGTAAGAGTGTCATTTAGAATCTGATTGTCTACTCATGTCAAGTAGCTCATCCCATCCCAAATAGTGTGGTTATTTAACAGTATTAATTATGGAGCAGTGGCATGAGCTGCAAAATGATATTATTGACAGTCAAGCTTCCCAGGGCAGAGCAGTGTCCTGCCTCTGTAGGAAAGGAATTTCCCCACTGCAAGTTTCCAGGGCAAAGGTCCCAAATATCAGCAAAGTGGGCATCTGAAAAGTCCTTTCCTGTTTCTTCTTGTGGATCACTGGTGACCATTCTACTTGCAATATCATGGTATAAATGTAAAAATTTAATATTATTTTCTTCATGTTTAACAACACTAAAATAAGGGTTTTCTGGCAAATAAATTTATTTTTGTTTGTCAAGATATCATGAGTAAACAGAAGTAATTTAACTAGTTCTGCCAAGGAACAAGGAGTTACCTGAACTGAATGAACTACATTGGTTGCATTTGATGAACTACTTTGTACAAAGTGAGCCTCTCTCTTGGCTTTTGCACCAAAAGTGGTGATTTTGTGAGAAAAAAAAGATGTGTTGACTTCTTCCGTTCCCTTGATGGGAAATGTATGTGAATTTTCAACTTTTAAAGGGATTATGGCAGAAAGTATCAACAAAGCTGTCAATTCCACTTGTGATATATATTTATTGTCTCCTTTTTGGCTTTATGTTACTAAAAGAAATGTTTTCATATAGAATGTCTCTTTATTGAAACAACAGCTGAGCTGACTTTTGGTGATGAGGTGAAATTTATCATTATTGGATTACATATATGCTTATTCCATAATCAGTAATGTGGTGGTTTAAATGGTCTTCAGCTAAAGTCAGTTAGGCTCTTCAGAACACAATCCAGACCATTGCTTGTCCTGGAAAATCAAATACTCTGAGTGTCTACCCATGGCCAGCAAAACTGAACACTGCTCGGGGCTTTTCCTGCTGTTGGGAAGGGAGAAAACTCTCATCTGAAAGTTTTGTCTCTGTCCATGGCAAAGATTCCTGTAAATGCAGCCTAACTGCTGATCTATTCCCCTAAAATAATGTTTGTGGTTGGTAATGAAATGTGACTGGGGACAGATTGGTGGTCGTTCCTGTTCACTATCATCACAACAAAAAAACTTTGCTCTCCTGCCTCTTTTCCCTTCTGCTGGCAGATACATCCCTTAATTAATGATATTGTAGTGCTCAGAAGCTGGAAAGAAAGGGTCTCCAGACCTGAAATGGAGACTTAGACCTGGAATGAAGTCAGTCTATTTGCTTCAAATATCTCTACTGAAATGTTTGTTGTGCCTTAATGCTTTGGGAGATTTTTGGGAGTCCTTCCCAAGCATATATTCTGATTTGAATGACTTCCTTACTGCATAAGTGTGAGCACTGCATGTCAACAGTAAACAAATGAAAGCTCGTTCCATCTTCTTAATTTGCTTGGTTTGTCATTTTCACAACGTTTATTTGTTGGGGTAAATGCTGTTATGTTACAACCATAGTATTTCAAACTTCTGACTTCCTCTGTGTAGGTGAGGTAAATGAATTACCAATTTTCTTTGGCATGATTTACTTTTAAGACTTTTTGATAGCCTGGGCATTTTATGTAAAATGAAACCTGGCTGATAACTATTGTATCAGAAGATGTGATTTTGCCTTCCCATGGAGACAGTCAGTAAAGCCACTGCAGAATATTGGTGTGTGGGTTTTCCAGGACTGAAAGTCAAGGTCTCTTGAACTGATTTTTGATGTCTTTGCTGATTCTCATGCTTTTGCCCATGTTGTTCCCTTATCTCTGGTTTCTGTCCAGGGCTGTGATTTTGCTGTGTTTGTTAACTGATGCCAGCTGAAAATGGCAAAGTCAGGGAGTTCAGTAGTGTGCTTCCTTCCCACCTTACAGCCTGGCTAAAGGCTATTTTATCTAATACACAATATTCATTCAAATACAAGTAAAAAAATTGCCTGGACCATTTTGTTGTTGTCTTTAAGAATATCAGATGAGCCACTTTAGAACGTTTTATAGGCATTTAAACTAAAACCTTTATGGAAAGCTGTGGATTAATTTTCTCAGCCATGACATACCCAAAGACAACATGTGCTGTAGAGGAACAAAATATGGGCTGCAGATAACATTCCTCCTGAAATCTCTATGAAGGGACTGTTACACTGACCTGATGTCATTTTCTGCGTAGAACTGCCTTAACCACATGTAAATGTGGTTTTCAAAAGGTAAAAATAAAATCTATAAAGAGTTGAGAAATGTTTCACAATTTTAATGTTTGTAACTGTAAGTTTTGCCTGAGATAGTAACAAAAATATTGAGGAGTTTTCTACAAAAAAAGCAAAATTTTAAGATGGTCACTTGTTTTTTTTCTGATGGCAGTTAATGGCTAAAATCCAAACTCTCAAGCAAGATGTTCATAAATACCCACACAGAAGGAAAAATAGGGAAAGCATGCAGAAAGAATAATATTCTGCATGTGTTCACTGTGCAAACAGCTGAAATAATGCTGATGGAAAAATAATTTTATTTGCAGTAATCAAATGTATAGAATTAAGTGAAGAATTTGCTGTTTCTTCTGAGTTTTCAGATGGTGACCATTTTTCCTAAACATTTATGTTGTGATTTTCTTTTTCAACAGAAAAAAAGTATGTTTTGAATGGATTCAGATAAAAAATGTTTTACTTTTTCCTTATTTTCTTCCCCTTCAACCCGCGGCCCCCCCCTCCCCCCCGGCCCCATCATGTCAAAAACTTGAGAAATAATTCTCACATTACTACAAACAAGTCATTGGATTTCAGGGGGACTCTTCAGTCTCATAGGTGACTGTTTCTAAAATTTCCAAGTGTAAGCATGAATAGATTGATGGAAGCTGTTTCCCAGTTTTCATTGCAGTGAATCTTAATGGCTGCCAATTAAAATATATTTACATATGTACTTACATTTCCCACCATAACGTGGAGCCTATAACATGATTTATACTGGCAGATACTGATTGTTGTTTAATTCTTCCTTTTATCCACACACTTCTGAATTATGAATTATGTCAATCCTTAAATCTTTGTTTGTTTTAGAGTAGGTTCTCTTTTTTTTTTTTTTTTTTGCCTCTTGGGACACCATATATGCACTAGCAAGTGCTCGCAGTTTCAGCTGCATTTAAGGAAATATTGTTGTAAGGCTTTTATATGCTGTACTTCAATCAGCTAGTGCCAGCAGTATCCCAATAGAAAGACCCTCAACAGACCATTTTCAGCATTTTGCTGCAATTAAACTCCTCTGGTTTTAGCCCTCAGGCAATTTAGTACCTTTTTACATATGCACATTATGAACTTTTGACCAGGGCCTGGTAGTCATATATTAGATAGCAGCTTTTGAAAGCAGACTTAACAAGTTCCTCAGAGTATTACAGCCAGAGTCAGTTGTGGAAAAGGTAATTTAACCAACTTGCAGTGAGGCCATTCAGAATCGTACTGATGATCCTAAATATGTCTTTTTTTTTTTTTTTCCTTGTTTCCTCTGGAAGCTGGTAGCAAGAGCTCTCAAAGAATGTGATTGATCTTTTATTCAGTAGCTAACGAGAGCTGTGATTCTATTAGTGCTCTACAAGGCAAGGGAACAGTGATTTAATGAAGTGTCTGGCGAGCTGGTCATAGATTTATCCTGTTGTCTCTAATTTGCAGCGCCGTTGCGAGCGTAAAAGAAACTGCGCCGGCAGTGCCATTAGGCAGGTATTTCCTTAGTAAATTGTTGTAAGGTCAGGTGTAGTTATCTGGGAAAGGCAATGCCTCAGCCCTCACTGTCTGGAGATGACAGCAGCTGTGCCGGGCGCTCGCTGGAGCGGAAAGGGAGGATCAGAGGTCCGGCTGCGAGCCCCCCTCGCCGTGCAGGAGCAGATGAACTGCCAAGGAGGACTAATAGAGTCATAATTGGCCATTAGAACTGCAAAGGTGCAATAACATCTTAATACAAACTGGCTGGCGCTAGACCTAGTGCCAGGTGCTGGGGAAGCTCCGTGCTTGCCTGATCTACTAAAGCTCCTTTTTTTTTTTTATCTCGTTCTTAAAAAAATGAGGCAGCGCGTCCTAATCGCTGCAGTACGACAAAAATATGAGAACAGCAGAACCTGAGTTGCTTTAAAGTGACATTAATGTCTTCAGTACATTTACTTCGGCGTGTAACCTGTCAGTCTTACTCAGGAACGATGCACTAAAATTTGCCGTGCAGCTATAGATAAAATAATACCATAAAAATGCTTTGGCTTTCACTTAATTAGTACTAATTAATGCATTTTATTTCTGTCAACCAAAGGCTACTGAATTTTTTGTTTTGTTTTTCTTTGCTAACCTGAGATGCTATTCAGGTGATACCTGTGGTGTTGCACATCCTTTTTGCAGCATTGTTTTTTCACAAACCTCTAAGTCCAAGTTAGCTAAAGGCAACCATTTTCAGAAAGAATTTATCTTTGCATGAATTGCTTGGTAATTTGAGAAGGAAGTTATATTATGGCTTTATACATTGTCAAGGAGATCAGTCAAATATTTCAATCCAAAAGTAATATTGCAAAATAACGAAGCAGATCTCATATATATAGTTCTGTCCTAGGTAGACAAAGAAAAACAGTAGATAAATGAGTGTTCTTGTGATTTCTATGACATTTCCTGGAGACAGCTGGAGAATTCCCATGCAGAAAAGTAGAGAATAAGACAGTAGGCAAAGATGACATTGTGGGAGTTAGTCCACTTTGTTTCAAGGGTTTGAGCTGAATTGGGGTCTCAGCGTTGTGTTCCAGGCCCTGTGCATAAAAGGTAAAGAAAAGCTTCTGGCCCAAAATGCATCAAATGTGGTTTAAGGGAAACTGCAAAAATCTCTGTTCAGTGGATGAAATGTGGGTCTTGGCAAACAGCAACAAGACAGTACCATGATAACTTGTCTCCTTATATGATTACGGCACATGCACCACCAAAGAGTTGTCATTGTGCTCAGATGGATGATTTTATTTTTGAAAATTAAGATTTTTTCAGTTGAACGAGCCCTTGAACTCCTGTGAACCTGACACCCCGTGGGATGTCATCTGGGACCCCTGTTAAATATACAGACAAAATTAGTCCAGAAAAAGAGATATTGGGCTTTTAAATGAACAGCAAGAGGATTTAAAACAGTAAGCCAAACTTTCTAATTTCCTAATATTGACACTTCTGTCCCTCACAATCTTATTATAGTATTATTCTCTGCTGATCTACCATTTCATCAAAAAGTCTACAATGGAACTAAAAATCTAAGCCTTTTAGCCCATAGATCATTGCACTTGGTAAATGGCTTATTGTAGATTAGATAATGTGGTTCATAGCACATCCAAATCAATAAAAGGCTAGTCTGAACGTAGTAAAGTGCTCTCAGTCTGATTCTTTTTATTAAGTATATCTGCCATGAGCAAAGTGAAAATTTTAGTCTTTTTGCTTAACTTGATGTAAGAAAAAGACATTGCTTAAATTTCTGCGTGGTTGTTTTCTTTCCTAGAGAAAGATCAGTCCCACAGAATTTAGGGGTTTTTTTTGAACCAAAGTTAAATATATGTCTGAAAAGTGATGCAATTCTTATATTGGCAAAATTCAGAGCCCAGTGGTTTGGTATTCCCAATCATCCCATGCTAGAAAATGAGCCCCTAGATCTCACATTTGTCAGATGTTCAGTGGTCTCTGTGAAATAAATTATTTTATAGCTGTTCTTACAAAAATCATCAGCAGAAACTCAACTTCAGCAACAAATGGAAGTGAAGAAATGTGAAAGAAATATTTTGAAGGCAGAGTGGATGATTCAATACCCAACAACGAGTGGTGTTTTTTATCCAGGTCAGGAGAGGCCCAAGATTCACCAGGAATCCGGGGCTGAAAGGGAGGATGTGGTGGTTCTTTCTGCTTTATCCCATGAATGATCCCATGTTTCTGAAGGAGTAGAAATATCAGAAGGGTATTCTTATTTATCCAGGAGAAATTGAGGAGCTGATATATGTATGTTAAGGGTGAACAGGTATGGAGAGATTTTTTTTCCCCTTCTAGGTGGGGTTATGCTTGGGACCAGGAAGAATGGTGGCCAAATGGTAATTAGTGGCTCTCTGCCTCTACTTCCCACTCACTTTCATTTGTTGCAATTTTTTATTTTCCTGTTTACCTCCATGGCCTGTCCTGCTGAGGAAATGCTGAGCTGCTGAACCAGGTCAAGAGCTTGTCCAGGTTTTTGCAGCTTGGCTAAAAGGGGGTTTTAAAGCTATATTAAAAACCCAGTGATTAGTTTGGAATTTCTTGCAAACAATCAGGTCAGATAAACTGTAATTGGTTGCAGAGAGATGCTCTTAACTTACCATTCTTTGACCGTGTTATTGACCAGTATGTGTTCACCCATGTTATTAATAATTTATCCTTTGAAAAAATCTATGTGCATTATAGCCTTTGATCTCAGAAATTTCAAAGCTGAACGTGCTATTTCCCTTTTCTTTTTGCATTTTTTCTTTCTTTTTAAAGAAATTTTAATAGAGAAGAGAATGAAAAATAATTTTTAAACTTTTTTTCATTTTATTTTGGTGGGAGAGTTTCCTGATGACATCCATCCCTGGTAATGAGAAGTGTACATTAATACAGTAAGAATATATATGAATAAAAAAATCAAGGCAAGCTCACTGTACTTTGCAGATGAAAAATGTTTGAAAACAAGACTTAATGCATCTAGTAGATTAAAACAGAAATTAAAGACTTTAGAGTAAGAAGAGATCAAAGGCTGTCTTTTCATTGTTCTTTTATTGTTTATTGACTTCAAAAAGACTTTTTAGTTTAAGCTGACTTTAATGTCTCTTGAATGCTCTTTTGTAAAGTGACTTTGAAAACTCACGGATAATGTCTTCATTAAGTGGGAAAAAATCTTGGTAAAAATATAACTGTGACTTTGCTTTCATTATAATAGGAAGAGATAACACTTTGCTTAATTAAGGTCTGTTTTCCCTCTGTTCAGAATTTTACGACCATTTTTTTCATTGAAATTAGTGCTGATAAAAGCTGGAAGTAGACATTGCTAAACTGAAACTCTTAGTTTTTCAGAGAAGTACGGTAATGTGAGTTCTCTGTCTGTATTTGTTAATCAGTTGATCAGGATGTTGTCTTGTGTAGGCGAGCTATTTTAGGAAACAAAAGAAAAAACAAAACCCAAAAGCATATTCAAGTTGTATTGATTCTAAAATAAAGCAATGCTTCTTGTGTTGTTGGAGATGTTAATTTACAGACTTTGTGCTCTCATTCTGTTTCCAAATGTCTGTGCTTTTCTCACCAATCCCTGATGACTTGATGTATTTGGATTACGGTAATACCTATATTAATAATGACAGTAAAGATCACAAATCTGTGGAGGCAAATGATAGATTAGGAAAGCCACGCTGAATAACTTCTCTGGGGAGTAGTGTGTACTTTGCACAGTATTTTGAGGTTTAAAAAATGCACTTGAGGGATAGGACTGCCTTGGCCTTCCCCTTCCCTACAGTTCATCTTTTTCTTATGGCTCTGTGAGACTCAGTTCATGTTACTTTCAGATGGGAAGGGAATGATCATGGTTTCAGGAAGTGCACTCCATCTTTTGAGATAATTGAGATACATACTTATTTTTGGTTTGTTCCTCACTTGTCTGTAACTTTGGTTTAGCAATTTCTGACATGGGTTTACAGTGCAGTTCTGATGTTTGTTATTCTGGAGGTGTGGGACAGTCATTATGATAGAAATTTTATGATACTCACCCTTCCCATTCTGTGTCTTTCTGCCAGGGCTCTGTGTGCAATTCTCGGGCAATCTGCTTGGCTCTTACTGAGGATCAAAAGATTCTGATTTACAGTCTGCACAAGTTGTTTGCAAGACCTTTTTACATACTTAAAAAACTCAGCAACTCCTTTCAATGTGATAGCTGAGTTTCCAGAGTTTTTTTAATGAAAAATGTGTGTTGCATGATTTCTGTAACTGCCTAACCTTATGTCAGCTTTAAAGGAGATTGTCTTCAAAAGGAAAACCAAAGCTACACTCGTTTCCCTTTGCTTCCATTCATGGCTAGGGACAGAGCAGCAAAGCTATTCTAGGCTAGACTTATTTTTCCCAACTTTCAGCTATGATACACCTATTAGGAATCTTATGTCCGATGTGAAAATGAGGCACGAGGCACTGGAAGGGTTGTCTTTGATGCTTTGTGAATCTAATAGCCACGTTGTGTTAATTTTGAGACTGTTGCTAATGTTAATTAAGGATTGACTTATAATTTTCTTTACTTTGTTTTAATGTGAGCAACCACATTTTGGATTTGGTGATTCAGTGTACAACAGTTCCATTTTGTAGACTGTTACTTGTTTTCATATTCATAAATTTTTTGCAGTATCACTATTTTTATGGCACAAATGATTTTTACAAGTGTAGTCTTTGTGGGTGGTTTAGAGGCTCAATTACCCACTGAAATGGAGGAAATAAATGTCCTCAAGGCTTTGCATTTGGATCATATGACATTGTGAGGCTCAGCTCGTTGTTAATAATTCTTACATCTGTGTAGCACACAACAGCACCAGGCAGCCTTTGAAAATGTAACACAGTATTGCTGCTGGTACCCTTACAGAAACATCTGAATTCTTTTACAGGAGGTGACAGAAAAGTAAGCCAGCATAAAGAAAGCAACAAATCAGCTGGTAAAATTGATGTCATGTCTAATCCTACCTATTAGATTGAGTAGCTAATGTGAAGACTATGGAAATGTTCATATTTATCATGCACGTGGCAGATGCTGTTTGGATTCCATTGCACGTTTGCACTATGGGCACTTGAGGGGCCAAGATTCCTCAAAACCAGAAAGAAGCCAAAACAAGAAGGAGAAAGGGACAAGGAAGCAAAATGATGAAAGAATGAATGTGGCTAAATTCCAAGCTTATTATTGCAGTTATTTTTGCCTTTATTTTGCAATGGGAAATAGCAAGGGGTGATCCTACAGTGTGAGAAATGTGGCTGCTCTGCAAATGTGAAGATTTGACTTTTGCACCAGGAAACAAGACACCTAGGACATGGAGAGCTTAATCCCCTGGAATTCCGTGCTCAGTGCTTGTGAGCAAAAGGTGCCAAACTTGGTTCCCTCATCAGTGCTATGAATCTTGACATGCATGAGAGCAGAGTTTGGCTCAAGGGTTTGTTTGCATATTTGCATGCTTCACTTACTTTATTAACCAACCCAGACCTGGTTTCCTGCCTTGAACATACAGAGAGGCCACTACGGTGGTAATGTACAAAGTGAATTAAAAGGAGAGATGCAAAACATCTTCCAAAGAAGGTGAGATCAGAAAAAATTAGGCCGTTTCAAGAATAATTATGTAATGATTATGTATGTCAGATAATAAATACCTCATAGCAATCCTTCCCAGGTTTCTTTGTGGATATAATGCCTCTCATTATGATCCCAAATTCTATTATGTGTTTTCCAGAAGTCATCCAAGCCCATTGTGGAGATCAATGTACTATATTAAATATTATATTAACAAATTCAATGTTTGGCTGAGAACTATGTGAAACGGAGGGTAATACAGGGTAATATCTCTCCAAAACCACTTGAGCTGTCTTTTTATGAACTCTACCTCCTTGTTGCCTATTATGTGTAGCAACAGGGGACCTGAGGGGACCTCTTAAGAGCAGAAGGGTCAGCAAATCACAGAGGGTTCAGGCAGTGTAGCTCTCTTTTGGCTCTGAGGACCTGAAGTACCCAGAGCAGGCTATTAAAGTCCTGTTTATAGCTGGGCTGTATAGCTTCACACTCTGAAGCTGCTTTCTGCCTGAGCAAAACAATATATTCCTGAAAGCTGGCAGTATTGGCCTGTTGGTCTTTTAGAGAAATTCTTTCCTGAAATGAGCAGAGCTGTCAGCAAGGGAACACTGAAGGCATCTCTGTAGAACAGCAGCTTTATTTTTGTTTGCCTGGTTTGGGCACCTTGTAGCACTTCCACACTTCTTTTGGCTTGGCTGTTTTTCTCTTTTTTCCAGCATTCCCTTCCAAATCATGTAGTTGCTGTAGGCAAATAAAACACTAATTGTTAGAAGCCACCTCTCTTCTACCCAATGTACAGACAACCAGTTCACATCCCCTCAGACTTTCCCCTGTGTTCAATATTGACAGTAAATGTCCTTTCTGTTGAAGTTTTAGAGTCCAAATGATGTTTGTGTAGGGTTTGTTTGTTTTTTTTTGAATGTAGAAGTTAAGGTTGTGTTGAGAGGATTTACAAGACAACATCTTCCTTTGGAGAAGAGCCAGTATCCAGCTGCTGCTCAGCTGCTGGGATGAGCTTCTGCTTCCCTGCTCCTGGTACTGGAGCTGCACAATTTTATGGAGTATCACTATAAATCCTAAGGCAGGAAGTGTGCTGAAATTTTCCCTAGTCACGTGTGCCCTGCATGACAGTGCACATGGTTACCTTCCCAACCTTTCCTCCCTGGGGACATACATTTTAATGCTGTGTCCATTTACATCACAGTTGTATTAATTACATTTAATGTAGTTTTGAGCTAAGGTAGCACAGCCTGATTTCAGAGAACAGTGTGTGTTGTAATGAGGCTTGAGTACCATTGATCTATGACTTGGATATAAGGGATTCTTAAGGGAGTTTGCTGATTTATGTAGAAGACTGATGTCTGTGGCCATTAGGAAACACCAGTTTTTATTACCTATCAATCTCATGGAAAACCTTTAGCAGCATGATCTCCTGTAATAGTTATCTAATCTGTTAAATTAGAGATTAATGAAATGAAAACATTACAGAAGAGGAAAATACACTTTTAAGAGCAGGCAGTATCATAAGAACAATGCAGACTTATTTGAAAGCATGTACAACAGCAGTCTGAAGACAATAAAAGGATAAATCAGCTCATGCTATTGCTGGCTTCATCTTTAAATTGCAAAAATCTATGTGGATACATGGGTTAGTAAATTACTAGAGCAATGGAGCATATAGGACCAATTCCAAAATAGAAGAAAAGTAGAACACACCATTTAGAATATCACACACTCATTTGTAGAATGGTCATAGAATTTAATAGAGTTCAAGTTTAATTCTGCTTAACTGCATCTTTATTTTTAGATTTGTAGAGTTCAAAAGTTGTTACTTATCCAAATACTTTAGTAAGACCAAAAATTAGAAATTGTTCACTATATAAAGCTGTTATTTATGAGAGCTGTGATTTGGATACTGGGAATCTTTGCACAGGGGGAAAACTTAGCATCTTAAATATTTGGAAACAAAAAAAAATGGAGACAATGTCTTCTATCAGCTCATTTCTAAGCATCTAATTTTCAGTATGTTTTGTGCTCATTTTTCCTTGTAGCTACTATAAGTAGTGGGATGTAAAACAGAAGGAATTTTCAAAAAACCAAGCTGCATTTATCCATACATAAAAGAGAAAACAGTATTGAGGTGACCGTGTGTGTCAGTACATCACTTTATTTCCACACCACCTGCTGCAATTAAAAATGAAATCACCAAGCAGCAAGTACAGTAACTTCATCAACCAGCTGATATTATAATTAATGACTATATAGAGTCTCTATTATTGTGTACTTCCAAGGCATCAAGTGGAAAGCTGTCGTAGTGCTTTAAATAATGAAAAAGTTTCAGGCCTTGATAAATGGCTCAGTTGGATGCAGTTTAGAAAGTTGAGAGCATATGCTTCTGTCATTAGAAACTAAGGACCCTCGTTACCCTTGCTATAACTCTTCAGATTCATCTGAAACTCTTTGATCCCCTCGTGTACTTACACTGTGTTTAAAATGCAGAAGTGTAGAAAAATATGGTGTGCATGAGAAATTCAGCGAGGAGGGAGAAAGATTAAAATAAAGCTACTGTTCATTAACGTCTTTGTTTCAAACCTATCAGAAAAGAGAGCATTAGGCTGTCCCCACATCTCTTTTGAAATGAGAGTAAGCAAACATTTTTCTTTTATTCCTTTGAGATTTTTCTTTTAAGAAACAATTGAAATCCAATAAAGAAATGTGCTTCAGAGCAGGCTTATGAAGATGTTTAAGTGACTTAATAGAGGAGTGACAGCAAGGGTATTTGTTCTTGAAGGCTGTGCTTCAGCTGTGCTGTTCTGCAATAAGGGGTGCAAGAAGTAAAGCAGTGAAGCAGAAATTTTGGGTATTACTGGTGAGGCAGGTTTAAGCAATATAAACTTTTAACAGGGAAGCTATTGGTAAGTTCACTTCCTGAACAGTACAGCTTCATTGTTAAATATCACCTTTTTAACTGAGAACTGCTAGCTACTTTTCAGCTTCTATTTATTTTTCTTCTCTCTCTGAAACTTTCGGATAATGTATTTGCCTCTGAGGATATTTCATAGCTGAAATGCTTTGCTCGGCAGAGCATGTTACAGATAGAGAAAATTTTGTCTAATCCCTGACTCTCATGGTTGTCATTCTGCTTTGTTTCATGTATTGAAGCAGTATGCCACAACCATTTCTCAAACCTTTCATAAAGGAATTATGTGTCTGTTAATGTACTGAATTAAGATAACAAAATATATATGTGAATATATGTATGAATGTATAGGCAGCAGCAGAAATAAAGATTTCTTTCTCCCTCTCATATGAATATGTGAAATAAGTGGTTGCTTTTTTTTCCTCTTCTTTGTCATTATTTAGAGCCCATTAATTAGAATCTACATTTCCTGAACATCCAAAACTGTGCCTTGGCACTACATGCAAGTATATCACAGGAGAGTGTTTTAGTCAGAGAATTTCTCAGTGGCTAAAATGTATGTTTAACAACCTGGTGCTAAATTAAGGACTGAAACTGAAATACTGGTGAATGAATGGAAACAGATGTGAAAATTCTACTTATGCAAGAAAGGAATCCTGTTCACCCTCTGATGTGTAGAAACTTCCATGCTGGCATGACAGTGCTGCCAGTGATTCCCTGGGATTCTTTGTGTTTGAGAACTCTGCCTGCTTTGGTTCTGTTTGTGTGAACAAAAAGGACACAGGGTGACAACTTTACAATGTTCAGGTCAGAATATTTACGAACTCTGTGCAATTGGTGAGACTGATGCCCATGAAGTGCTGATGCAATGGGTCCATCTCCATTCATTCCCAATTGCTTGCATGACATGTGAATTTGTAATAAGTGCTGAATCTTAACCAGGATTTTCAGACTTTAGTAAACTGGTCTTATATCACTACAGCATCTTGGCAGATTAGATTAAACCTGAAGGACACAGGACCTGATCCATCCTTAAATTCATGATGTGTGAAAGTTGCACTTCAGACTAGTGTTAGGCTAATTGCTTCCTTTGCTTTAATAAGTTATAAACAGAAATATTTATCTCAGTGTGCTAAGTGGGCAAGTAGGTTGAGAAGAGAGAGAGCAAAGACATTCATAGAATACGTTTTTTGCATATATTGAAAATATTGTCAGATTGTGCTGTTAGGTGCCTCTGTTTTCACATATTTCAGAACATTTATACCATTACGCTAGTAATTAAATTAATTATTTATCCATTGTACATAGGCTTGAATTACTGTATGATTAGCTTGGGCACTTAAAAGTATAAGAACACTTGAAAGCAAAATCCAAGCATAGGTATTCCATAGCACGTCTTACAATCTAAATATTGCTCTTAGTCTAATCGAAGCAGCAAGAGTAGTCACAGCAGTTGATGGACTATTTTTCAAATTGATTTCAAAAATGTATTTAAAGGGATGATCTTCTACTCTAGATTACCTATTGATTTTTAATATGAAAAGCTCATTATATAAGCAGTAACTGCATATAAAAACCTAGCAAACCTTTGCATAAATCCTTTAATTGAATTTCCAGAGCCTGTGGTTCTACTTTTTTTTTTTTTTTAATTAAATCTATTTCTTTTTTTAAGTGTTACTGTGTAATTTGCATGCTGTGAAGTGGCCCTGTCCCAGATAAAGTGCCATTGATCCTTATTAAACCTCACCTCTGGGCTTGCTCAAAACTAACTGGAAAAATTAAAGTGTTCATGCTGCAATGCACTTATTGCTTGTGTGATAGGATTATGAAAAAAAAAAAAAGAATAACATTAATTTCCAAGAGAGAATTTATAATGCAAGATTTTTTTCCCAATTTGATAATTAATAGCAAAATCATACCCTAAATATAAATTGTATTTCAGTCTGCAAACTGCAGTAGTAATTAGGAAAGATAATGTATACCTGATATAAACCCATGATGTTTTATATGGACACTCCTTTAGTATATTAATTTTTTTAAGTATTCAAAATGATTATGGATTCAACCCAACAGCTTAAATAGAGATTTGAGGAAAGAAAAAAAAAAAAAGAAACCTATGTAGTACCTTGCATTGCAGATCG